>CM023946.1:26365258-26439082 GCA_013407115.1 Glycine latifolia | reverse complement strand
TTGCGCAAAAAGAATAACGTTATAGCACCACAAATAAACTTTCACAATTGTCAAATAAATTAGTGCAAAGGGGCTCTCTTATGAAGCAATTTTTTTTTAAGAAGCACTTTTGTGCTTGTTTTTTTTTTTTTTAATAATTTGCTACCCCTTTTTTTTCACACTAACACAAATGATTTTTTTTTATGCCCAATTGTGAACAATAATGGTTCAGTTTAGGATAAGGTGCACATCATAACGTCGTTACAGCAATAGAATATAATGAAGCTGTAAATTGTGCAAAAGATAAAGAATCGAGAAGTAAAAGAACAGAATGATAAAGTACGAGAAATAAAAGAACAGAATGATAAAGAACGAGAACAAAAGACAGAGAAAAAAAAATGGCAGGAATTAAAGGACAGTACACATAAACACAAGAAATTGGCCAATTCTAGGATCCGGGCTCAAGATACCACATGATATGAACCAATATAGGGGTTCATTGTTTTTCTACGGATCGTCCTTGAAAAGGCTTCTTGTTATAACAAAAAAAAAAGACGCACACCAAGTGTTTGGCGAAAAGAAACAAAGATAAAGACAATATGAATAAAAGTGCAAGGAAATAACAAATTTAACATGAACAAAATGCTAAATAAAAAAATAGAATAAAGTAAAAAGGCAAAAAAAAGACAAGAATTGGAAGAAGACGCCACACCTTATGAAAAGTGATAAGTCCCGTGAGGATTCGCCACAAAGATTATAGAAACCTTTGATAAGAACCAATGTTTGGTCCAATTAAGAACCCAAGAGGAACTTCTTCTCACACACTTTTAAAAGTGCAAGTTTTATTCAATTCAAAGGTCAATACATAAGACAAATGAGTAGTTATTTTATAACCAACAAGTGGTGCTTCACTCCTACCTCTCTCCAATGTGGGACTTGAGTAACATATTCCTTATTAAAAATTATACTTAAAAAAGTCTAATTTGTGCTGAACTTCATGTCCCATTTTCATTATCATAGATGCAAAATTAGGACTTGAGACTAGAAATACAACTTGTAGGAAATCTTTAAAGCTTTCAAATGCATTAAAGAACATCTAAAACGGACATCTAGAAATCAAGTTATGTTCAAAACATTGGAGGTATCTAGGCTCTTCACCATTTAGTGTTTGGGCTCTTCACTCATTTGAATCAATTGAAGCAATCTAAATTCTTCTTCCGGGTTGGTCTTTGGACTCAAAGAAAGGTTGATATGTTGACCCAATGCTTGAGAAAAGAAGTAATTCACTTCATGATCCAATGCTTCTTGTGCTTCTTTTGATCTTGCCCTTGTCATGGGTCCTCGCAATTCTTGGTCCTCATCAATACAATAATTTTGTTTTGGTGTTTAACTAAATTGCTTAGTGGATCTGATTCAGTGAGCAATGCATATGATAAATTTGGCAAGCAATTATGAGTATGGAAAAGTATTATTTTTCAGAGTTTCACTTCAAAAAATGTTTCGAAGAAAATATATTTCATATCTTTCTTTTGTTTTTCTTCCTATAACAATTGAAAGATGCATCTAGAATTAATTGTCACTTTCACAAAATTTAAGGTGACCTTGTTTGCAGTGCACTATACGAGATGCTTTAACTATCTCATTACATAGAGGTACCCAAATATATCTTACATGTTATTCAACTTGGGTTTAACATCATATTAACATCTTACATGTATTCTCAAATTTATGATTTTTTTTCTATTATGTTATTGCTCAAATTGTTGAAACTACCAACTTGTGCATCAATTTGCTAATGTTAAAACTTAGCAAATTGTTGAAACTATCAACCTATTCATTAACCAGTATATTGAAAAAACTTGAAATTAGAAAAAAAAAAGGAAAACTATTTCCATAATTCTTTATGTTGCAAGTTGTCAATATTAATTTTTTTAACCGCATTCATAATCCTTGTCTAACTAATTATGCATATTTTGTAGGTCATCTCAAGGACATATCCCATAACCATTTGAGATAAGTTGAAAAAGGCATTAGAGAAGCTAGGAGTGTTTGTGGTATGGTTTGGTTCAAATTTTGCGTAAAAAGTCATCTTGAACCAAACATCAAAATTATACGTGGTTCGATTTGGTTCAATTTGAATTTGATATTGAATCTGAAGTGAACCAATCCTTTGCGGTTAGGTTTGGAATCATTTTTTTGGTTTCTACTTAAATAATTATTCTTTAAAATTTTATTTACTTTCTTTTCATCTTTTTAAACCAAGTTATATTAAAAAAAATCAATTAATAAGAATTTATAAAACCTATTAATATGTTGAACATTCTATAACAAAATTGTTAAGTCAAACGACTTTTATGTCTTAAAGATGAATCAAGACTCTTAATTATTTTGATTAGATGCAAATAAATACAAATGGTAAAGGCTGTGTTTGATATGCTATCAGATCATGATCTTTATCTCTGGGCCTGTATTTTTGGAGGATACATTCATAAGACAATTTGACATAACATTTAAAAAGTACATTTAAGACATTTATTTAATACTCTATGTCTAAGATTGTTTCATGCAAAAAATATTCTCCGAGGATCTATCAAAGTCCTATGAAGAATAAATGGAGTCCAAAATCTAGTAGACGTTGATCCTTATCAAAATGTGTACTTTATTATTACATATCTACTATGATGAAAGAAGTGACTTTCGTACTGAAGTACAAGACACGATAGTCTATAAGCATGAACTTTGCATGAAGAAGGAAAATGCATTTAATGCAAGCATTAAATGATTTAACGGGCTCAAGACTTTAGACGAACAAAGTGAAAAATCAATTTTAAAAATTGTATTTAAAATATAAAAAAACAAAATCTCACAACCACCACAAGCGAGTCCTTACGTAATTATGAATTTATATTGCTTAATGAATCACCTCTAGTCTCACCATGTCACGTTCATCATAGTAATAATATTAAATTTAATAATTTTATTCAAAAAATAAAATTTATATTTCTTTATATAGATAACTCAAATTTTACTCATTTGCTTTAAGAACAAAGTTGAATGAAATTATTGAATTGGGCTTCAAACTAATTTCAAGTTGATTGAGTTTATTATTGTTCTAATTGTATCATTGATATCAATATTAAAATCCTCAATATAAGAAATATGGAAAATTAATGTTGCAATAAATGTTATTAAAATAGTCTCAATATTATTTAATTATAGTCAATAAATACATTAGTATTCTTTAATAAATACCTTATTATTCCTTAAGTATATACCATAAATACATTATTAATAAATAGGGAAATTAAACGTTATTAAGTTGTCCAAAGAGATTATTTAGAATTATTAGTGTTTTCTTTTGATTTTATTTTGTGCACTTATGGAAAATGAAAAAAAATATCAATTTTGAGAATTTGTATTGAAATTGTTTATGGAGATATGAAATTAAAAATTAATTATTATGTAAATTTACTATAAGATTATTGATATGACAATTCTTATATGTCTCATGCATCTAAATATTTTAAACTAATCTTGAAGTCTTATGAAAAATTTTGGTGCATTATGAGCAACATAGAAAATTAGATGAGTTAGATTAGTTTCACCAATAAGTTACTCCCTCTGTCCTATTTTAAATAACATTTAAAGGTTTGGCATGAGTATTAAGAAATGTGAAATGTACTTAATAAGTTGAATTTCATAAAACAAACCACCTTTGATATTTTATATAAGAAATAAATTGTATTTTCTTGTTCTAATTATAAGAAATATATGACCACTTTCAAATGTATTATTTGTTAATTTCCTTTTATATCCCTAATTTGTTATGAAGTCTATTATATTTAACCACCATTAAATCAATTAATTCTATGGAAAATTTTGAAATAAAATTTAAAATTTTGACAATATTAATTAAAATTAACTAACTTAATTATTTTTTATTGGTTTTAATGAGTTAGGTATTTTTTTTATATATAAGAGCAAAGGTAGTAATCTCTCTATCGCAAATTCAATGGTGTTTAAGGTTTTTCACACACATTAAGAAAAACAAGTATTCCAATACAATAACATTTATCAGTAGACAATTTTACTAAAATATTCTTGTTGTCTTAATTTCAATAAATGTATTATTAATTTTTTTAACATCATAATATTTGTTAGATGATAAAATTGAAACAGATATCTTAATATCTCATTGAAAACTCATAACAAAAGTCAATATGAAATATTTTTCCAATGCTAAAATATAAGTCGATTTGGGATAGGGGGAGTGTTATGTAACTTATAATATACTTTTTTTTTATCTTTCTAATTAGTTATATTTTTCTCATTCACTACACATTAATAACTATCCCCAATCTGGGTGCTCAATGCAAAAAAACATTTAATCCTTCATTGGTTTTGTAAAATGACTAGTAATTTGAAACATTTAGTGCTAAATGTTTTATAAAATGATATGGAGGGAGTGCTTGATTATTAAATTTATGTTTTACTAAATGATTTGTCTTTATTGGAAATATCTAGTTATATCTTAGAAATTTCTTAATCATTGGCAAAATGTTAATTAATTCTTAATAAATCTTTGACTATTACTTTCAATAACTTATAGGATAAATAGTCATTTTTGTCCCTGAATGTGTAGAACACTAACAAATTCGTTCCTGAAAGATGAAAATTCAAATTTTTGTTCCCGAAAGTGTAAAAAGTGCAACAAATTCATCATTCCGATAACTTTTATCCGTTATCATTAATGAAAGTGCCTACGTGGCATAAAGGGACGAAAATATCATAAAAATGATTGCCAACATGACTGCTGAATAGATTTTGGACGAAAATGTCAGTAAGTTACCATTGGACTAAAATGTCAGTAATTTTCTATTGGACCTAAATGTCAGTAAGTTACCATTGAACCAAAATGTCACTAATTTTCAATTGGATCAAAATGTCAGAAATTTTTCATTGGACCAAAATGTCTTTTTTGGCGAAAAAGGTCAGTACATTTTTATTGGACCAAAATGTCATTAAGGGTAAATCTTTCCTCTTTTTTTTTTATCATTACAAGCATAATAAAAACAATACAATAATCACTTAAAAAATAGGAAAACAAACATAAGTTAAAAGAAACATAATAATAACCATAATTTGTCTGTCACAATAGAAATTATCCAAAATAAATATTCTACCAGTGTACCAAAATAAACATTGTAACAATGCATTAATCATCACAAATTTATCCAAATTATAATAATTAGTCACAATATATTATAAATAAAAGACAACAATATCTCATATTTCACTTCTTCGAATCTTGGTGGCGGGACAATAAATTAGTCACAATATATTGATATGCTTGTCTTTCCAAAATAAACATTGTAACAATGTATTAATCATTACAAATTTATCAAAATTATAATAATTATTCACAATATACCAGGGCTACTCCGCCACCAAGATTAGAAGAAGTGAAATATGTGATATTGTTATCTTTTATTTATAATATATTGTGACTAATTATTATAATTTGGATAAATATGTAATGATTAATAAATTGTTACAATGTTTATTTTGGATAATTTCTATTGTGACAGACAAATTATGGTTATTATTATGTTTCTTTTAACTTATGTTTGCTTTCCTATTTTTAAGTGATTATTGTATTGTTATTATTATACTTGTAACGATAAAAAAAAAAAGAGGAAAGATTTACCCTTAATGACATTTTGGTCCAATGAAAACGTACTGACCATTTTCTCCAAAAAAAATTACTAATGATCCAATGAAAAATTACTGACATTTTGGTTCAACGGTAACTTACTGACATTTAGGTCAAATAGAAAATTACTGACATTTTAGTCTAATGGTAACTTACTGAGATTTAGGTCCAATAGAAAATTACTGACATTTTAGTCCAATGGTAACTTACTGACATTTTTGTCCAAAATCTAGTCAACAACCATGTTGGCAATCATTTTTATGACATTTTCATCCCTCTGTGTCACGTAGGCACTTTCATTAACGGTAATGGACAAAAATTAACGGAATGATGAATTAGTCACACTTTTTACACTTTGAAGGACAAAAATTTGAATTTTCATTTTTCAGGAACGAATTTGTCAGCGTTCTATACATTCAGGAACAAAAATGACTATTTACCCTAACTTACAAACTTTTAATCTTTTCAATCTATAAATCCATGATTTTTGACAACATAAAGATCTACTGTATTACTTAATTGTTTGGAAGCTTTATAAATAATATTTGGTTCTAAACTACTTCTAGCATACATATATACATTTACATATATCACGTTCTGGGAGGTTTTTAGTTGCGTGTTTGAAAATTTTTATAAACAACAATAAATTTATATTTAGTTTTTAATTTTTTATTATTGTTTTAGTTTCAAAATAATTCATATGTACACATAACAATAACTTCACTCCTATTTTCTATTGTTATTTTTCCTACCGTGCTTTGATGACAAGCAAATGACCGACAAGAAAAGTCACAAGAGAGTTACTCTAAAAGATGTTAACTTTAGTTTCCGAGAATTTGATGGATGTGACAATTCTATCATGGGAAAATAGATTCTTTTTGTTTAATTTTACTAGATGGTCTACATGTGCTTTGCATGGTTTCTACTATGATAATTTCACAAAAATATATTTAGAAAATTTTAAATTCAATGCAATTATGATTTTTTTATTGTCGCATGAATTTTCCCACCCTGAAAATCAACAAATGCAATTAGATTTTTGTTTCAAAATCTTAATTCAGTTCTAATATAATAAAATTTCCTTTTCATCAATTAGCAACATCTCAATACTACTAATTTTATTTGGATTTTTAAATTCAGGAATAAACCACATACGCATGACTCATGTCTTGAGATTCCATTGAATCTTTTGTAGGGATGATATCATAGCAATGAATATCAACGACTAGATAAATTCATGAAGAAAAAAAATTGAATTTAAAGAAAAAACAGACAGCATAACAAAAAAACAAATAAAATGGTTTTATATATGGAAGAGACTGATAAACTTTTTCTGGCACTGACAACATTTTACGGGTATTGATACTTGTATTTTTAGTCTTATAAGATGATAATGAAATTGAAGGATTTTGTGAAGATTGAAACTCTTGAAAAATATGTGGATTTTGAAACCTCCATTTGATAGCCAATTGTAAAACATAAGGTAAGAATTTTGAATGATCTGTTTGATAGCAAAGCAATAGTTTTGAAACACATGGTAAACCATTTAAATCAAATCAAAACAAGACAACAATTAATTTGATTTTCTTCCATTAAAAACACTTCATAGGTATTTTTTATGAAGAATTTCGTAAAAGATGGCACAACATTTAATTGAATTTAATGTGGGAAGATTTCCTCGGAGAAGACCAAAATTTAATAATATATTACCATTTCAATCTTTAATAAATGTATATCAAAACAAAAAAAAATAATTTGATTTTATTTTTTAACAAAATACATAATAATAGGGAAATTTTTATCAATAATTTTATAAAAGATGACACAACATTTAATTGGATTTAATTTAACGAGATTTCCTTGGAGAAGATCAAAATCTTAATAATATATCACCATTTCAAATTTAAATAAATATAAATCAAATTAAAGCAACAATAAATTTGATTTTATTCCTTTAAAAAAACTTCATAATAATAGGGAGATTTTATCAAGAATTTCATAAAATATGACACAATATTTAATTGAATTTAATGCGAGGAGACTTCTTTGGAGAATAAAAAAATTAATTGTTTTAATAAAATATATTACCATTTCAACCTTTAATAATTTAAATAAAATCAAAGAAGCATTTAATTTAATTTAATTTCGTTAAAAAAACTTCATAATAATAGAAAGATTTCTATAAAAAATTTCATAAAAGATGACACAACATATAATTGGATTTGATGTGGGAAGATTTCCTTGGAGAATATCAAAATCTTAATAATATATAATACCATTTCAATATTTAATAAATTTAAATCAAATCGAAGCAGAAATTAATTTGATTTTATTATACTAACAAAAAAACTTCATAATAATAATGAAATTTTGATGGAGAATAAAAGATGACAAAACATTTAAATCAAATAAAAATAGCAATTAATTTGATTTTATTTTGTTTAAAAAGTTCATAATAATAGGAATATTTTTATGGATAATTTTGTAAAAAATGACATAACTTTTAAATCAAATCAAAGCCATACAACAATTATTTTGATTTTATTCCATTTAAAAAACTTCAGGGAAGAGTTTTATCTTAAATTTTGTAAAAGAAGACACAAAATTTAATTGGATTTATTAGGGAGTTTATGCTTTCTACCATTTTTCTAAATCTCCTTAATGTCATCCTTATCCGCTACATTACCAATAACATTTGTTTCAAACATAAAAATGTAGAAAACCAAATATAAATTATTATTTTTATTATTATTACTATTATTATAAATTATAAAATTAAACAAAGACTGTTAGGGCTAGAGTAAAAAATAACTAGCCAGGAAGTAAATCTTCTTTGGTTTGAGCAAGAATATATGAGAAAGACATAAAATCAACGTCTAACATGTATATTTTGTCTACCTTGATTCTAGTTCAACTTGTGGTTCCCATTAACTATACTTTGAAATTATGCTTAGTATTCTTGAACTTTGGATCATTCTTATTCACCAACAAGGTTTCAAACAAATAAATACAAACTTTGGAGCATATCTTAATTCTCAAATCCATTAGCACCAATATGCACACAAATGACACAATCACATTTCCATATGATCCACTTTGTGCCTTTGTGGCACTAAACTAATTGTATTGTGGACTTTTAATACTTGTCAATACAAAGTATTTAAAATAACAAACTAGTCTTACAATATTAAATCACACAAAGTATTTAAACCACACAAAATACTAATAATCTTCAATAATAACTAATAATAACTCTACCATGTAGCTAAATCGCAACATAGAGTCATAAACTCTAAAACTAGTCTTAAAATTCTAAATAATACAAAGTAATTAAACATAAATCAAACTAAAAGTATGAAATTTCATAATAAAAGTACAAGTCAATTAATCAATCATCATTTGACATTTCAAGAACATTAGATGCAACCTTGGAAGAACTTCCCTCCGCTTTTGCATCTTTGCCACCTCCCCCTCATCATTTACATCACATTAACAATGAATATCAATTCAAAGTAAGAATACCAACATGTATCAAGTTGTGTAAATATAAAAAAGATAATTACAAATAATTGTTGTAATACAATCAACAAAGCCATGCTTCCAATGGAAGTACAAATAATTGCTTCGACATTTTCAGACAAGAGACGATTCCAATACTTGTTAAGGATCCAAGAACCAATGCCAAATGCAGATTCAGAAACAACTGTAGTAATGATGATGCTCAACAAGTCCCTAACCATTAAAGAAAGATATGGAAAACTTTGGCTATTACTTTTCCACCAATGTAGTACATCCAACTGCTTGATAAAATCAAAATCCAATGATGGTTCATCCAAATATGTATCAAGTTGACTTCTTCCAGTTTTATGAGCAGCTTGAAGGTTGCACAATTTTAATTCTTAATACAAATCCTTATATGGACTTATGGAAGCTCTTAGAGCTTGATACGAAAAACTAAGGTCATTTATCTTGAAAAATGGTTTTGAACAAGGAAAGATTGACATAAGACTCTTTCGCAATAACTATTATTCTCAATTTTTATTAGTGCAAGTATATGTGGACGATATCATTTTCAATGCTACTAATGAAATTCTTTGTGAAGATTTCTTTAAGCTAATGTAGACAGAGTTTGAAAAGAGCTTAAATTCAACATGATCAAAAATAAAACAAATACCCAAAGGTATCTACATTCATAAAACCAAGTATGTGAAATAATTACTAAAGAAATTTAACATGGACGATGCAAAAGAAATGAAGAATTCAATGCATCCCACAATATACCTTGGACTGGACGAAGAATCAACAAAGGTGAGCAAGACTCAGTGCAAAGCAATGATTGGCTAATTGCTCTAACTTATTGCGTCCATGCTTGATATTATGTTCAATGTTTGTTTATGTGCAAGATTTAAAAAAAAAAACAAGGGAAGTTCATCTAACTGTAGTTAAATGCATTTTTAGATATCTAATTGGAACTTCTAATCTTGGTCTTCTATTCAAAAGAAGAGAAAGTTTTAGACTTACAAGCTATTGTGATGCTGACTATGCTGGTGATAAAGTTAAAAGAAAAAGCACAAGTGGAAACTGTCACTTTATTGGTGGAAATTTAGTGACATGGATTTGCAAGAAGCAAGGCTCAACTGCATTGTCCATTGCTGAAGCTAAATATATGTAAGCAACAAGCTATTGTGCTCAACTACTCTGGATAAAGAATCAACTTGAAGACTACAACATTTATGAAAGTAAAATTCCCATCTATTGTGACAATAGAAATGCTATTAGTCTTTAGAAAAATCCAACATTTCATTTTAGAGCTAAACATATAGAAATTAGGCATCATTTCATAAGAGATCATATTTAGAATGAGACAATGGATTTACAGTTTGTACCCACTGATGATCAGCTTGCTAACATCTTTACAAAACCCTTAATTAAAGAAATGTTGATTTTGTTAAAAAATTGACTTGGAATGATCTCTATTAATGAATGATTTAATCTCTATATGTCGTCTACTGTTGGATCCAAGGATCTATCGTCCAATGGACATTAATACACACTCACAACATTCAATATATGGACGACATATCGTGCATTTATTATTATAATATAAAACATAGTGTTTTTATATCGAAACATTATAACGTTTTTTGCTAAGCCAGTTTTGGAATTTGGGCTTAATGATTTCTTTTGAAAAGGCCCACTATAAAACCTTAAAACGTTGAAAAATCTTGGCATTACTCCCTAATTTGAAACACTTCATCTTCCTCTCTGATATTCAAACCCTAGCTCTAAAACTCTTTGCAATGGCCACCTCCAACTCCCCTGCTGTCGAGATTATATCCAACTCTTGAAATCACTATCATCCACACAAACAATGAACCCTTCATTCATGTTGAACACTTTTTTGACATTCAAGAACACAAAAAAGTGGGTCTAAAGCTAAACGAGACTCTATTATTCTATGGTCCCAGGAACTTTTTCAATAAGCCGCAAACTATATACCCAGAACTCATCAGAACCTCCTGGAGAAGTGTTGAGTTTGTCAAAAAGTATATGATAGCATCCAAGGTTCTGGAGTCAAAATTGTACAGTCCAACGACACTATCACTAAGGCAACAAGGTGCTTTTGTGAAGGCAGTACCGACCAAGAAGGATGAGAGAAGAACCATGACTTCCATGTAACAAGGTCAATCTATAAGGAAAATGCTGAGAAAACAGGTGATAAGAAAACTATAGTGTGCAACCTTATTGCTAGAAGGTTGTGATTTGGGCCAACATTTTGAATAAGAGTGTTCTCCACAAGGAAGACTCAAAGAAAACTTTGTCAGATCTTCACAAGTGTGTTCTTTTCACTTGATGAAGAATCTACCCTTTGACATGCCATACACCATCTACATCAACATCTTGAGAAACCTGAAAGGCTTAGATGGTCTGGACGACATCTATTATGTTGCTTTCATCAGCAAGATGTTGTAGGATTAAGGCGTGTATCACGTCTTTAACAAGATGGATGATGATTCTAAATACACCCTAATAGCAAAGGGTTTAGTTAAAACAAAAATTTAGCAAGACTAACCTAAAAGCTATGAAAGTTCCTTTAGAACAAAGTCAAAAAGAGACCCCTCAGGTGGATCTAGATGCTATCATCAAGAGGAAGTAGAACAGGCTAGCCAAAGCCATTACTGATAAAGATCAAGGTCTGAACATCTTTGATATCTTCAAAAAGATATAGAAGATAATGGTTGAGCAACAGAAGAGAAAGAAAACAAGGAAGTTGTCCCAGAAAGAGGAAGAAGAGGAGGAGCTTCTCATAAGGGTGCACAAGATGAAGAAAATACACTAGTAGTCTACCGCGTCCATCCCTATGAGTCCAACGACTGCATCCTCTGTCCCACAAAGGTTGAAAGACTTGAGTAAGACTTATAAAGAAGATGAAGGCTTTGTACAAGTTGCTCTTCAGAAGAGGATAACAGCTACTCTGGTTGCTCCTATCCAAAAAGAGCAAAGAAATTCTAACTAGCCCTTGAACCACGTGAATATGTCATCCCCTATGCGATACTAAGACACATCAATACAAGATTGACCAAAGCCAATTCCAAGATTAGTGAGAAGGAGTAGGCAGTTTCCTCCATGGGGAACAAAGAGGATCAAGCTTTATCATCATCAGATAGTGAGTCCACAGGTTCAGAAGGGTTGCTCCAAGGGAACTCTTAACAAATGTTAAGAGGTTTCCTCTCACATTCATTAATAGTAATCCTACACCTTAAACTCCATACTTTGAATTCATCTCTGTTGAACCTGTTGAAAGAGACCATCAATGTCCAAGCTTCCACATGGAGAAGTATGACTATGAGCACATGCCATCCGAGGCATTTAAGGCTCTACCAACAAATGTCATAGTTCATCTTCTTTTCCCACAATGGACTTGTCCAGTGCAACCAAATGTTATCAAGATGCCTCTAGACTGGCTTGCACCTAGTAATCAGTAACGAGTTCGTCCCTCCAACAGAAGCTTGGCGTAACCTTCAGAAGACAAAGACAAGAAAAACACACAAAACAGTATACCTAAGGATCTATTTGAGAAGCATAGAAGGGACACCTTGCAAGAAGTTAAGTGTTTGAAGAATGAATTTCAAAAGAAGGTCCATTTGTGGACGCCTTACACAAAGCTCTTGCCAGTGCATCCAGTTGACCTTAATGTAACTCGGAAAGAATGCTTATCTATTGGCAACCTTCATGCTCAAATGTATGTAAGAGATCAAGCCATTGCCTACCCTCCTGGTCTGCATATCTCAAGGGCCACTGATGTCAAAATAGTTGTTGACAAGGTGTGTCCATGATTATTTGTTTGGGATGCTGCTAAAAAGAAAGGCTTCAAGTTATGCTACAACTTAGAGATGCCTTCAAGGAAAATGAAGATAGAAATAGTTAATCACCCTCAGAATTGGAGCTCCCTGTTCAACTGTAAAAAGGCTCGTTCGTGCTCATAATGATTATGATGCCAGGACCTTCTAGAACTAACTCTTGTGGATGGACACTCAGAAAGCCTCTGCTCCTGGTTATGATGGAAGGGATAATGCTAAGAACCATGACATCATTCAAATGTTACATCCAATTATGATGTATCATTTTGGTGATGATTGAGTCTACTTTACACAGGACGATGACAACAACCTGTTCATTCAATGCCTACTCCAACTTCCTATTATTCAATATGAGGGTACTTATAATCTGAAGAAGATGACTGGAGAACAAATGATAGTTCATGTGATTCATCTCCATGAAGCTCAACAAAAGAATAAGGCTGAAGAAGAAGAGGTTATTGCTGCTGCTATGAAAGAAGATGTTGCCTTCATCCAAGCTGAAGCATCTGCTAAAGTTGTGGATGACACCATTGTATGTGGGGTCATCATAGATCTTACCAACACTGGTGTCTTGGATGAAACTCCTAAGGCATCCAATGTAGCCATAGTTGATGAAGTTGAACAAAACACTATAGGCGTGTGTCTAAGCAGTCAACAACTTTAAATGAGGCTACTTTTAGAGACAATGGAGAACCTAATGTCATCATCATCCACTCCACCAGTTCAGGCCCTACTCTTCTGTACTATACATAACCTGCTACTATTACCAGGGATCAAGTGAAATACATGATAGGGCAAGCAATAGAGTCCTTCATTGAACGAGAATATTAAGCAAATGCGAAATTCAGGCTTTCCATGTAGAATGCAATGACCATTCAGTTCTCCAACCTTAGTGTTATTCTCCTAAAAAACATACAAAAGACTCAGATGTCTATGCTTGGAGTTGTTGCTGCAACTACACCTATTCCTCAACCTCTTGAACCTACACCACCACCACTCCTTGGCCCAATGCCACCACCACCTCCATCTTCACCTCCACCTTCTCAACCTCCACCACCGCCACCTACTTAGGTTTGATAATGATGTTCCTCATTATTACTATCTTAAAACCCATTTTCTGTTTATGACAAAAGGGGGAGAAGTAAGAATTTTGAGTGTAAAAAAGTTGTCTTTATTAAGTAAAAGTGGTTTTGGAGTACATCTATGTGTTCATTCTTTAGTTATTTATTTATTATTATTATTATTCAACTTCCACATATGTCATATATATCTTTTAACTATTATATTTTTACTATGATTGAACTCAGGGGGAGTTTAAATTCATTACATCCATTCATCTTACCCCTTAAAACTCTGATACACATCAAAATTTATACTATTTGTCATGATCAAAAAAGGCGAGATTGTTTGGTCTGGACGACCACTCTTTTCATTTACCTTGGATTTTGATGAATAACAAAAAATATAAATTATTGGTGTTCTAATGAGGTTCTGTCAAGTGGAAAGATTCAAATTTTAAAGAACTTAACAATACATTTTATCATCCAAGAATGATTGCTCTATTTACTACCTATCCAACGTCCAACGTGCTAAAATGAAAAGGCACTCACTCTCCATGACAATTAGTATTATGTAGATATTCCACATGTCCATCCAGTAAGTAGTTCGCATGCCTTTTGGAATGATCAGCATTGGGCAAAAAGTCTGTGACAACAGAAAAAGGGAAGTACACATATTCTATCCTATACAAATTCATTTTGCCTCTCTTTATTTTGAAATGCTAACATTTGAATTTAAGGAAAGGACATGATAGAAGGAAATAAAAAGGTACTCACATAATATTTTCTAAAGGTTGCTTTCGCTACAGACAAGGAGCACATGGTGCTTTCTGTACTATCATGCAATTCCTTGCAAATTAGAGCATGCCACATAGCCTTATCTTCCATTGAAGGACAACGGTCTTTTCAAGGAATCGGTGTTTGAAAATGATATGAATACTTCACACTTAACCAAGAGGGGGGGTGAATTGGTAAGACCTTGGTAAATAAAAAATTCTTTAATCAAAATCAGAGTTTCAAAGGATCTTTATCACATTTCAAAACCAAGAAACCTTATTCAATCAAGTAGCTCAGCCCCTTAAAATTCAATGGATTAAAACTGACTTTTCAAGACAAGCAAATTAATCAAGAAACAATTAATATGAGGAGAATAGATTCAGAAAACAACACACAAGCAATTTATACTGGTTCACTTCAAAACCATGAAGCTACACCCAGTTTCTTCCACTCAACACTAGAGTGAAGTTCCACTATTTAATTTCTGTTCTTACAAGCAATTACACAGCCTCTCTTTATCAACCCTAGATAAAGTTGAGAAATCTAAAACACTATTAGATCCTTAGAGACAAACCCACTAAGAACACTACTCAGTAAAACCCCTAGAAAAACCCTATCTCTAGTTACATGTAAGAACTCAATTACAATAGCAAATTACACAACTATAATCAAAAACAAAAATTTACAATCAGATTAAGGAGAGAAACAACCTGATGATCCAATGTATGCAATGCAAATGAATTTACCAGAACATGTTGAATCTTTAAAACACAAGAAACATAGCTTTCCTTAATCTTGAAATGGTTGCATGTTGAAAGAGTGACTTATTTTCACATGATCAATGCAACATAAAGCATGACTGAATCAAACCCTCAGAAAAGAATTAAGAATGCTCAGAAGACTGTTTTAGCTCAGAAATTTCGAATGGGTATTATTCCACAAACTTACAAAAACAGCTGAGCAAGGGTTCTATTTATAACAGAAGTTTTTAACCGTGAGTAATCGATTAAAACGCACTAATAATCGATTAAATTGCTTTGGTAATTGATTACATTTCCATTATAATCGATTAATCTGTTCATAGCTTTTCTGGGTTTGAAACATAATCAAAATAATCGATTATCTCGAGCTGTAATCGATTATTACAGTCAAAGCATATTTTTCACAAAGCTTGTTTAATCGATTACAGAACCTGGTAATCGATTAAACCAGTTTTAGTGTATTTTCATAAAGCTTGGATAATTGATTACGAATCCTGGTAATCGATTAAGATAGTGTAGCACAATTTTTCCAAAACAAGGTATTAATCAATTATGAACTTGGGTAATCGATTATGGCAGTTCAATGCTAAAATTAGATGTAAGTATGTAATCGATTACAACTTAAATATAATCGATTACAATAGTTTAACAATGCAGTTTATATGAAAGCGTAAGTTAAATAATCAATTAATTCGACATGGTAATCGATTAAAGCGTTCCTGATGATTTTCCAGATTTGATGAAGAACAAAATAATCGATTATACTATTACTATAATCGATTACTACAGTGAAAAATGCTTTTTCTTAAAACCTTTGAATTATTTAAAACCTTTAGTTGATTAGACAAAGCTTTGTGATTTTTGTTGACTTAATTAAGTTGAATATGTAATGAATGAATGCAATGCACTTGGATCACCAGAATTGCTTTTCTCTTACACAATTTAATTCTAAATTGTCTTTAAGTTGTCCTTTGCATGTTGAAAGCTCAAAACCAAATCTTGAGTAATTTCATCTTATTCCTAAAGCAGCTCCCCCTTAATCCAACAATGTTGATCTCGTAACAGATCCTTTACTGAAGTCTATAAAAGGCAGTCTCTACCCAAAAGTATAGAGAGAAAAACTAACGAAAAAGCAAGAACTTATCTGAAGCAAAACTCTGCTGAAATTATTAGATGACTAATACAAAGTTTTCATCTTTTTATTCTTTGCTAAGAAATTTTATTTTGTAATTGAGCTTTATTTTTTATCCACTCTTTGAGTGTTGTTGAATACTTGTATTTGTTCAAACTACTGTTTGTGAAAGCCAGGAGTGACTTAGTGTTAAACAATATATGGGTTTTTTAGATTCAAGGGGAGTCTAAGAAAGTGCCAGAAATGGTATTAAGAATACTTGTAAAGCTAGGAGTGACAGGTCATAATACTTGTTTTGTAATCAAGTTTTGATTAGTAGAATATTTTACTGTTGAGTAAAGGAGAATTAGATGTAACTCAGGTTGAGTAAACTAGTATAAACCCAATGTTCTACTTCTCTCCTTTATGGTTTATTGAGCATTCTATTAACACTCTCTATTACTTCTTTAATACCAAGTGTTTATTTGAAAGACATTTTTAAAAGGACTCTTTGTTATTAAGTCTCTGGATGATGAAACTTGTCTTTATTCAAATTTTTTTTTCTCCTTAGTGGATGACCTATTTTTCTTTTATATTTCCATCTATATTTGCGTTAAAAGTTGTAAGAGTTTATTATATCTTTGATTAAAAAACTATTCAACCCCCCTTTCTAGTGTGATTGTTGTTACTTCAATAACATTCTTACATAAATTACAACTCAGGCTGACAAAGAAAACTTTGTGTTGTGTCATTTGTGCATGTATGTATTTAATTGTAGTAATTATATGTTTTTAATTCTCATTTTTGTGGTTATCATATATATACATACATACATATATATATAAGTATGTGCTTAGTTTAGTGATGCTTGACAGATAAATAGAAACTATTTGAGCTAGATTTCCATCTGTGAAGAATTACACTGTGCATTGAGTCATAGTGTAATTTTTCTCTATGTGAATGGAATTTGTGTGTGATTTACTTTGAGTACACATATCCCTAGAGAGATTAGTACAATAATCCAAGAAATTAGCATATTAATCTCAATTTTTAAGATAGGATTTACTAATTTTGGCATAAAGCAATTTGTACCCTTTTTGCTTATGTCTACATTAGCCATTTTTGGCCAAAATTTCAAAAGCATTAACACCCACAAAAGAAATTGCTTGGCATGTTCACCATGGCTGGGCAAATAGTCATTCATGTCATCAATTAATCTTGTCAGTTCAGGCTTAATCAAATTTGTTTTGGACAAAACCCTTAGACCTTATCTTCATAAGTTTTTAAAAGTAAGATTTTGAGACCTTTCTCCCTCATTTTCACGAGTTCAACCAAGGGAGAAAGGAATCAATTTCTTTCTTCTTCCAATCTTCATACAAGTGCTCTTGAGGTTTCTTCCATCAAAAATTTGTTAAGGAGCTCCTAATCTTCTTTCTCTTGGTTTTCTTACCAAATTTGTGCAAGCTTCTGATTCATGGTTCCAAATTTCATTTTCATTCTTAGAAGTTTGCGACATCAAGTACTTGAGCCCTTTATTCATCTGACTCATTTCATGTAAATTCATCAAGGTAAAGGGG
Organism: Glycine latifolia; assembly: GCA_013407115.1. Lineage (NCBI taxonomy): Eukaryota > Viridiplantae > Streptophyta > Magnoliopsida > Fabales > Fabaceae > Glycine > Glycine latifolia. The sequence goes on along the minus strand of CM023946.1, from coordinate 26,420,745 downwards.
TCTTTTCACTTCTTGAACCCTAATCTTGTTGTCTTTGTAAGCTAGGCTTCATTGCATTTTTTTATGTTCAAATATTCGTAGCTACTACCTTGGCTGGAACTTGAGGATATGGTGTTGTTATGGAAATTTTAAGGTTAATAATTAGCTCTTTGGGTTTTAAAATTTAGGGTTAGCCTTAAACCTCACTTAAATCGGAGTTTTCTAGCAAAAGTTATGAATAAAAAAAGTTTTAGCACGCTTTATTGGATAAAATCTCTCACAAAATTATATTGGCATTGGGAGTTGTATGAATTGTCTTTCTTAAAGTTTTGACCTAAAAAATGAGTAACTTCGAATCCTTCTTCCTCTTTGAACGCCTTTATCAGCTCCTATTTCATTTCTATCTCTTGTAATGAATTATTTACACCAAAACTCAATAAACATATTGTTAGGTATCATCCTATAAAAAAACCAACAACAAACTCAATTAACGTTATGGTAAAAGTAGTCTATAAGGTGTCACGTGTTTAAATAGAATAAAAATTTAATGTAACATAAAATTAGAAATTATTATTTTGTCTATTCAATTTCCAAAATAGTGTTGGAATATAGAAAATTACACCATTGTATGAATTAAGAGTGCATTATATGTATTTTATGAATTAAAATTGCTAATTTTTATTATTGATTAAAATCGCTAATTAATATATTATTAATGTGAATAATTAATTTTTCCATTAATGTTAAATTACTTACCTTTAAAATAAAAATATTTTGATTATTTTTTTCATACAATTACTAATTTAACTCCCATTTATGAGGCAAAGTGATATTTACTCACTTTCTTTTACACACAGTTTTAAAAGCCGAACAGGTGATTGACCCAGTCAAGGCACTGGATCACTGGGCCAGTGGTCGAATTGGTGAGTCACTGATTGACCCGCATGACCCAGTCTGTAACAAAAAAATTTAAAATTTTTATGACATAAACTAAATAAGTTTAAGTTTAAGAAACAAAATCATCAATACAAAATTATAGAATGCTAATTTTCACCCAATAACCCATTTTTAGTCAAGATAAACTATAGTAACATTATAATCCCATCTCTATATCATACACATACTTGCACTCAATTTACTTTTATTCTATATTAACATTATTACAATTTATGAGTATATTGAAAACAAATATTATATGTCTAAAAAAGAAAGAAAATTAACTCCTACATACATTACTTGTTTATTATTGAGACAAGGCTTAAAAAGTAGTCATTTAATTTAAAATTCAAAGTTTCAAACACTTTGTTAAAAAAAAACATTTAAAAAACCCCCCAAAGGCCTCGGTCTGCAAACCCACCCACCCCTCCCCCACACACACCAAATCGTCACACACAGTAGCCCCCCCTCCACACAAAATCGTGACAGTTCCTCCCCCACCCAAAAAAAAAAACAAAAATCTTCGTTGCCCCCCGCCCCCATCCCCACCCACCCCTCCACCTCCTGGAAATCCGTTGAGATCTTTGCTAACATCCCCTCCCCACGCCGTGAACAGATGAACTCACCTCCCCACCCCTTGCCATGGACAGCCAAACCCCCCCACCACCACCACCATCGGCGAACAGACAAAACCCCACACCCCCCAACCCAACCCCCCAGGAAAACGGCGTGATGCGAGTGCTCAGAGAGAGAAGCGAAAGCGGTGGAGGAAGACCTAAAGAAGACATTTTTTTTTCACATAGCGACCAAGTCTGGTTCGTCAGGTCAGCGATTGGACCATGGACTCGACTGGGTCGCACCGAGTTACACTAAGTCGAAAGCATGGCTGATCCATTAGTAGACTTGACCCGGTCCAGCCAGGGTCACGGTCCGACCGACCAGGTCGGTCCCATTTTTAAAACACTACTTTTACATATATAAAGATATGCCAAAAATATTCTTAGCCTTCTCCTTATATATATATATATATATATATATATATATATATATAGAGAGAGAGAGAGAGAGAGAGAGAGACTTTAGCAAATTTAGTAAATGCCTCATTATCATTAGTTACCTTCTAATTACCATAACCATATCTTACCATATTATGAAAACATGAAGTATTGAAGTTAAGAGTGCAACTTTGCAAGTGAGAGCGGGTGGGGGAACACAGAGGATGTTGTCGTTTCGGAATGTTACTCTTAAGTTTTGGGTACGCTAGAACAAAGCTGCCTGACTTAGTGATTCTTGTTGTTGATAAGGTGGGCAATTATGCTATAATTAACCCAACAGTGGGGTACCCACGCATTTAGGAACCCTTCCCTAATCCTGTTCTAATACACTCAGGACATGTTGGTATCATGTGCCCCTCAAGGTCTTGGGTCCAACAAATTTATAACCGAAAACACAGATTTGGATGAGCGTACTTCGTGGACAGATGTTTGTTTGATAACTTCAAAGTTCAATCCACAACCAAACCTAGGTTCCAAAGTCAGAGTTGGGACAAAATATGAAGCCCTTCCATTAATACTATTTAAATTAGGAAAAAAAGGGTTATACACGATAGTCTATAAAGTGTACAAAATTATCAAATTATAATCTATCATGTATGATAAGTTTATTAACTTTTAAAATAATTATCTTAAAATAATGTAAATGCTAATTTATAATTTGATAACTATTTAAAATTATTTTATATTATAAGTGTATAAATATTAAATTATTTAAAATATTTGATTTTTGTGCATTAATTGGTAATAGGTTTCATTACCTATAGTAACTATTAGACTATTTGTTTATGGACTCGAACAAGTGGGGATTTCTTTCAGAATTGATACGTGTACTATCCAGGGACCACAAAATACACGTGACAAGTAACGTGGCGTCCCAATATGCACGTCATCCCTCTATGTCAGCCCTGGCACAGAAGCACAGACATCTCGCCCTTAGAAGGTAGGCTACTGGATCAAACATGTTATCTTTAATACCTCATTATGTGAATATTAATGATAATGTTGCAACCAACTTATGAAGTGGCAATTATCTATAGTCGGTGGATTATCTACAAACTATAAATTATCTATTAGCAATTATCTATAAGCCGCAAGCTATCTACTAGCTATTATTTACAAGCTAGTAATATTATCTACAAGGGTTATTACACCACTGTAACAACCTCGATAAACAAGGACACGTAGCTCCTACTCCACGCTATAAGTAAGAGGTTCCATCTCACCCTTTTCATATCTCATTCTTCACTAACTCACGTACTTACTTGAGTGTCAGAGTCCTTTGTTTTGCAGGTCCCCCATCTTGTTCTCTTAACAAAGGGTACTCAGTGTCTGACATGCGAGATCTAGGAGCCTCTCTTGTCCACGTCTATCCTGACGGGTGTCAGCTATGGATTTTGGTAAGTACACTTGGTGCCCACCGTGGGGCCGTGGTAAAACTTACCATGCAACACTCAAGACAACCCCAATTTATCACACATGTACCATTCAAAAGGCCAGACAACTCATTGACACCCTTTTGTCGATCGCATCATGGAATCTAACCTACCTTTAGGTTGGAAATTACTCAACCTAGAGCGATATGACCAAACCACTTATCCAAATGAGCATCTGGACGCTTTCCTCACATAGGCAAACCTCTACATCAATGACGACGCAATCATATGTCGTGCCTTCCCAACATTCCTTAAAGGGGCAGCATTGGCATAGTATGGTGGACTCCCTCCAAGATCCATCGACAACTTTGACATTCTTGTCGAACGCTTTAGTGCACAGTATGCAACCAGCAAGTCACACTTCATGACTTTCGTCATATTGGCCAGTCTGTGACAAGCGGATGATGAATCTCTCCGATAGTTCATGGATAGATTCAGATGAATTTCTGTCCAGATCAGAAACCTCAACCCAAAGGTAGCTCTACACTCCATGCTTCTAGCCTTACGACCGCGGACAGTTTATGCAAAATACCTCATAGTAGCATGGACGACTTGCGGGAACGAGCGAAAGGCTATATCCAAATAGAGGAAACTTCAAGGTTCAGAAATGAGGTCCGACAAGTCGGACAAAATCATGACAAGCAGGAAAGAAGTATCAGAATCGATTCACACAAATTGGACAAACGACACAAGCTTGACAAACGCCAGCGTCTCTCTAAAAAACCCCTAACGACCAATTGAACCACTGTCCTAGAGGAGGCTTTCAACACGAAGTTACCCATAAAACTACCTCCACCACTTCCTCCCAGATCGGGGTTAGATAGAACCAAACACTGGAGATACCATCGCAATTATGGTCATAATACAGAATACTGCTAGGCTCTGAAAGATAATATTGAAGTGCTTATCAAGGATGGGTATCTAGCCTAGTTTGTGAAGAGGCCTGGCAATCACCTAGTAGGAGCAAGACCTGGAGGACATAAAGAGGACAGACACAGAAATCATGAAGCTGACATAAGAAGGGATAAAGAAGAAGACAAAAGGTATGTAGACCTCATGACCACCTTCGGTTAGGGCCAACTCTCAAGGAGTTTCACAATCAGGTATTTAATTATTGACGCAGATACCTTGTAACTTGCTTTGATTGGCAAGAAAACTTTGAATGAACCCGGAGCCATCATCTCCAAGCCGCATCTCAAGATGAAATTCCCAACCTTGACGGGGGAGATCGTGACTGTCAAGGCGAACCTAAAGCAAGCACGACAGTGCTATACTGAAAGCTTGAAAGTGGCACCCTATCCTCCCACCAAGGATACTGGTAGGCCTTACCCCAATAATGGGTTGTAGTAATCAAGTCATGAGCGTGGATGAAGGGTCTCCAATCTGAACCTCGACTGTCTACGAAACAAGTCATGATGGCATATTTGATATGGATCTATGTGACAACATCATTGACAAAGGCCCAAAGCATACTGAATAACTTGTCAAGCTACAACTCATACTCAAACCCGGGTAGTGTACGTAGTTCAATAGGGACCTTACCAGCCATGAGCACAGACACATAGTTGATGTCCTACATAGGAAAGTAAACCTATTCACTTGGCAGTTATCTGACATGTCGGGTATCCACCCTAGCATCATATGCCTCAAGCTGGCCATCTCAGTAAAAGTATCCCTACTCCTATACCTCTCAGTAGCTAAGGAAGTCGTTAGCTCAGTCCTCGCACAAGAGGAAAGGGAACACCAGCTTCCTATCTACTTCACCAGTTGCATCCTCCACAATGTTGAGAAGCATTACCAGATGATAGAAAAGGTAGCGCTTACACTCAACAGCTCGACATGATGCCTCCGTCCTTACTTCCAAATTCACCAAGTGGTGGTCAAGACAAACTACACCATCAAATAGGTGTTGCGAAAACCTGAACTGGCAAGGAGGATGGTAGCATGGTCCGTAGAGCTATCAAAGTTTGATCTCTAGTACGAACCTCGTGGTCCCATGAAACTAAAATTCATGGCATATTTCCTAGTAGAGTTTGCTAGTAGCGACAAAACCACCCCAGACTGGTGGAATCTCTATGTGGATAGAGCGTCCAACATGAAAGGAAGTGGAACAAGCATCATCCTTGAAGTTCCTGGCAACGTCACTTTAGAGTAAGCTCTTAAGCTCAACTTCAAAGCCTCAAACAACCAAGCCGAATATGAGGCACTTATAGCAGGCCTAAAGCTAGCAAAAAAAGTCAGAGCCAATAAGCTAAGATGCTACACTGACTCGTAGCTTGTCCAAGGATAAATTGCTAACAGATATCAAACTAAGGAGACAATACTTCTCTGATACTATCACACTGCAAAAACTCTCATTGATGACTTTAAGTGCTTTGAGATGTACCACATACCTAGGGAACCACAACACCAGAGCAGACCTGCTCTCCAAGCTGGTTAGCACCAAAAAAGATCGAGCATCTGAAGACAATCATCCAGGAGACACTCCAAGCTCCCACAATAGACACCCAGGAGGTCATAGCGGGCAAAGAGGAGGAACCAGACTCGATGACCCCCTACAAGAATTTTCTAATTCGAGGGGTATTGCCACCAGATGAGAATAAAGCTCGACGCTTGAAAAGGAAGGCCAACTACTACGTTATCTTGGATGATGAGCTATTCAAAACAGATTTGATAGCACCTCGCTCAAATGCCTGAATAACCAGCAAGCAGACCATGTCATGCGAGAGCTTCATGAAAGGTCTGCAGCCTCCATACCTGGGGACACGTCCTTGACACCAAAGTAGTGCGTGCAAGATACTACTGGCCAACACCCTTAACTTCACTAGAAGGTGGAGACGATGCCAAGAGTTTGCAGACATCCCACACACCCATCCTGACAACCTCGACAACTTAAGCTCCCCTTGGCCTTTCGCTATGTGGGGAATGTACATACTGGTACCACTGCCAAAAGCCCCGGGAGTAGTCAAATTCCTGCTAGTTGCCATCGACTATTTCACTAAATGGATTGAGGTAAGGCCATTGTGAGAAATCTCAACCATCGAGATAGAAAAGTTCACCTAGAAACACCTCATATGCATATATGACCTCCCTCACACCATTATCATAGAAAATAATGCTCAATTCAAAGCTCAAGCTTATGAATACTTCCTAACGAGGCTAGTTGTCAAGCACCTTGTGACTTTTATTGAACATCTCAGACTAATCGGCAGTGGAGGCAGCAAAGAGAGTTATCCTCAGGGCCCTACATAAAAGACTTGACAAGTTTAAGGGTCTATCGAAGGAAGAACTCCCTAGTATACTCTGGGTTTATCATTGTTCACCCCACACAACTACCAACGAGATTCCTTTCCGACTCATATATGGCACAGATGCCATGATTCCCGTCGAAGTCAGGGAACTATCTACAAAAAGGTTGTTGTCCAACCCAAGATCTGCCCTTGGTGAGCCTCTACAAAACCAAGGATGTACAACATTCTCAGTCTATTCTCAAAAGGCTCGTTAAACCCAAGGTTCTCCCTTGGTAAGTCTCGATAAAACCAAGGATGGATATGTTCTTGGTCGATTCTCCAAAGGCTCATAAAACCAAAGGTTCGCCCTTTATGAGTCTCAATCTCCAAAGGCTTGTAAAACCCAATGTGCACCCTTGGTGAGCCTCAACAAAACCCAGGACAAACGCATTCCTGGTCAATTATTCAAAGGCTCATGAAACCCAAGGTCTGCCCTTGGTGAGTCTTAATCTCCAAAGGCTTGTCAAACCCAAGGTCTACCTTGGTGAGACTTGAAAAACCCAAGATGGACGTTTTCCTGGTTGATTCTCCAAAGGCTCATAAAACCCAAGGTTCGCTCTTGGTGAGTCTCGATCTCCAAAGGCTTGTCAAACCCAAGGTCCACCCTTTATAAGCCTCAACAAAACCTAGGATGGACACATTCCTGTTAGATTCTCCAAAGGTTTGTCAAACCCAACGTTTGCCCTTGGTGAGACTCGCATCTCCAAAGTCTCAACAAACCCAAGGTCCGTCCTTGGTGAGCCTCACCAAAACCCAAGATGAGCGCATCCCTGGTCTAAAGCTCATTAAACCCGAGGTCCGCCCTTGGTGAGCCTCCCCGCTACCAAGTTTTGCCTTTGCGAAATTCAAGGTATGCAAGGTCTACCCTTGACAAACTTTTATATTCCTAAGTTTTATCTTTACAGGAATACAAGAAACCCAAGGTCCACCCTTGGTAAGAACTCTTACAAAACCCAAGGTACACCCTTGGTAAGCCCACTACTTTGAAACTATGACAAGCATAGTCAAAGGTCTAGGTTCCATAAGGAAAAATGAGATGCCACCCGACTGGTCAACAAGACCTTTAAGCAGGTAGAAGTCAAACTAACTACTCACAAGCATCAGGGGAGAAACTCCGCAAAGAAAAAGGAACCTGATGATTGACAAGACCTTTAACTAGGTTGAAATTAAACCCGAGATGATCTCGTATCATCTAACTTTCTAATTCATGCAAAGCCATCAAGGTCTTGCTTCCTATTCTGCCAAGATCTCATTATCATCAAGGTAGCCTATCCTTGCTACCACAAGCAACGGAGCATCGCATAAACAAAAGGCAACATATAAGACATATTTTAGAGCAAAATTTTGTCAACAAAGGAAAGCATATGTATTAAAGAAGAAAAATCACATTGTCAACATTACAAAGCCTTTACGGCCAAAATCCAACAAAGAAGAAAAAAGAAAAAGTGGCCTAAACATTGGGCCCATCACCCAACGGAGGAGTAGGAGTAGACCTTGCGAACCAACAGTAGGAAGGCCACTCAAACCAGAAAGTAACCCGGCAGCCTACCACATAGCGCAAAGGCTGAAAGAGACCCTCAACTTCTTGTGGCCTGATACCCCAGCACTGCCATCTCACTTCCTCTTAGCCAAAACAGTGGAAGATACATTTGGGGAGACCTCAACAAATTTAGCATTAGTAGGGCCAATCTTAGCAACAGGTTTACCCTCTTCTCTAGCATGAGGGTCGACAGTAGAAGGCAACACATTCCCTCAAACCATGATGCAGCCCCACTCCACAATGGACACTTATGCAATAATATCGTGCATGCGCTACACTCGCCTGCAACAAAAGATAAATGAAATGCTTGTCTTCAGTGCATTCTCCAATGGTAAAGAAAGGGCAAGACTGTCCAACATGGACGCTCCACTCACCTGACACATTTGACCGCCTACAGAACAAAAAGCATGTCCTCCCTAGACAACTTAACAACAGTAACCCGAATAACACTTGTCCAGGTTGGGGGGATTGACAAGCTTGACAACCTGCAACTCTTACATCTATCAAGGTTATCATCATCGACACTGGACAACATATGTCCATGCTCGGGGGACTTGGTAAATTTGAGATCCTTCTACTTGTCAAGGCTACTACCCTTGACATCGGACAATCTCCCTTGACATCAAACAATCTCCCTCGACACAAGACAATTTCTTTTACTCGCATGCTGGCTCAGAGCTTGGGGGCTTATGTACTATCCAGGGTCCACAAAATACACGTGGCAAGTAACGTGGCATCCCAATACACACGTCATCCCTCCTTGTCTGACCTGGCACAAAAGCACGGACATCTCACCTTTAGCAGTTGGGCTACTAGGCCAAATAAGTTATCTCTAATACCTCATTATTTGAATATTAATGATAATGTTGCAATCTCCTCATCAAGTGGCAGGTACTTAATTAACTATAACTGATGGATTATCTATATCTATTGGATTATCTACAACCTATAAATTATCTATAAGCCACAACTTATCTACTAGCTATTATCTACAAGCTGGTAATTATCTACAAGGGTTGTTACACCACTGTAACAACCCCGACAAAAAAGGACCCGCAACTTCTACTACACTATATAAGTACCAGGTTTCATCTCACTCTTTTCATATCTTATTCTCCACTAACTCACATACGTACTTAAGCATCAGAGTCTTATATTTTGCAGGTCCCCCCTTCTTGTCCTCTTAAAAAAGGGTACTCAGTGTTCGACTTGTAACATAATTATTTACAACAGATATATAAATACGCTTTTTTTTCTTATTTAAAATATCATTTTATTTTATAGAAAACTAATTGTACTTACCAAAATCTGGATGTAGAGCACGTTAGGGTGGACATGGCCAAGGCAAGCACCAGACTTCGCACATCAGATGATTAGTCGACCTTGTTAAGAAGAGGACTTGCAAAACAAATAAAATGACTCTAATGCTCAAGTAAGTACATCAATTGTATAGAGAGAAAAACATATATATGAATATATGAATGCTCAAGTATACAGGAATGAGTTGTGTATCTTGAGTGAGTATGGAATGTGTGAATTGTGTTGAAGGTTAGATGAGACCTGTATTTATAGCGTGAGTGTGGACCTTGTGCCCTTGTAGATAATTGTTAACCTGTAGATAAAGGCTAAGAGATAATTACAGGTAGAGTAGATAATTAAGCATACAGATAATGTGTACCTTATAGATAATTTGTAGCTTGTAGATAATATGATGGCTTGTAGATAATTGAGTACCTATCATTTCAAAATGTGGTTGCAACAATATCAATAACATTTGAATAAATAAGCGTTAAAGATAACCTATTGGCCCAATTGGCTCGACTGCTGAAGGTAGACATCTGTGCTCCTGTAGTAGGGTTGATGTGGAGGGTTGACACATGCAGGAAGGTACATAAGCCCCAACCTCTGAGCCAACTTGTAGGTGAAAAAGGTTGTCTGGTGTCAAATAAGAGCCTCCAGTGTCAATGGAGATTGTCTGGTGTCAAGGGTGGTAGTCTTGACAAGTAAGAGGGTCACAAGTTTGTCGAGTCCCTGAGCATGGACAAGTGATATCCAGTGTCGATGGTGATTACCCCGACAAATACAAGAAATGTAAGTGTGTCGAGCTTGTCAAGCCCCCCAACCTGGACAAGTGTTGTCCGGGCTGCCACTGTTGAATTCTCCAGGAAGAACATGCTTTGTTCTACAGGCGAGGCCTGACATGCTAGGCAAGTGAGATGTTTGTGTTGGACAATTTGACCTTTATCTGACCATTGGAGAGTGAATTGAAAGCAAGCGTTTTGCTTGTCTTTTGTTGTAGGCACGTGCAACGCATACACAGTGCTCTTGCATATGTGTCACTCATGGAGTGGCCACGTACTGGAGTCATGCATTAGTGGGCGAGTAGAGTTATGTCTTGGTGCAGATCTCAAGAAAGTCGTTTCAAATCTCGCCAGTAACTGAAAAGTCACGTCTCCACTTAAATGGAGTGGACGTTTGACGTTTCTCTCATTGCCAATCTTGTATTTCTGACTTTCTTCTTTCCAGAATCTCCTTTGTTCTCTTGGTCTTTTTCTTGTTTTCCCTTTCTTCGTTCAAGGTACACTTTCTTTCCTTGATAATGTCTGTGTCTCCCATCTCTAATTCCACTTTGGGTCTGGTGATAGCGATTTAGGGGGCTCAATCCAGCAATGCTTAACGTCACTTCTCAAAGGATGAGACCCACCATGGAGCCTCTGACAACAAATCCTCCTCTTTAGGGAGGAATGAGGACTCATGTCGTGCTGGCGAGGGTACTTTCGTCCTTTGTTAGAGGGCACGAACTTCAAATGCCCCTCATGCCGAGGAACCTTTTCAACTTACCACCATTCTTCCTTTTCCTGCTTCGGGAGAAGTGAAAAGGAGTGGTAGTGGAGGCATTAGAGCCTCCCCCGCTTGCGACACAGCCATAGCGCTGGGTCGCCGTCGTCTTCTCCCATTGTTGCTGGTTATGAGTGGGTGAGAGACAATGTTTTGAAATATAAGTCTTTTGCCACCTCAGCAGTGAGGGTTGATGCTCTACGTTGTCAACTTAGGTTGACAAGCCCTGAAGACTCTTGCAAAGTGATTGTTGAGGTTTGCAGGAGTAATGACCTTCCTTTCTTGAGGGCAGCGCTGAATTGTATGCCTTTCTTCTTTATGTGCCGGTGTCTTCGAGGTGCTGGATCTGCTTCTTCTGTTGTCTTCCTTTCAATATGATTTTCTTGAGCACTTGAATGTGGCCCCCTCCCAACTTCACCCTAACAGTTGGGCAATGGTGAGGGCATTCAAAATTCTTTGTCCCTTCTTCAATATCAAACCTAGTGTGTCGAAATTCTTGTTCTTTTTCCAGATGAAGTTGATAGGTAAGATTGGTGGGGTCTCATTGAATAATGTCTCTAAGAAGCTGTTCGAGTTTAACTCGAACATCTTTTGTCGCTTTAAGGACTGTTTCTTCAAGGTTTGGGCTACTGACATCATGGCAGATGGGATGCCACTGATGTTCAATCTGGAAAGGGAGCCTCGCTTCCACTAGGTTTAAGTCATTTGATGAGGACTTCTTAACCTTGGTGGAGAGGGTGGACAACGCATCTTGGAACAACTGTTGGCTTCTTTGGATGCACGGGCGAGTTTATCTCTTCCATTAGCGGATGACCCTCTCTCTGCTTTGGATGGTAAGGTGTCCTGCCTTGTCCTCTTCTGTGTTTAATATGTTTTGCTTTTGACCTTAATTGACACCTGTTATGTTTTGATTGTTTTGCAAGCATCATGGGTGATTTTCCCTAGAGGCCCCTGGTAAAGCACGTTGGACCTGATGGGGGGCTATGTCAACCTCTTCTGATGGTAGGGTTGACCCACTACTGGGGGTTGGCCCTACTGGTGCTAAAGATGTTGCAACTTGCCCTAACATCCCTTCCTCTGTTTTAGTTAAGAGGAAGCGATATAATGGTTTTGGGACATTGGGTGCAAGAAATCAAGGGTTTACCTATAGCAACACCAACCGTCCAGGCTACAGTTGCCCCTACTGTTGTCACTATCACTCATGTTCCTCCTACCTTTCCCCTTGTTCCTATTCGGGAGACCTATGTTCCTCCCACTGTTGAGGTTTCTCTAGCTCCTGTTGCTGCACCTTTACCGATTGTTGGTGCCACGACTAGTGGTGCTTCAGAGATAATGCCTCTTGCTCCTTCCCCTGCGTTTCACTCAAGTTCGTCCATGCATCGAGGGATATTGACTCATTATGGAGCATGGGTTACAAGCCAGAGCATAAGACTCCGACTCTTTTTGACAAGAATTTAATCTGGTCTGTCGGGATTCATAATGCTACCGACTCTGCAAAGGCTTTCCTTTAGAGAAGCCTTGCAATTTTGGAGGAGAATGGTTAGCACCACCAAGAAGTTGTGAGCAAGGTGGCATCACTGGAGGGTGAGGTGGTCAAGTTGAAGGTTGTTGTCCACACTGTTTGGAGAGTGAAGTACTCCAAGGTGACTGGTGCCACTGTCGCCCTTGCTGAGGTGGTCAGGTCTCACTACCAATTGTCTGCCAAGGCTTGTGGTGCTTTGACCAAGCTATTGTGCACTTGGTTGGATGGTGATGAACTGGCCACTCGCGGCAAGGCCTTGCTGAGGGAGAAGAAGGAACTGGCCACCAAGGTTGACAAAGTTGCTGTCGAGAGGCATGAAATTGCCAAGAAGGTGGTTGCCCTAGAGGCTCGACTGAATGAGGAGAAGGCTGCTAGCAAGGAGCTTGAGGAGGAGTTGTCCATCTATAAGAGGGTGGAGGTGAAGCAGCACAAAAAGTATTTTTAGACGGCCATTAGGTAGGCTGGGTTCTTTGCTAAAGACCTTGACTTGAGTCTCTTTGATCCATTCAAGGATATGAAGGATCGCACTCTACTTGATGAAGAAGAGATTGTCGCCGCAGAGGAGGAGGGTGCTAGTGAGGAACAGGATTATGGGGCCAATGTTTAGGCTACCTTCTTTTTCTTTGTGTTTTGTTGACTTTGGGCCGTGTAGGCCTCGTAATTCTTGACAATCATTATTTTTAATACAATTGTTCTTCTTTCATTGACGAATGTTTCTCTATTTATTATCTACCTTGTATGTTGTTGTCTTTTATTTATGCATTGCTTTGTAATAGGCTTCTTGTGACAATGGAGGCAGGCTGCTTAAATAGTGCCCTTGGGACATAGGAAATGAGACCTTGTATTCTGATGGTGTCTCATTTTTCCTCTTATTTGAGGGTGAGTAGCTAAGTTGATCAATGCTTGTCGAGGTTCTAAAGGAGTGAGCGTACCAAGAGTGGGTCTTAGGTTTTATGCACCAAGGGTGTATAGTGGAATTTTGTGATGCAAACTTGTACTCCTGCAAATAAAGTTTAGAAATAATAAAGTGTGTCAAGGGTAGACCTTGCGTACCTGGAGTTTTCGCGTGGGGAAAACTTAGTAATGATGAGGCTCACCAAGGGTGGACCTTGGGTTTGTCAAGCCTTGTACCAGGGGAGATGTCCATCGTGGGTTTTATTGAGGCTTACCAAGGGTGGACCTTGGGTTTATGAACATTTGCAGACAGAGGTCTACCAAGACTCAGGTTTATGAACCTTTGCAGTATTCCAAGACTTGGGTTTATGAACCTTTGAAGGTGGAGGTCTACCAAGGCTTGGGTTTATGAACCTTTGAAGGCGGAGGTCCCAAGACTCGGGTTTATGAACCTTTGCGGTCTACCAAGGCATGGGTTTATGAACATTTGAAGTTGGAGGTCTACCAAGACACGGGTTTATGAACCTTTGTGATTTACCAAGGCTTGGATTTATGAACCTTTGAAGACTACCAGTGATGCATCCATCTAGGATTTTGGAGAGGTTCACCAACGGTGGCCCTTGGGTTTTACGAACCTTTAGAGGAACAATACTTGCTAAGGGTGGACCTTGGGTTTGACGAGCCTCGGACCAGGGAACTGCTCATCCTAGGTTTTTGTTGTGTTCCTACAAGGTTGACACAAATAGATAAAATTTAAAGGGAGATACATTTTATTCAATATAGAATTTGAGTACATATTCCATTTTATTCTTTGGATTGCCTTGTTAAAACCTCTCAAGCCAAAAACTAGATTTTTTCTTGGGACAAAAGACTCAAGTAGGAAAAAGAGTACGCCATCCGGTCTTTAATAGATTAATTAAAGTAGAACTTTAGATGGGTAGCGTTCCATGTTCTTGGAATTGCTTTACCATCTAGTTCTTGTAGTCTCTAGGCTCCATTGTTTAGGCTTGTGATGATCTTAAATAGGCCTTCCCAGTTGGGCCAAAGTTTTCTCGCCCGGGAGTCTTTTTTGGCTTCACCTCAGATTCGCCACACGAGGTCGCCTAGCTAGAAGGTTTGAGGTTGAACCTTGGTGTTGTATCTTCTGGATATTCAGAGCTTGGTGGCCTCTTCTTTAATTCTGGCCATGTCTTAAACTTCATCCTTTGTTTAGAGTTCGATCCTCATGTTTTCTTCATTATGATGTTCTTGGAACAACAATCTCCTTGTCGATGGTTCCCTCTACTTCAATGTGGATCATGGCGTTTATGCCATAGATGAGTCGGAAATGAGTTTCATTTGTAGTTGTCTGAGGTGAACAACGATATGCCCAAAGTATACTGGGAGTTCCTCCTACCAAAGACCCCTTAAACTTGTTGTGTCTAGTGCGCAGGGCCCAGAGGATGATTTTATTGGCTGGCTCCACCTAACCATTGGTATGGGGGTGTTCGACAGGAGTGATGAGGTGTTTGACACCTAATCTTGTGATGAAATCTTCGTAGGTCTGAGCATTGAACTAAGTGCCATTGTCATGACAATCGCGTAGGGGAGACTGTACCTGCATACAAGATGTTTACAAGTGAAACTTTCTACCTCACTGGTGGATATTTCTCATAATAGCTTTGCTTGTATCCACTTAGTGAAGTAATCAATAGTGACCAACAGGAATTTCACCGCTCCTAGGGCTTTTGGTAGAGGCCCCAATATGTGCATTCCCCACATGGCGAAAGGCTAATGGGAGGTCAGGCTGTGGAGATTGTCAGGGGGAGTCTATGGGATGTCTATGAATTCCTAACACTGTCTGCATCTCCTAGTGAAATCAAGGGCATCAGCCCTAAGTGTTAGCCAATAGTATCCTGCTCGTACTATCATGGTATCAAGGGAATATCCTCCTATATGGAGATAGTAAATCCCTTCGTGGAGTTCTTTCAGGACATAATCTGTCTGCTGGTTGTCAATGCATTTGAGTAGAGGTGTTGTTAGCCCTCTTTTAAACAATTCGCCATCAAGAATACGTAGTAACTGAACTTCCTTTTTAGGCATCGAGCTTCATTCTCATCTTATGGTAGTGCCCCTTGTATTAGAAATTTTTTATAAGGGGTCATCCAGTTTGATTCCTCCTCATCGCCTGCCATGACCTATTGGGTGTATATGGTGGAAGCTTGGAGTGTCTCCTAGATGATAGTCTTGAGAAGTCTTGTCTTCTTAGTGCTGGCCAACTTGGAGAGTGGGTATGCTCTAGTGTTGCTCTCCCTTGGTATGTGATACATCTCAAAACACTAGAGAAGCATTGTCTCAAAACACTAGAGTTGTTAATGAGCGTTCTCACGATGTGATAATACTAGAGAAGCATTGTCTCTTTAGTCTGATATTTGTTAGCAACCTGTCCTTGGACCAGTTGTGAGTCAATGTAGCATTTCAGTCGTTTAGCTCACAATTCTTTTGCAAGCTTAAGGCCTGCAATGAGTGTCTCGTATTCAGCTTGATTATTTGAAGCTCTGAAATTGAGCTTCAGGGCTTGTTCCAAGCTTATATTGGTAGGTCCTTTAAGGAGGATGCTTGCCCAGCTTCCTTTTACGTTGGATGCACCGTCCACGTAAAGGTTCCACCAGTCTGGGGTGGTTTAGTCATTGCTAATGAATTCAGCAAGAAAGTCGATCACAAATTGTACTTTCATGGGACTACGAGGTTCGTAGTGGAGGTCGAACTCTAACAGTTCTACAGACCATGCCACTATCCTCCCAGCCAATTCGAGTTTTCGCAACACCTATTTGATGGGGTAGTTAGTTTTGACTACCACCTGATGACTTTGAAAGTATGGCCGGAGGCGTCTGGCTGAGGTGATAAGTATCAATGCTATAATTTCTATCATTTGATAGCGCTTCTTGACGCCATGGAGGATGCGGTTGGTGAAATAAATGGGAAGTTGGTGTTTCCCTTTCTCTTGAATGAGGGCTAAGCTTACTGCTTCGTCAGCTATAAAGATATAAAGAAGCAGTGGCGCTCCTGGTCTGGATCAACTCAGGATAGGCGGTGTGGCGATGGTTTTCTTAATAGGTAATGTCTTCTTGAGTAATTTGTAAAAAGGTTTCACTTTTTCAGCAAGCTTCAGCAGGAACCTAGACAAAGATGCCAACCTTCTGATCAGCTTTTGAACCTCTGCGACACTGGTAGGGCTACGCATCTCCAGTATTGATATGCATATGTCAAGATTGGCTTCAATTCCTCGGTGTGTTCATGAAACCGAGGAACTTGCCTCCCTTAACCTCGAAAGTACATTTTTTGGGGTTGAGTCGCATGTCGTACTTCTGGATCTCTCCGAAAACCTCTTCTAAGTCTGTCACATGTTGGGTTATGCTTTGAGATTTGATGATCATGTCATCTACATATATCTCAAAATTGCATCCGATTTGTTGCTTGAACACCCGGTCCATCAGTCATTGGTATGTGGCACTTGCGTTTTTAAGGCCGAAAGGCACAATACTGTAGCAGAAATTGGCATCCTCAGTGATGAGTGTTGCTTTCTCTTCATCTGGGGCATTCATTTTGATTCGGTTGTACCTGGAGTAGGCATCCAAGAAGCTTAGTATTTGGAGCCCAGACGCACCATCGAACAGCCTGCCAATGCTGGGCAAAGGATACACAACCTTTGGGACACGTCTTGTTTAGGTCGGTGTAGTTGGTGCACATCTGCCACTTTTCGTTGGCCTTCTTTTACCATGATGACATTGGCAAGCCAGGTGGAGTACCTGACTTCCCTGATGAAGTGGGCTCTGAGCAACTTTTCTACTTTTTCTTTGACCGCCTTATGCCTCTCGTCTCCCATTTTTCTCTTCTTCTGTGATACTGGCTTGGCTTGAGGGCAGATGGCTAGCTTATGACATATAATGCTAGGATGAATGTCTAGCATGTTAGATGGTGAAAATATAATGAACACTTATGCAAATAAACCAAGAGGGGGGTGAATTGGTTTTACCTCAGAGTTTTAAAAATTTCCTTTCAAAATTTATAACAGCGGAAGACTTAAAAAGGATTGTATCAATTTAAAACCAATTAGAAATCAATTTACTTCATCAATCAAATTACTCTTGTGCTGTAACCAAGTTTATATGATGAACAAATTCTTTACTTCAAGAATTTAATGAAATATAAACTGAAATCTAATGTACACAAGATTTATACTGGTTCACCTCTCAACCCTAAAGGCTACATCCAGTTCTCTTCCAACCAAATCTTGGTTAGAATTCCACTATAACAAGTATCTGTTCTTTACAAGCTTACAAAATGATCTCTCTTACCCTCCCTAGGTAAAATTCAAAATCTACTCCCTATAGACTTTTCAAAAGATCAAGAACCAGAGATCCCCTCTCTGTTCTTCCCTCTAGAAACCCTTTCTAGAAAAAGCTTTAAAGAATCCAAATGTTATATGAAAATACAACCCAATTATACAACAAATATCAACTAAACTCAAGCTTTAGGTACAAGAAAGATATCACCTTATAATCCTCAGCTATTAGAATGATATGAATGATTCAATCAACCTGAGATTATATGCAAAAGATGACTACCACACTTTCTTGATTGCTTCTTTATGCACTAGCTTGAATATTTCTTCAAAAAATGAGTATCAAGACTCAAATCTCTTGTAAATCTCAATGACACTCAACACATATGAGTTTCACTAATTTCAGCCTTGGGTACACTTGAGAGCTTTAGAGAATGTATATTTCAGAAGTATTTACGAGTATCTCTCTCTTTTTTTCTAAAATAGACTCAGTTTCTATTTATAAAAAAAACTATTTTAACTAACTGTAATCGATTAATTCGTCAATTTAATCGATTATTTTACCTATTGTAATCGATTATTTTAACCATATAATAGATTAAATTGTTCATTAGAATTCTGGAAATCTGATACGAACAAAATAATCGATTAAAGAACCTTGTAATCGATTAAGCCAGACAAACTATGTTTTACAATGCACCCATGTAATCGATTAACACAGACCATGCCTAAAACTGTACAATGCACATTTAATCGATTATGAACATCTGGTAATCGATTAAACCAGATAAAAATGCTGTGTAAAATTATGCAGAAGCTTATGTAATCGATTATTTTCCAAGATAATAGATTATCACAAACATATCCAAATTCTGTGTAAAGCTAATTTAATCGATTACGAGCCAGTGGTAATCGATTAAAATGTTCATAAGGCATTTTCCAGAAAACATTAACACTCCTGTAATCGATTATTTCAACTAAGTAATCGATCAAAGAAGTAACAAAATGTTTTACACAATTCCTAATTGCCTTTATGAAATTCTACTTGTTTGCATATTACCACATGATTAATTCCTATCAATGAATGTATGAATGCATGAATTATCAATAACTAATGAGGATTATAAAGCTTTATCTAATGAACCAAACTTAAACACAATTTACATATGCTATCAAATTAATTGGGCATGTAAAATATCAAAACTCATTTTCTTCAATCCTCTTTGAATTCTTTGCTTTAGCTTCTTTAATTCTAACAGATGGTTGCCAAGCAACAAGTCTGCATTTTTGTGTAGGACATCAGTTAGGCGTCTGTGCTCGTGGCTGGTGAGGTCCTTGTTGAGTTGTGTGCATTGCCCAGGTTTAGGTCCGAGCTACAACTTGACGAGTTCTTCTGTGGGTTTTGGTCCTCTATTAATGGTGTCGTCACACAGAACTACATCAAATGTGTCATCTTGGTGAGTTGTGTAGACTATTAGGGTTCGGATTGGAGACCCTTTGTTCACTCTCATGACTTGGCTGGTACCCCTCGATGTGGGATGATATCTATCGGGCTCCTTGGTTGGAGGATACGATGCCACTTTGAGACTCTCTGCATAGCATTGTCCAGCTTGCTTCTGGTATGCCTTGATAGTAAGTATTTCTTCCATCAAGGTAGGGAATTTCATCTTCAAGTAAGGTGTGGAAACGATGGCTCTGAGCTTGTTCAGTGTTTTCCTACCAATTAAAGCAAAATAAGAGGTGTTGGCATCAACAATTAGATACCTGATAGTGAAGCCATTTGAGAAAGGTCCTAGAGAAAAAGTGGTCATGAGGTCCACGTAGCCTCTGGTCTTTACCCTCTCCCTTACAAAGCCGAGGAGGGGTCCAGAGTGAGGGTGGATCATGTTTGGTGAAACTTCAAGTCTCTGGAAAGTCTTCCAATATAGGTTGTACGTGGAACTGCCTTACTCAATGAGGACTTTTGATACCATAAAGTTGGCGATCACGACAAAGATCACCATGGGATTGTCCTAGTTAACAGGGTTGATTCCTTTGAAATCGTTGTCCGTGAAGGTAATGGGAGGGAGACTCCTTGGTGGTGGAACATCGTCGCAATTAATCTCAACGTCCCAAGTAGCATGAAGCTGTCATTTTCAGGATTGGCTAGACAGTCCTCCATGGGAAAATCCACCTGTGACGGTGTTGATTACACCCCGAATTTATTGGGCGGGCTCATTTTCCCGTCCTTGTGGGGGTTGACCTTTGCGTCTGGGTGCGTATGCCTCCCTTTGTCTTTTGCTCTATCTCTTCTCCTATCTGCATCTTGATTCCTGGGTTGCTCTTCTCGATATCCTCCAGGTCTGGTTCCTGTTGAGTGATTATCAGGTCTTTTTACGAACCGAGATAAATACCAAGCTTGTATAAATTCCTCGATTTTTTCTTTTAGGCCCAACATTCCTCAGTGTTGTGACCTCTACTATGATGGTATATGCAATATTTGGTCATGTTTGTCCCCAGCTTAAGAGGAAGTGGTTGTGGTAGTCTAACAGGTATCTCCATGTTAAAGTCTTCCTCCATAATGGTAGTGCGGTTAATTGTCAGGGGTGTGTAGCGCTCATACTTGGGTCCCTTTGGGAGGGGTTGGTGCTTGTTCGGCATGTACTTTTTGTCCGACCTGTGTGGGTCAGTCTTGGTTGCTCCTTCCTATTTTTCTTGCTCATTCCTGAACTTCGACATCTCCTCTATCTGAATGTAACCCTTGGCTCATTCGCGTAACTCGTCCATGCTAGAAAGGGGTTTCTTGCATAGTCTGTCTGCAAACTTACCTAGGTTCAGGGCCAACAACATGGAGTACAATGCCACTTCAAGGTTGAGGCTTCATATTTGGACGGCTATTCGTCCAAATCTATCCATGAATCTCCGAAGAGACTCATCGTCCGAGGTCATACGATGAGACTGGCTGGTCATATATTGTACACTAAAGCGTTCGACAAGGGTGACAAAGTTATCGATGGACCTCGGTAGAAGTCCATTGTACCATGTCAAGGTTGCTCCCTTAAGAGATGTAGAGAACACATGACACAAGACTAGGTTGTTATTGGTAAGAGATTGTCTTGGGTAAGGAAAGCATTCACATGCTCATCCAAATCAGTGGTGTTGTCATACCGCTCTAGGTTGAGTGATTGCCAACCCAAAGGTAGGTCGATTTCCATGATACGGTCGACAAACGGGTGTCTGTGAGTTGTCTGTCCTCTTGGACGATATATATGTGATAAGCTAAGTCCATCCTTAGGGTTGAGAGTGTGTCGAGGGTGTGATTCACCTTGAGTACGCTCGGATGCTATATGAGCTGAGTGTTCGTCATGTTGGAGGTGTCTCACTCGAGCCTCCAGCTGATCGTGATCAGCCTTCAACTTTCGGAGTTCCTCATCATGACGTTATTCCATCTCTGCAATGCGGGTTCGGAGTTGCTGAAAGGTGTCTGTATTGGGCATGGCTGCCTAGGGAGGATTGGAATTTTCAAGGAGGTACAACGTCTGAGCCTAGATCATGTACTGACCATTGGTGAAAAAGGGGAAAAGAAAAGTGAGGTCGTAGTGTTATTTTTTCCACCGCCCCATGGTGGACGCCAAATGTTCTTAGCAAAATCTGGACGTGGAGCACGTAAGGGTGGACATGGCCAAGGTAGGCTCTAGACTTTGCATGTCGGATGATTAGTCGGCCTTGTTAAGAAGGGGGACCTACTAAACAAAGGAAAAGACTTCGATGCTCAAACAAGTACATCAATTGTATAGAGAGAAAAACATACATATGAGTATATGAATGCTCAAGTATATGGGAATGAGTTATGTATCTCAAGTGAGTATGGAATGTGTGAATTGTGTTGAAAGGTTAGATGGAACCTGTATTTATAGCGTGAGCGTGGGCCATGGACCCTTGTAGATAATTGTTAACATGTAGATAAAGGCTAACAGATAAGTGCAGTTAGTAGATAATTAAGCTTATAAATAATGTGTACCTTATAGATAATTTGTAGCTTGTAGATATATGATGGTTTGTAGATAATTAAGTACTATCATTTGAAAATTAAAGGTGGTTGCAACATTATCAATAACATTTAAATAAATAAGTGTTAAAGATAACCTATTAACCTAATCGGTCTGGCTGTTGAAGATAGATATTCGTGCTCCTATAACAGGACTAACATGGAGGGTTGACACATGCATGAAAATCAGTAAAGTGGTTAGTAAATTAGTAAAACTATTGAAAAAGAGAAATTGTTCTAGATAATGGGTAGGTCATTTTAGAAGATGTGAAAGTTAGCTTGAGAAGTAAGAAAGTGGTTAGTGGATTCTTAGCCACAATATCTTAGATTATAGGATTTTTTTAGTAGTATTTCCGTTAATACAATCTTTAGTATCTTAATGAATCATTATAAATAGATCTATCACATTGTAGTAGTAAAGGAGAAATCAACAAGTTATTTTCTGCCAATTACTTACCTTATTTTGTTTAATTCATTTAATTTCTGTTATTGATTTTAGCTGTTTATTATTTTTCTTTATTGCAAATTTGTTAGGAGTAATTCAACTTAAAAAAATTTGTTCATTGACTGCTAGGATATTCTATGGAGTGGACCACGAATCCAACCAAAGAACAAAGTTTCTTTCTTGAGTTAATCACCTAAAAGAAATCATTATTGATACTTAGTCAACACCACAACTAAGGAAATATTTTACACCATTATTTTAAAAAAAATAAAAATAAAACTTGTTCATAATTAACAAAGAAATAACATATATTAGAGCGATTTATATATCAGTTATTGACACTAATCGATCTGCGAGAATTAGGAAATTTAGAGTTTATGCCAATAAAAACAAAAGGAACGTACTTTATACTTTTAATTTAGAGCTTACTTTTTTTAGGGCACTTTAGAGCGCCTAATAAAACAGAAATAAAATAAACCATAACAACCATATATCGTCACCTAAGAACGTGGTAAATCTGATAAGAAACAAAACTAAACTATTCCCTAATAACTGGGACTTTATTAACATAATAGCCACTAACATGATCTACCAATGATAAAAATTGCTGTAAAATAATTTACATTAAATTATTGTACAATATATATAATTGTTATAGGATTTAATAACTTTCAATTATTATACCCAATTCGTTTCTTTTTTATTGCAATATTACTACTCTAATTTGTGAGTCTTGTTTGATTGTTAGGGTATGTGAGACTAAAGAATCTTTCAAAAGTAAAAACTTAAATAAAAAACAATAAGAATTATAATTTGTAGAATTTGTAGTATTTTCTTTTTTTTTATCATTTGAAATGAAAATTAATTTAGTTTTGTGTATAAAACATTAAATATTTTTGCAAAAGTTATTTATTTCTCAAAAGTTAGATATTTGAATAATTATTACAACATCAACAATATATTTAATCTAAGTTAATTGGGATTGATAGGAGATGAACACAAATAATAGATACAAAGAGATTGAAAAAAAAAAGGAAGATGAAGGGGAAGGGGAAATAAAATAAAATAAAAGAAGTGAAAAGAATGAGGGTGGAGATGAAGAGGAAAATGACTAAAAATGGATCATCAGGAACATAGAGATAATAACGGGTCTAACCCTCTACCAAGCTTATAATTTTTCTCCATTTCATCCTAAGACACACCGTCCGCCAATGTATATCTCACTCCATTAAGTCTTATTTAACTACATTTCACGGGTAAGTTTCGATCTACCTTTATCTCTCTTTTTGTCGAGCTTTTGGTAACAAATTTTTTTTCTAACAGGAGCATCCATGAGTCGTATCATTATGTGCCCACACCAGCTCAATCTATGTTCCTTCATCTTTTCACTCATCGATACTACTGCTATCTTTCGTCGAATATTTTCATTTTTTATCTTATCCATCTTCATATAACCAGACATTCACTTTACCATCTTCAATTTTGCTACCTCTATTTTATCCTCATGTTGTCTATGTGCTGGACAACATTCAGCTCCATATAACATTACAGGTCTTACAATTGTCTATAGAATTTTCCATTTAGCTTAAGGAGAATTTTGCGGTCACAGAAAAATCCAGATGCACTCCACCATTTCATCTACCCTGCTTTGATTCTATGATTTACATCTTCATCAACCTTTCCACCTTTTTGCAAAATTGATCTTAGGCATCTAAAAGCATCTTTCTTAGGTACCTCTTGACCAAATAGATGCACGGGATCTTGATCACCAACTCTTATCAATGAAAACTCACACTTCATATACTCAATCTTGCTCTGGCTTAAGGTGAATCCCTTTAGACTCCAAAATACTTCTCCACAATTCAAGTTTTTTATGAACATCGTGTTTGGTCTCATCAGTAAGCACAATATCATCTGCAAGTAGCATACATCACGACACTTCCTATTGAATATCTTTTGTTAGTCCATTCATTACTAAGGGAAAGAGGTAAGGGCTAAGAGCCGAACCTTAGTGTACACCTACCGTGATTGAAAAATAACTTGATGTTCCATTAAAAACTTTCACACATGTGGTAATAAACAAAACTAGTGTAAAGAAGCATATAGTATTGTTACCAATCGAAATATTTTCAGTTACCCGAATGAATTGGGATGGAAACTTAGTTGAAAGGGGTTTGTTGTGATTTCGAATTAAAAGGTAAGATTTGATCAGTATAGAAGGTAAGTTTTTTTAAAATTAAGATGAAACTCAGAAGATAAGCACATCAGAGTTTGAATCACGTAGAATCATGAGATTCTGGATAAAATCAGTTGAGGTGAAGATCCCATGATCTAGGAAGTGGTTCCTGGAAAATCGAAACATGGAGATGTGCCTCGATGCTTAACCGAAATGTTAGTAAACTATCTGAAATCAGTTGAAACTAAAGAGATCATATACGAACGTGGATAAACACAATTTATGTTTAATTAGTTTAGATTTTACAATATAGATAGTTGTTTCTAAAATGTTTGTAGGACCTTCAACCAAAAACAATCAATTTATGCAATTATTTTTCAGGTGTGTTTGCCAATTTTATTTCTATTGTTTCAAATTCAAATTTTAAATTGTTTCATTTATATTTCGAGTAAGAATCATCCCAAATTAAGTAATTTTGATAATAACTTGAGAGCCTACAAAAGGTCAAAACACACATTTCCCCCATTCACAACCAAATCGTTGAGTCACTTTTCAAAATTCCTAAAAAAAATATAACCTTATGCTTGTTTTATGTTTTGACAACGTATTTTTTTTAACTTTTTTATTTATAAAATCGTGTCATGTGTAGTTTTTATTTTTTATAAATAAAAGGTTGAAAGATTTTTTATTTTTTTTTAAAAGGTAAGTAATGTACATAATGTATTTATACCCCAGTCCAACAACATAATTTAAGAAATATACATCATATATTTAACTTAACAAATCCTTATATATTTTTGTAAAATACGCTGGTCTTGTAAATTTATTTTATATTTTATAAATAAGAGATAAATTGGAGATGATATTTTTATTTAGAGATTAAAAACAAATATTTCTATATTTACATGAACTTAAATATGTTCAACTTATACTAATAGTCATGTTGCCACCTTTTTGTGAAGGACTTGAAATTGTAAAAATATATAATAATTTATAACATCAAATACTAATGTTGATGAATTGACAAATTACTATATGTATAGAAATTAAATATTGATTGATGAATGGATATTGTAAAAATATTTGAATTATTATGTAAAGGCAAATATCACAAGCAGTGGGTTAAATTGTGATATTAAGATTTTTCTAAATCTTTCTTGTAAAGAACACATAATCAATTGAAATGACTTTGATTAAATACATAATAAATTTTCACAAAGAAACTAGATCAGACGGTGATATTAGATTTTGCAACTAAAACTCGTTTTAAAAAAAATCAAATTCAAACCCTATGTCAATCTAAAGCATAACAAATACAAAAGAACTATAAGATATAGAGAGTTATATTGATTCGTCTCTACCATTAAGGCTACCTCCAATTCTCAATAAACACTCAAGTTCTAGTAACTTCTCAAAGTTACAAGTATTAATTACCGCTACTTCTGGCTCTACAAACCAAGCTTATTACCAAGCTTGAAAACTCAATATCTTTTGTCGTACAAAGTTAATGTTAACTCTACTACAAATCAAAATATTTGTTATTCGTTGACTCATTGGCTAGTTCTTAATCGTCTTACATACATATTTAGAATCTAAACACTTAGTCTTTTCTCTTAAGATGTTCAAAGTATCTTGAGAACTATGAACTTTACAAGAGTAGAGCTTTTTATCGAAAGAATTTTGAATGTTAGAGCATAGGTTCGTAAACCATTTCTTCAAGGTTTATGTTATTTATAAGTCTTCTTCTTCAAGTATTTGTTGTCTCTAAACGAATATAATCTTCTCTTGAGCTTGTGTTTGATGCTTGTGACCGTTTCACACCTCCTTCATGCTGGAAAATCACTTTCTTTAGCTTTTTCATGGTGAACACTTTAGTAGAAAATTACTTCTTTTGCATTAGAGCAGGTATGTCATGACATAACGTCTTTTGGTGATGTTTGACAACTTCAAAGAACTTGGATTTTATTTATTTTTCATGGGTTTTGACACTTTATGCACAATGAATCTCAGGCACAAAACATTTAGTTAAGTCTTAAATGCATTCTTTAATGTTGTATTAGATAATGAATTAATTTTGCTTTTGTTTGAAATTTCAAACCCAGGATCATGAAACATAGTCTAATATGGTATAAGACGCAACTTTTAACCTAAATATTTATTTGTATCTAATCAAAATAATTAATAATTCTGATTCATCTTAAAACATACATATTTTGATTTAACATACTACATAAATGTTATTCATGTATATTGTCCTTATTAATTTCTCTCTATCAATGTTGCAATGAAATGCAAATTAATTACAGAATCAAATATCTTATTTTATTTACAATGTTGATAAATTTTTATTTTTTTTTATTAAAATTGCTTAACACTCTACTTTGCCATTTATATTTCTCTTAATTTCTTTTACATTTATTTTAAATTTAACTAAAGTAAAAGTATAGTATTCTCTTTTAATTTATATGATAGAAAAGAAAATATATAAATTATTTCTCAATAAAATAAGATATTAAAAGTTTATATATTATTGATATTAATGGGTACATATATAACACTAAAGAACAATATTATTTTCTACTCAATAGTTAAAAACAACGTATCACATGATATCAAATATTGACAATGACTATAAAAAAAACATGTTGGGATGATATTTTTCATATTAATCATATTAAAATATATATGTGAACCATAGTTGTACAATTTTAAAATTACTATATTTGATGTTTTGTAGTTGAAAGTAAAATTACTAAATGCAATGCATTTTCAGAAAAATTGTAAAATAATTTTAATTAAAATATTAAATATATAACATAAGACGTTTAAATTTTTTTTATTTAAATGTGAAAAGAAAATTAAAATATAAATATATTAATTGTCTTAGATACATTATGATTGTGATTGTGCTAATTACAAATCAATTAATTAATTGATTTGAGTTAAATTTGGAATAAAAAAAGACGGGATATCCTTTTATATGATGAATATGACTAGAATTTAAATGTTGATTACTACCATGTTTGAAAAAAATTAAATATATATTTGTCAACCGTGTTGGACTACTTTATTGCGGAATAAATACACATATAATATGATTATTAATTGACTACTATGGAGCATGCATCAATCTTAGATTAAAATACTATATGCTGAAAAGAAGTTTTGGAATCATTACACAAAACAGATAGTTGAACTCAATGATCGACCACAACCCAAAGCCATGAAAATAATAGACATAATTCGCTCGAATACGAATTATATTTTATCCTAGCTATATACATCCACACAGCACACAGTAATTAAGAAATTTCAGTACTAAAAAAATATTTAGTTGATATCAACTAGAGAAGCATAACTTTTCTTTTGAGAGAAACTAGAGAAGTTATAATTAAAGTGCAAAAAAAGGGATATGCATATTGATTTGGTAGCAAATCTCCCCCCATCATATCTCATATATCTCCATTATGTGATTACGGTTATCTGTTAAACAATTACTTCAACCACAATTTTATTATTTTTGTACTTAATGCATGGAGATGCTGTAAAGATATGCATTTACTTGTCTTGCTAAATTTAGCATGTTGTTTGAGTATGCTAATTTAAAATGGCTTCTATGTGGGATAACTTTTTACCTTCGAAAACAATAATGGGGTAAAGGATTTAAATCCAGTTCTACTCAATGCCAAATCCAAGAGGAAAAATAGTAGGCCTTTTGAAAGATTTTCATAGTAGCCTAGCTAATGATGAGAATAGTCACGGCATTTCTTGTTTAAATATATATTAATTGTTGGTCAAGTAATTAAATGCGCACTTATTAAAAGGGTCAATGGAAAATAAAGCTAAAGATCAATTAGCAAAAGAGGCATGCGATTGCGCATGCCCAAGAAATTAGCAAAAGACATAAAGAAACTACAGTTCGCAAATCAGACCAATGCTATGCATGTTTTTGCAACAAATAAGATATTGCTACAAGAAATTATATCTTAAAAGTAGAAAGGATCAAGAAGATGCCAAAAAGGTTAATAGAATACTATTAATTAACAAAAGATCAAATTATTCAATACCTAGCACGAATTCACAATGATGTACTACGTACCTTAATCAAAGCCACGATTAAAAAAAAGAACAAATTAACTATATTATCTTTATGTGGGGCTTCATCATTTCCGATTTGGCCACTATTATACCGGAATCCCCCTAGTCATTGTGTAGTTACATCAAGGTTGGACACTATATACTGAAATGTACAACCAGAATTTCAATTATTCATACGAATACTGCCAAACCGCAGATATCAATTGAATTTTCATCACATAAAGATAAGAAAAGAAAAGGCATAATAAAAAGGGCGTCATTGTATGCACAGAGAGAGCATAAAGCTTTAGCATATATATGACGCAGATACGTATACAAAAATAATAACGAGTTTTCTTCCACGCAATGAGAGGGTAGTAGTAGCTAGTCACTGGCGCCTGAACCTGACTGACTTAACAACAGCTGCAACGGCGTCGTTGTTCTTTTGCCATGTACAGCTAGGTCCAGTCACCAAATGACACGTGTCTTTTAATCATTTAGTTTTACAGTCTAGTTTGTCCTTTTGATACACAAAACCTTTTCCTTTTATCAACTCACAGGCCTACCCGATCCATCTGCAGATACTATACCTACTTCTACGTGTTTGTTTGTTTCTTTGGTTTACCACATTAGCCTTTTGCTTCACATCAAATTGATCATATATATATATACATATATATATGGTTTTGACTTGATCATTAATTTGCTTGGCTCATGTTCCTCTTTTCTGTTTTTTCTTTTCAGAATAATGATTTTTAGATACTTAATTTTTAAACATCTAATTAATACTTATTCTATTAGTTCATATTTAAACGTCATAAGATCAACGTTTAAAATTATGTTTGTTCATTTATGTAAGACTCAAAATATATAATATTTTATATTAATTCTTTTTAGACTAAAAATATTCATAATTAAAAGAAGAAAGAAAATATATTAATAAACCATTAGAAAAAAAAATATTAAAGATAATAATAATTTTGAAAATTTATAAATTTAAGAAAATGTATTATTATTAAATAAATAAATAAATTATTTTTATTAATTTTGATTAATTAAGTAATTGAGTCTTACAAATAAAAATTAATAGATGGAGTATAATATTTCTTTTTCTCTCTTCCTATCATACTGTATCACTTACCATACCTATAATATAATTTTTTTTCTTTTATTTCTCTCTTATTAGATGTTAAATAACATTTTGAGTATCTAATTATTGTTTTCTTAAATGAAACAAAATACATAATAAGATCAATGGAATCGTTTCCTTGTGAATCCAGCTGGAGAGAATTTTTTTTATGCTCCACTACAGAGATTTCAAATTGTGTTCTATATAATCCCAATTGCGACTATTTTATTTTTGGCGGAGATTATAATTATATTAAAATTTTAAAATTCTCCGGTTGTATCGCAAGCATAATTGTGATCTCATTTAATTTGTCACAATTTTCTACCATCAAAACTACCTAATAACTCTGTAAAAAAACTACCTAATAATTAAAACACCACACTTAAATTCATTTATAGTTTAATTCAAATGGTTGGAATATTAATTTTACTTGGTTCTTCTTAGATATGAAATAAATTATGTTGGGAGAAAAATACTCACCTTATATACACTCAAAATTTCTAACAAATATTTGTTACTACTTTTAGAGAGGACAACTTGATACTAAAATGATAGTTATAAAAAATAATTTAATTCGAATGGGCAGATACTTAAATAAGAATAGTTAAACATGTTCAGCATCATGGATCTTATGAAATTTTTTAATTAATAGTCATGATTCAGGGCTAAATTAGCTAGGGAGATCTTCTCTTTCTCAAAATGGCATGTGAATCTAATTTATTTATTACATAAAGTGATGCCTAAAGATATAATTGGCATATTTGTATTAGGTTATAATTCGTTAATGCTATATTTTGATTTGTTAATTGCTAAACACTTCTAATAGACAGGTTGGAATATCCTACTATATATATATTTTTTTTTATAATATTATGGGTTTAATTTCTATATACTCATGCTATAAAAAAATTTATGTTATCAATTAATCACAAATTATTGTTGCACGAGTGTTAAAGTAGTGATTGTAATTTGTAAAAAACATAATAAATTTATTATATATGATACCTTGGAAGTTGGAATTAGAGATAATATAAGCTTTTCTTTATTATCATTGTATATATTATTTATTTTAATATTATTGCTTTGCCTATATGAAAGAAAAAAAAAAGAATGAACCAGAATGAAATTGACGTGATCATTAATATTGTATTAAATGGAAGAGCTTCTCCAATCTCTATCCTATGAGATATTTTGGTAAACTCATTAAAATACTATCTTAATTATGTTTTGGGAACCCATATGCCCTAAAACAAACAAACAGACAAGGGTAACCTTGAAAAAAGGAAATAAATTAAAGAAATGTTCTAAGTCACATGTTTCCAAATGATATATTTCATTGCACTGAGAGAAAGCAGCATACCACAGATCAGGGTCAGGTTTGTTTTGGAGCACACAAAGATAACAAACTCTGTCAGTAGAAGTGATATGTAAGAATCACAGATCATAATAACCCGTACTTTCTAATGTTAACATATTTGTAAGCATTTTTTTTTACGATAATATCGTTACCAAATAAGATTTTGTTAAAAATAATGATTAATTTTTATTAGAATCACAAACATACATATGTATTTTTTTCTAACACAATTTATTTTATGTCTAAAATCAAATAGAATTTGAATATTGAATTATTTAGTTAAGAAATACAAAAATGGTATATTTATATATATATACATTTAATATTAATCACCGAGGAACGTATCAATATATAATAGTATTTTTTTTTCGACCCACCATCCATAACCCTCGTGAATCGAGGGGCCGTGTTATCACCTTTTCAGTTAAGAAACAGGCACATCATCATGACCAAGCTTACTTTTTTCTCTTCCTTACCCAATATTTCATCTCAAAATGAATCTTCGTAATATATATTGTCATTGTTGTTTAATGTGTTCATCATTATATGCATGTCTGCTTTTATATATGTACAAATGAAGGAGGTGAAGAAGAAACAGAAGGCATGCAGTGCATTCATTTTGTGTGTGCTGTCATTTTGTCCATTCGAAAACCATCCTTGTCCAGTTACGTCCCTTTCTAAAGGTTCCCCTGTTAGAGTGTCTTATAAGTGTGAAGGAAAAGTCCTACTTTTGATGGAAATGAACAAGTTGATGAGTAATAATATACTTGTCAAGGATTCATATATTAAATTCTTTTATGTTTTGAGTTGCAATGTAATGTCGCGCGTCCACATGCATGAAAAATTATTATATGATTCGGAATTATGATAGTCTTCATATATTAATCTCTTAATGTACGATACAATTTATTAATCTTTTTTTATAACAAGAAATTGAAAATTTCACTTATGTATCGCATGATTTACCGAAATTATGGATAAGTGGTAGTCCTAGACTATAATAATTTCTCCTACCGGATATATGGTTGGATGAAGATGTCCTGTTTCGATTTTACGTAAAACAAGCTACAATCAGTTGTTTTTCTTCTTTCTCTCACTATCATCCTCCGTGTCTACCCTACATGAGGAGCTCTCCTGGTACATTTGTTGTAAAATATGTATCCTCACATGATGGGCCATGTGATTATACGTCACATTCTTTCATCACTACTCCATCAATCTATTCCCACACTGATAATATATATATATCACAAAATGAAAATTTATTCTAGCTAGGTTCACAAACTTCACTTAACGAGAACCCTAGTTGGTTTCGTACTGCTTTCTATCATAAGCTCAAAAATTCTTATATTGTTTACGGTACATTGACTGATTTTCAATTTGAAATTTTCTCTAAAGAAAGCAGATTTCACTCTCTTCCTCTTGATCGATTAGGTGTTTCAACTTGAAAATGTGGTTAAAATAAAGAATTTGAATATATATACTAGTAATATAAAGTAATATAAAGATTTTTTACATTATTATTTAATTATTGATTATCGTTTATGAAAAAACTATTGATTTTTTAATAATTACTTTAATGTTACATCTAAAATATTTTCTTATACAACTTTTTATTATACTAAAAAGATCTAAAAATAATCCGCACACACTAGTATTGGATTCCTGTTTCTAATGAGTACTTTGCCTGTGTTAATTTGAGTGTACTAAATGGACTCCTGTAAAAGAGCAGGAGTTGCTTAACCACATTCCTTGTTTTATTACCGAAAGGAAAAAAAAAAAAAAAGATACACTGAATGGAGAAATATAAACACAAACAATCAATGTACATAGTCATGAAGAAAAAGACCGACACGCATGAAATTACCTCCATACATCTATGTAATTTTCGAGGACTTATTTGGCAACTTTTGCCACAGTAGTTGATAAGTTTGCTTAAATTTGAAAATTAGTTGGTAAGTATAGGTTGTTAGTTAAAAATTAAAAATTATTAAAGTGACTAGCTTATTGAGTAAGTATAATTTTTACTTTTTAATTAATTTTGAACTCTCTTAATTTTTATTTATAGATCAATAATTTTAATTATGTTCAATCCATATATTCGTTAATAATTGTATATCAAACAAAAAAATCATTTTAATAAAAAAAATCTAGTTTCAATTATTTAATATTTTTATTTCGTGCATTCTTATATTATATTTTAAATATTCTCAACTAAATTAAAAAAAATTAAAATAACATACACTTCGATCACATTTTACTTTTATTATACTCCTATTGATTTTTTATTTTATTTTTTTGCTGAAGTGGTGAAGCAAAGCCCCTCAACCAGAAGATTTATTCATCGCCGTGCGGGTTCAACAAAGTAGATAAATCATGCATTACAGCATCCACAACAAAAGCAGGAATAGACTGAAAAGAAACATCATTACAAGTAGAATGAAAAGCAAATTGAGCAAAGGAACGAGCAAACTTATTTGCATCCCTGGACACATGCAAAATGCTAAAGGAAGTAAGGTCAGCCAGCCTCCATCGAGCCTCATCCAAAATATCATCACAGGATCTATTGGAAAACTGGGGATTTGAAACCTATTTCACTACCACCTGGGAATCGGATTCGATAATAAGCTTCGAAAAGCCATAATTTTGCGCGTCTAAGACCATGAACGATTGCCCAAAGCTTAGCAATATCAACAGTGTCGCAGTTTAAAACAGTGACATAAAACGGCTCTGATAATCGCGAAATAAACCACTACAAGTGGTCTTCCCTTCCAGCACCATGAAAGCAGCATCGCAATTCAGTTTAATGATTTCCATATCAGGTGGAATCCATCTAACTCTCTCCAGGGGATACTACTAGTGACCTCATTCCCCAACATGCTTTCCATATTAAAAGTGTGCTTAATATCAAGAACTAGCGCTTCAACTTTCCCTGTAAGAAAAATGACCTGTCTGTATTCTTTTTGCGTGTCATCAAGTAGGTAAAACTAAAAAATACTTTTACCTACAACTGATTAATGTAGATAAAATCCAACAACTTGTACCTATTATTATTTAATGTAGAAAATTTCATTAAAACTAAAAATAACTTTTACTCACAATTACTTTATATTGTGCCTATGGTCGATGTGTAGGTAAAACTCTATTACCTTTAATAGACTCCAAAAAATATGATTGAAACTATAAAGTCATGTATGTTTTAAATGTTATTATTTTTATTTGCATGACACATTTTATATGTATGATTAATGATACAATACATCGTACTTTTTTAAATGAATTGTGAGAAAGACTAACAACACACTTTTTAATATATTCTTTTAAACACTTTTTTTATTAGTTAAAATTTATTGAAAATGATAAAATTTTGTGGATCACACATCTTATTTAATATTTTTTTCCTCCAAATTTTATAGTTTTTAATAAATTTTAATTAATCAGGGAATATATTTCTAACACTCATCTTGAATTATTTCAACCATCTTGTGCGAAATATAAATAATTTGTTTTGTCATGGATAAGATAATATAATTATCACTTAACCAAAATATTTTTACAGACACTCCTACAAACTTTCCCAATAAATAAGTAAACAGAGTTAATTTAACTATTGTGTATGAATTAATTTCAACATAATATCATAATAAAGCCTATAAATGTCTGGGCCGAATGAAAGGTCAGCCCATAATCTGGTAATAAAGTGTTATGCACCAAAGCACAACATGTTTCGATTGGATTTCTATTTAGCTTTCATTTTCTTATGCGCTTCTTTGTTCTCTCATCTCATCTCCTTCTCTGTGCTTTTGCGCTTCTGCACTAGCTGCTTCTCTACGTTTCTGCCCCAGTTCCTTCTCTGTTTTCTCTCATCTCATATCATAAGGTTTTCCTCTACGCTTTCTTTTTCTTTTCAAAAGCTCTTTAACTTTTCGTGATTTCTGAATCTGACCGCCAAACCATATTATCATCTCTACTTTGCTGCTCAGGTGATTTCATACTGGTTAGCTTATAGAGGCATGTCTTGGTGGAAATATTTACTGTGCCATAGTATAAAAGGTAAAATGGTTACGGTTCGACACTTGATTGATTTTATATTATTCACTTAGCTTTTCATGCATATATGCAGAAGTTGTAATGGATTGATACCTACAAAATATGGGTATTGATATTACAGTATAATTGAATTTAAATTGTTTTAGTAAAATGGTTAATTTACACTAATTTTTGGGGTGTATTATGCTAAAGGAAAAATCTAATATGGTATTACATGTTTATTGCTCCAAACTAATTATAATAAAATGAATTTCAAATGATTGGTGCTGACATTCTTTTCAAATAGTTCGCTAAAGAAAAGATAATCTTGAGGCCTTGATTTGTTAATGCTTTCATTAATAAATAAATAAATAAATAATTCTTTCAAATTTCAGTTCATGCTTTTCTATTGTGTGGTTCATCCTCATCTTATGCCACTATTATCATTCCATGTTGAGACTTTACTTGGCCATATTTGAGAAGACCTTCTTCATTATAGGCATGTTTATCTCCACAATAATATAAGAGAATATCTTGAATTAGTAATTATTGAGGATATATTATAGGGTTCTATGTGAAACTAAAGACATGGTTACCCCATTAATAGAAAGTGTACAGTCTAAAATAGTAAAATTACACGTGACCACTACTATGGGATCACTGTACATGTGTCCACCCTCCGTGTCAACCCTACTGCAGTAATGGTGCACATTTATTCTCTAAGCATCGACCCTGACACGCTTGTCCACCCTCCGTGTCAGCCTTGTCATAGGAGCGCGGACATCAACAATGAATGTCTCCTTATCAACAATATATCTATTATGCCTAGTCATTCAAATTGGTGCAACCACTTTATCTCCTAATAACTTTCTAGTTATCTACAAGTTGTTACTTATCCACAAGTAACAATATATCTATAAGGTACACATTATCTTATATTTAAATTATATAACTGTCTGCTATTATTTGTTATCTTATCAACATATTACTAACAAACAAATGCCCAAAGTCCATACTCCACGCTATAAATATAGGTTCTGTCTATACCTTTACTAATTCATTATTCAGATGACAACCCCCTCATTATTCATCACTGTCTACCCACGGTGGACACCTATCCGAGGCTCCATCGGAAACCTTTTAAACACTCTCACACAATCAGTTATTCTTCAATAATTGATGTACTTACTTGAGCGTCAGAATCATTTCCTTTTTTTTGCAAGCATCCCTCCTTAACAATGTTGACTCAACATCCGACGTGCAGAGTTTGAAACCCATGAGAATCTTGTCCAGCTCACACGTGGAATTTCCAGATTTTAGTAAAAACATAAGTATAGAGGAATTGCTTTTATTTTCCATGAGGCGACACGACTTATATTTACTTTGGAATTTTACTTTTGTGTGAGTAGTGTGGCTTTATCTTGGGGCCTCCACTTGTTGGTGTTTTATATATGTGAAAGGAGGATGAGGGTGATGGTTCATTTCTTTGCATTATTTTTTTTATTCGAATGCCTTGTTTTTGAAGATTGATAGGGAAGTCTATAGGAATTGAAGTGTCAAAAGGGTGTAAATATGTGCTATGATAATCACCCAATGTACATATGGTGTGGTATTTGAATGTGTAGGTCATTAATATTCCTCCTGGTGAAGTTTGGAGTTCTTTTGCAATCACTTATGCTTGGTAAGTGATTATGATGGACTTCTAGATGTTTCTCAAACTGTAGGTGTAATGAAAAAATGGGCCCTGGTATGAAAAAATGTTTTCACTCTTTCATATTCAAATCTTAAAAAAAAAGAATGATAATTTTGTAATAAAAAATATTAAATATTTTCTCAAATCAAACAACCTTTATTTTTTATGCCAACAATAAATTTTTTTTAAAGATGGAGATTTCATTTATTTATATATAAAGAATGTTTGAGGAATTAAATTAATGACAATAAATAATTTTATACTGTATTATTATATAATAGTTCATTATAGTTGAAAATTGAATGAATGTATATGTTTACGGTTTTTGTCTAAGTGAAACTAAGATCAAATATTCAGATCGATTGAGCTGGTCTTGGATTAGAGCTGGTTGGGAGGAATAACCATCTAAAAATGATTAAATCAAGTTTTTAAATTAAATTAGTTGGAAGTAAATATTCTAGCTATACATACAATAGGTAGAAAAAAAAGAGGCAAATGTACATATTCATTTTTTATATTAATTAATTAAATTTATCTTTTTATATAAAAAAAATAAGAATGGCACACATAAAACTATAGATAACTATATTTTGTCATAGAGTCATGAACAACTAAATTATTCTAAACCTTATGTGAAGACATTTGAATAATTTTTTATATTACAAAATCATGTGTTTCAAGAAGTACAATAATATAAGAGAATATCTTGAATTAATAAAAACTTGGGTCTAGCTAATTATATTGATCCACTTTGTAATGACTTCAAACCCACTTGTTGTTCCTCATTATTAGTTTAGCTTTACCTCTTGATCCATTATGGGAGCTATATCGCTACTTCGTCGAAGTTGAACAAGCATCAATATATTATGCGTAGTATAACAAATTAAATCTATCAATTAACTTATTCTTAATTGAAAGGGTAGGGGACCTTATATATGTTATTAGAATGGAATATAATTAACAGAGTCACTAGAGAAAAGGTGGATAAGTTATTTTTTTTTATGCAGTTATTGTTGATGGTATAAAAGTCATAAAAAAAGTCAAAAATATTATTAACAAATTAGGAAATAATATATTTTAATATAATAAAAGATAATTAATTAAAAAATAAGTAATATTTGCATGATATAATTAAATACTTAAAATTGCCTACCAAAAATAGTATTATTAAAATTATTACATTTGATTTAGGTATTATAATTTTACTTATTTTTGGTTCCTCCAAAAAATATTGTCAAGCTCCACAACTAGTGAAATCGTATTTTGGTAAAAAATTCCTTGACACATTATTTTTTTAGTTTCTACTAGTAAAATCATATTATGTTTTAATTTATTCATTATGTTTTGATTTAACCTAACATATTTCATATAGGGAATAAAATATATATATTCACATATAGCATATTACAATAGGAAGGTTACTCATTTGGTACTAAGGTACAATTCTTTCATATAAATGCATGTCCTACTTAATATAAAAAAATTGTATGCATATAATGTAACCATCATAATGCAGATGGGAGTAGGGATAGTTGTTGCAGTTTTCGATCTGGTTTTTGTTTTTGGGGATTTTCTTCCATTAGGAAGGTATGCTTGCACATTTAAACCAGATAATATATCTCAAGTCTATGATTGATTTATACATGGATATTTTAGTTATACTAAGAACTAATTTATTATGTCTATTTCATTCTACTTTTTTAGTTTATTTTATCAAATGGATAAGAGTTGGATAAATTACAACTCTCTTAATAAAGAGAAGTATATTAGAGGGACTTTAAATTTTCTTGATTTTGCATTTGCAAAGTCGTCCAAGGATGGGGAAATTTTATGCCCATGTACCAAATGTGTCAATTGCAAGTGGCGCTCTCAGATGGATGTTTATGAGCACATCATTAGTAATGGGTTTCTAAAAGGATATGGAACTTGGATCTTTCATGGTGAACAAGTTGGCCCATCTAGCTCTTTGGGAACATCTCAAGTAGAAGGGGAGTTTGATCATGATATGGATACATTTGTTCATAATGCATTCACAATGCATGTAACTGATGACAGTAATGATACAAATATAAATACGGAGGCTGGAGATTCTAGAGCATTCATGAATGGGCCTAGTGTTCAACAATCTAAAGACGACAATAATTCAGATAAGTTCTATCAGCCGTTAAGAGAGGCAGAGCAAAATCTTTATCCGAGTTGTAAGAAGTTTACAAAATTGTAATTCCTTGTACATTTGTATCACTTAAAGTGTCTAAATGGGTGGAGTAACAAATTTTTTTCGATGTTGTTAGAGTTGTTAAGTGATGCATTACCAGAAGAAAATACTTTGCCCAAATCATTTTATGATACAAAAAAGATTATTTCAGGGTTAGGTTTATCATATGAAAAAAATTATGTTTGTCCCAACGAATGCATATTGTATAGGAAGGATTTGGCTGATGCTGAAATTTGCCCCAAATGCAATTTGTCAAGATTGAAATGCAACTCTGATGATGTTGAATGTAGAAAAAAGATACTAGCAAAGATTCTTCGTTGGTTCCCTCTTATACCTAGACTACAAAGACTTTTTGTATCATAAAAAATAGTTTGTTCTATGACATGGCAAGAGGATGTTTGAACCAAAGATGGACTCTTAAGCCATCCAACTGATTCATTTGCGTGGAAGGATTTTGATCGTCAGTATCCTGATTTTGCTTGTGACACTCGTAATGTTCGACTAAGTTTGGCTTCTTATGACTTTAATCCTTTCAAAACTATGACAATTTCCCATAGCACTTGGCCTGTTATCCTGATTCCATACAATCTTCCTCCATGGATGTGTATAAATCAACCTAATTCTATACTTTCATTGCTTATTCCTGGTCTAAAAGGTCCAGGTATGAACCTTGATGTTTATATGCAGCCTCTTGTGGAAGAATTAAAGGAATTATGGGAAATTGGGGTAAAAACATTTGATGCATGTAAAAAAGAGTCATTTCAAATGTGTGCTGCAATTATGTGGACTATTAATGATTTTCCTGCTTATGCAAATTTGTATGGTTGGAGCAATAGAGGTCAATATGCTTGTCCATGTTGTGGTTTTGAGATTGGCTCAAAGCGGTTGCATTATGGTAGAAAGTTTTGCTATATGTATCATCGTCGTTGGTTAGAGCCCGATCATAAGTTGAGATACAATAAAAGAGATTTTGATGGAACTCAGGAGTTTATAGCTCCACCTGATCTACCTAGTGGAGCTTTTGCTTTGAGACAGATGGAATATCATGGAGTTGGGGATTGGTCACCATGGAAAAAGAGAAGTACTTTGTTCACATTACCTTATTGGCAATATAGTGTGCTCCATCATAATCTTGATGTTATGCATATAGAAAAGAATGTGTGTGATAACATTATTGGGATGTTGTTACAATTAGAAGATAAGTCAAAGGATAATGATAAGGCTCATTATGATCTTGTTGATATGAATATTAGAAGCCAATTACATCCAAAGATGCATCCAAGTAAAGGCAAACAATATTTTCCCAGAGCTTGTTACCAAATGACTTCGAAGGAGAAAGAAACATTTTTGGAAGTTCTCAAAACAATAAAAGCTTCTGATGAATATTTGTCTAATATTTCAAGATGTGTGCAAGTGAACGAACACAAAATATTTGGTCTCAAAAGTTATGATTGTCATTTTTTGATGCAAGAGTTTCTTTCTATAGCTATGAAAGGTTGTTTGTCAGACAAAGTAAGTTTAGCTATATCTGATCTTTGTCATTTCTTCAAGGAGTTGTGTGGCAAGGTGCTTGATGAGCGTAATTTAGAGCACTTAGAGCATCAAGTATCTCAAACATTATGCCAATTAGAATAGATTTTTCCTCCATATGTTTTCATTGTAATGGTACATTTGGTAATCCATTTGGCATATGAAGCAAGAGTTGGAGGTCCTGTACATTACCAATGGATATATCCTATTGAAAGGTATGAATAATTTTTAATCATTTTTAATCATTCTAAAGTTATAAAGTAAAATGATATTATCTTAATTTGTAACCTAAAATTTTCTTAGGTTCCTTTTGACTCTAAAGTCATTTGTTCGTAATCGAGCACATCCAGAAGGATCTATTGTAGAAGGATATTTAGCTCATGAATGCTTTATATTTTGTTCAAGATATCTATCTATGGTGGAGACTCGTTTTAATTGATCTGCTCAAAATGATGATTTGTGTTTTGTGGAAAATGCAAGTGTTTTAAATCCTAGAGGTAGACCATTGGGGAGAAAGAAGCAAGTTGGATTCAATGTGAAGAAGAGAAAAAGAGCTTCTCGAATTTCTCTTGATAAGAAAGCATTGGTTCAAGCACATAAATATGTGCTTTTCAATAGCAACAATGTTGACCCCTTTCAAAGGTAATACAATTTCTTTCTTGTTTATATTTAGTTATTGAAATTTTGTATAATATCTTTCTATCAATTCTAGTGCTTACTTTTTCTAACATTTTTTATATAGAGCCCTTATTGATCTTATCAAGAGACAAAATCATTTACTATCTCCATATGAAGTTGACAAATTTGATAGTAAAGAATTTTTACATTGGTTTCGTGAATGAGT
Organism: Glycine latifolia; assembly: GCA_013407115.1. Taxonomy (NCBI): domain Eukaryota; kingdom Viridiplantae; phylum Streptophyta; class Magnoliopsida; order Fabales; family Fabaceae; genus Glycine; species Glycine latifolia. The sequence goes on along the minus strand of CM023946.1, from coordinate 26,379,412 downwards.
AAGTTTAGGAAGCATCAATAATATGAAATTTTGCATTCATTTAAAATTTTAACCATTTGAAATAAAATTGTGGTAGGTTGCTCGATAGGAAGAGCAAGGCAACACTCTAGTGACAAATGATATCAAGTGGTTAGCATGTGGTCCACTAGAAATAGTGAGAAGATATAGCGGGTACATTATTAATGGAGTTAGATTTCATACAAAGACATGTGAAAGGTGCTTGAAGACTCAGTGACATTATTGTAACTGTTAAGACATTAAGTTATGCCAGCTCACGATATAAAAACCCAAAGGAAGGAGAAATCCACTACTATGGTGCACTAACATATATAATTCAATTGGATTATTCAGGAAGATATAAGGTTGTAGTTTTCAAGTGTAATTGGGTTGATATAAACAAGGGCTGCAAAATTGATAATTTCGATATGGCGTTAGTGAATTTCAATTATTTGCAACATACAGGGAATGATATATGTGATGACCCATTTGTTTTTGCATCTCAAGCTACGGAAATATTCTATGTGGAGAATAAAACACAAAATGATTGGCTTGTTGTCGTGCATGCTAAAATCAAAGATGTATATGATATGGGTGATGAGGAATCCAATGCAATAGATCAAGGGAATGAACAAGTCTTACAAGAGATAAATGATAATGATTTGATCAGACCAGAAGCCAATGATAATGAAGATATCATTGAAGTTACAATACCTATGGAGAACATTTTACCACATGACAAGGATGATAATTATATAGATGGTGATGAGAGTGATGCAAACTTCTTCTGATTTGTTTTTATTTGTTCTATTTGAACATTTGGTTATATTTTTAGTGTATATGTGTTGAACATTTTGTTACATTTATATACTCTTATTCCTTTCTTTAGTTTTTTGTTCTTATTGTTCATTACTCTTATGTTTATTTTTTATATGTATAAAAATCACTCAAAATATAATGATGTTGTTAGTTTTCTATCAAAATTTGTTTGGTTGTTTCCTCATCATTTTGATTCTTGGTGATTGGAGATTCATGAGAAAAAAGAGCTTACAAGCAATTTAAATTCACATTTTAGGTAATTATATTCACACCACTTTTTACTACTTTATTCTTCTTTTATTTTTGGCATGGTGTTTAAAAATTTCATAGTCAATAATGTAGTTGTATCTAATTTTTTATTTTATTTTATGTTTTGGATTGATTTATTCAGTGTACTATGAGAAAGCGTATAAAGTTTAATACCATTCAGAATGATGGTCAATCACAAGCAAAAGAGCAATCAATTGAAAACTATACTTATGCAAACCAAAATAACAACTTTATAATTGAAGAAAATGCACAATTTGAAGGAGGTATAAAGATTTTAACTTAATTTTTTTTATTTTATATTGAGTTGTTTATATAACAATTGTGTATTAACTAAATCAACAATCACAAATAGAACAACACATACAAGAAGAAAATCATGGTGAGTCTTATACTTCTCTTGGAAGTGCAACTGAAAGTTCAACTAAAGGTAATTATAATTTTTGGTCTTTTAACAATGCAAGTATACACATTTTCCTCTCTCTCTCTCTCTATATATATATATATGTGTGTGTGTGTGTGTGTGTGTGTCTGTATGTGTATTTGATGAATGTCATATCCATGAATGATTTAGGTAAAAAGAAGACTAGAGTTTATATACATATGTTAGATGTGTGGGACTTGCCAGATGGAGAATTCATACTTGTTGAAGTAGATCATTGGGGCAATCCTATGGGTTGGGAAGGGAAAACTCTATTGAATGCAATTGGGAGCTTGGTAAGGAGACACCAATGTGCTCCTATCAATTTTCTTAGTTGGAAAGACATGCTTGAGGACTATATTACTGACATGGTTGAATTGATTTAGGTCCATTATAATGCTTTATAAGTGTTGTTTCATTTTGCTTCTTGTAAAAAAATTTGTTTTGTAACGTCTAACAAAATGGTTTTTTTTTTTGTTTGTTAATGATACTCATAATAGAGGAAGTTTCGATTTGTTCCTGAACTAACTGTACAAACAAATGAAATATTGATTGATAACATGAGTCTGAAATGAAGGCAGTTTAAATGTGAACTGAAATCAAAAGGATATGATGAGAGTAAAACTAAGGAGGAAATGATTGTTCATATCCCAGATCCAAGGGTTGATCCTTCTCAATAATGATTTGGTTCGTTATTGGTGTTCTAAGAAAGGACAAGTATATATGTACAATATCACCAACCTTTGGCAAACATAACAATTATATATTATATGCTTATTTTTATTATTGACTTTTTTATATTTGTTGGTTATAGAAAATAAGCAACATAAACAAAAGGAATCACTCAAAGTATAAGGACTTGCATTTCATAGGAACCAAGAATCTTCCAAGACGAATTCATGAGATGGTTTGTCGTTTTTTATAGTTTTTTAATATTTAATTGCTTAGTACAAATAGGATGATTGATTTTTTTAAACTAATGTTAGACAACAAAAGCTAAAGGAGTGCAACCTTCTTGGGCATAAATTTATATTGACACTCAAACTTGAAGAGATGGAAGCATTGTTACTGAAAAGGTTGCTGCTGTAATTGTAAAAATTTTTATTTTTATTTCAATACTTTCTCTTTGTTTTATATTTTGTTTTGCTCAATGTTCTAATAAAGGGTTATGGTGTGAGGGGGAGTAACTAATTAGGAGGTGAGTTTTGTTTGGTGACATTGAAATATTGAGGATATTGATACATGATAATAATTTATAAGGTGTATTTATGTAGGATGAACTAAAAAAGAAAATGGTTGAAGCAAAGAATTCACAAAATTTACAAAGCACCCAAGATTCTACTAATTGGTCAAATGATATATATTCAAAAGTCAAAGGACCTGAAAAAAGAGGACGTGTACGTTGTCTTGGTAGGCTTCCACATCAAGCAAGTTCATCTTAAACCTCTACTGCAGACCATAGAATTAAAAAAATTAGAGAATTTGCTTGGAAATCTTGTTGCTGTCCTTAAAGTGCGATTTGCAGAAGATCCACAAATTAATCAAGTCTTAGAAGCTATAGATCAAGAGGTATGAATTTATAATTCAACTTATTCAAAGATTTAACTATGATATGATATATCTATGCAACTACAATTGAGAAGTTATCACATCTATTTGCATAAAATATTCATTTTTATGTGTTAATATGTATTCCTTTATGTTATTGTAATGGCTTGCAACAATGAAGATAACCAAGTAATGATTTTGAGGTAAAGACATTTTCTTCTTACATATATGCTTGATCATTTTAAAATTTGTTGCTAACTTAGTTCATGAATTGCATATCGGTGATTACTTGAATATGGCTATTCTGTTGGTTATTATGAATCTGGATATCATTTCGGCTTGGCTAGGTGTTTTGGGACAAAAATAATTTTGTTTGTTTTTGTGATTATGTGATTTTCCTTGGATGGGGCTATTCTTTTAGTTATTGTGGATGCTAGATATCATATAATCTTCGTTAGGTATTTTGGGATACAAAAATACTCTTGTTTGATTTTGTGAGTATGTGACTTCCCTGGGGAATGGACATTTGTCCCCTTCATCTCTCAAAGAGAGGAGTTTAATTAGTCGGTGTTTTTTCGATTTTCAATGTGTGCTCCAATGTTTCAAAACTACTAGAACTTTGTTTTAAGTAAGACAATTACTTTATTGTATGTAAAAAGCTTACACGATTAACTTAGATACAATTTATATTCATTTTATCTAGATAACTAAATAATAATAATAATAATAATAATAATAATAATAATAATAATAATAATAATAATAATAATAATAATAATAATAATAATAATAATAATAATAATAATAATAATTTGGAAACGTAAAGCATCCCAATAGATAATGAGCAACGTGATTTTTTTATTATGTGACATTTACCTACGGTTAAAGCCTATAAGTGTAAGTTAATGGTTTGTATCTACAATCTTTAAATGGTAGGCATAAGTTAATGACTTTTACCTACAGTTGGAGGTTGTAGGTACAAATTAATGTTTTTACCTATAGTTAGAGGTTGTAGATATAAATTAATGACTTTTACCTATGCATATTGTGAATTGTAGGAATCACATATAGTGACAATCAAATGTAATTGTAGGTGAAAGTAAATCTGTAGGTAAAACCTATGCTAAAAGACTATAATCCATCACTGTACGTCCCTTCAAAGTTGATGGCCAAAATGTCTGTAGGAAAAAGTCTTTAATTTTATTTACCTACACATTTTTACTATCTAGTGATGGTTTTTGTCCGTAGGCATAGGTCATTTTTATAGTGTTTAGACCAAACTTCAATGGCCGGTGCGATCTTAGGCTAGAAAACAAGCTTATTTCTAAGCCACCATATCTGATCCAGAGTGGCTCTGGCACCACCTCATGGCATTATGGATTCTGCTAGACGTCATATTATTGAGAATCCAAGAAGGCACATCCCAACTCCAATCAACTTTAGCACAACATAAAACATTCCAATTCAACCAATGAAGCCTTTTTAATTTTATCCGTATCATCCCAAACAAAACTTCTACACTTCCTATCAATTTCATTGCAAATAGATCTCTGAAGCAAAAAATATTGCATAACATATGTAGGAAGTGTTTGCACCATCGACTTTGCAAGTGTAAGACGACCCACAAAGGAGGGGTATTGGCCTTCCAACTACTAAGCTGTTGGTTGACCTTATCAAGGATAAATTGGATAGATTGCTTGCAAGCCCTCTTATGATGAAGAAGGATGCCAAGATATTTCCCTAAGTCTATTGTCCTGTGAAACATAAGCTCTAGGGCTATCTTATCTCTCAAGGTGTTGTTGACATTCCTAAAGAAGTAAACTCTTGTTTCTTCTTGGTTGACCTTTTATCCTGAGCTAGCACAAAAGAGATTCAACACATTCTTTATAACTTTGGCTTGCTCCACATTTGCCTATGCAAAAATTAGGGGATCATCTACAAAAGCAAGGTAAGATATACATGGACCTTCCCTGGAAATTTGGAGAGGAGTCCATAGCTTCTAGTCAACAACATTATTTATCAAATAAAACACACGATCAATACAAAGGACAAAAAGATAAGGAGATATTGGATCTCCCACTATAAGAAAATCATGATTTAGTGAGGAAAATTAGCGAGGGACATTATTTCTCTCAAATCCTTCACTATTTAGTGAGGAAATGGCGATGGATAAATGACTTTCGCAAATCCATCGGTAATTAGCGATGAATTGGATAGGTGATTGAGCATTTTTAGTTTAGTATTTTTCTATTCTTCTTAGCTTGTTTGAATTCTCTTGAACTCTTATTTTTTCACTTTAACTCAGTTTTGGTCTTAGGCAAATAATTGGACTTAATTGGTAATTGTTGCTTATTTTTATGCTTATTTGACTTATCTTCCTTGTATAGGGCCTAGAGGTTTCTACAGAACTCCAAATAGAGCATATGAGTAGTCCCTAGAAAGCTATGGAAAAGCTTGGGCCAATTCTTCTATTTTGAGGGTCATTTTAGGCTTGGAAGTTAGAATCTCTGCACTTGAACTTTGGGCTGGGAGATTGGGCTTTGATTTGTGTAATTAGCTTAATTATTTAGATTAGATGGACTTAATTAGGGCCCATCCTTTCTTACTGTCCAGCCACACTATATATCAGTGTAGTTAGTTAGTTAGTTATTTCCTTTTGTACAAATAGAATTTCTAGCTTCTTGTGCAAGTTTTTAGGATCAAACTCTTTTCTCTCTTTTTCTCTTAACTGTTCTTCATTTTTCTTCTTCCTTTCAATTTTGTTCTTCTATTTTCTTACACAAATTTTGTGGCTCTTCCACTGATGATGATCATGGAAGGATAAACAATCAATCAATCTAAGAATCCTATCCAAGTAAAGAGAATTTGAGTTCTGGTTTGGTATTTCAATTTCTATGTGAATGTTCATCTTTTTCTTCTTCCCTATTTTTGATTTTCATGATTATGAATGTGCTTAGGATTGAAGACGGTTTAGGTTATGAATTCATTTCCTAATTTTGAATTTTAATAAGAGATTATTTGGATGATATTTTAATTCAATTTGTGATTTGAAATGATTTAGGAGTTAATTTGATTGAACTGCTTCTAGTGACATTGAATGAACCTTCATAATATGATCATTATCTGAAGAATACGATAATTTGAATTACTTGGTTTGGTGAATTGGATTGATATTCTTGAATTTGTTTCACAACATCTTTCATCAATTTTGTTAGTTTATGGATTTTCTGTAATTCCTGTTTGTGTTTATGTAATTTTCATTCATTGCATGCAAACCGTTCGTTGAAATTCTCCTTGTTGTTTATCAGTGGATTGAGTTAGGAACCAAAGTAAATTGTATCTCTGAGTCGACCTAGGTTATTCTTGTACTGCAGAATTATCCTAATTTTAATTATTTTGTAACAATTCGACAATCGTTATCAAAACTGGCGTTGTTGCTCGGGATATGATTCATTGTGTGCCAATCTTAATCCACTCATAATTAGATAGTAGTATAAGTAAATTGATATTAAATAGTAGTTTTGCATCTGTCTATTGGGAAAAGGAAAAAAAATTAAATCTATTACACATTCTGCAATTTGCATTTTCTGCATATTCTCCATTTTGTTGCATGTTGTATTGTCATTTTTAGTAGTGCATAACAGTGTGCAAAATAGAGTTAAGAATATAGTACTAGTGGAAAGGAGTAGTGTAGTGTTGTAGTTGTGTTTTGTGCGCAGAAGTAATCTTTCTTGTGGAGTTTGGCTGTGCAACTTGATGTCCAAAGTTTATCCCACATTCTGAGCAAGGTTTGGGTTAAAATTTGCAAATTTACCCTCTAAGTAGGAGTTTTAACGGCAGGGGTAATTTTGTCATTTCACATTTGACTAGCTCAGAATGGGTTGAAACTTGACTAGAATGTAGAAAATTCATACATTGTGGTGCCCTGTGAGAGATGAACATGGGCATTGGGGGTTATTTTTTTTTCCAAAATCGATGATCTAGGCCACTTTTGGAATTTTTTTTCCTATTTTCATGATTTTTTAAAATCACCAAAAAAATTACAAAAATTAAGAATGATTTTTAGACATTTACTATAGTATTTTTGAATTTTTAAAAATTGTTTGGGGAAGTTTTTGATTTTCCGTATAATTTCAACAAATATTGTGAATAGTGTTCATGTAAAGTAGTTGTCTGTTATTTTTGTGATTTCTGTCATTGATGACATGAATTGGGCATGACTAGGTCCAAACCAAGTGACTTGCATCCATATGATCTTGAAATAGTAGGACATTTCACAGGTTGAGTAGAGATAATAAAAGTGTACTTGTGCATGATTGTGTAGTTCTGGATAGTAGTATAATGTATTCTGAACCTTTTGTTTATGAAATTATTGTTGATATAATGACTGATAACAATCAAACTCTTAAGGAATTGTCTACACCTGATGTTGTTTATCAACCTTGGTGTATTCAATATCCTGAGACTGAGGTTAGTTGTGATCTAAAGTATGGACTAATCTATTTGTTTCCAAAGTTTCATGGTTTTGCAAGTGAAGATCCACACAAGCATCTTAAGGAGTTTCATGTAGTGTGTTCCACCATGCAACCACAAGACATTCATGAGGACTATGTGAAGATAAAGGCATTTCCATTCTTTTTGGATTGTATGGCTAAGGACTGGTTATACCTTCAACCAAATCCTATCAAACACTTGGACATATATGAAGAGAAGATTTTTAGAGAAATTCTTCCCTGCAGCAAGAACAACATCCGTCCAGAAAGAAATCTGTGCTGTAAGGAAGCTACCTAGAGAGACATTATATGAGTACGATGAGAGATTCAACAAGTTGAGTGCTACATGTCCTTATCATCAAGTCAGTGAGCAATTATTGATCCAGTATTTTTATGAATGATTGATGTTAATGGACAGGAGTATGATAGATGCATCCAGTGAAGGTGCTTTAATGAACAAGACTCCTTTTGCTGCAAGGCAATTGATTTCTAACATGGCAGCCAATTATCAACAATTTGGTACTAGAGTTGCTACACCATCCAAGGCTGCTACAAATGAAGTTTTTGTTTCTATAGTTACTAATAACTAGAGGTTGGAGAATAAACTAATAGAATTAACATCCCTTGTGAAATAGCTTGTCATTGGTCAACAACAGAATGTGATGACAACCAATCAACCAAGGATGTGTGGTATCTGTTGTGCATCTGATCATCCAATAGATACATGTCCCATTATCCTAGAAACATAATAAGCTGCTGAAGTTTCTACCATACAACCTACACAACCATTCAGACCTTAACAATATCAATATAATCCTTACTCCAACACTTATAATCCTGATTGGAGAGATCATCCGAACTTGAGGTATGGTCCTGGTCCACAATAGCAGCAGACACAATAACAACAGTCATTTAGACAACAATAATATCAACCCTCCACCAACAAATACCAAGCTCTCCTATTTAGACAACAACAACAATTCCAACAGCTGCACCTACACTTGCATAACCTGTGCAGAGCAGTTCTAGACCTTCCTTGGAGGAGCTGATGAAGCAAATGACAACCATCAACATTCAGTTTCAACAGAATGTGAGTGCCACCATCCAAGACCTACATAATTAGATTGGACATTTAGCTACCACTGTCAACCAGATGCAGCAACAAGGTTCTGGCAACATTCCTACCCAACCAATTATTAATCCAAAGAATGTGAGTGCTATTAACTTGAGAAGTGGCAAAGAGCATCCAAATTCAACATATGCTGGTGCAAAAATTGATGATAGTGTCAAAAAAGATTCTGCACCAAAGCAGATTCCTTTATCTTTTCCTTCTAGATCCATTAATGCAAAGAAAGTGGAGCTTGATTCTAATCTTCTTGAGACTTTAAGGAGGGTGGAAGTCAACATTCCCTTCTTAGATACCATCAAACAGATTCCAAAATATGCAAAGTTCTTGAAGGATTTGTGCACCTACAAGAGGAATCTGAAGGGAAATGAGCAAGTGAAGATGGGCAGAAATGTTTCTGTACTTGTTCAGAGCGAAATTGTTGCTTCCATTCCACCATCTACATTGCCACAAAAGTGCAAAGATCCTGGAACATTCATTGTCCCTTGCACCATTGGAGATTGCACTTTTACAGATGTCATGCTTGACCTTGGAGCTTCAATTAATGTCATGCCCACATTAGTATACAAATCACTATATCTTGGTGATTTGAAACCCGCCGGTGCTGTCATTCACTCAGCCAACAGAAGTGTTGCGCTTCCAGTTGGAGTTATTGAAGATGTGTTGGTGCGAGTTAATGATTTGATTTTTCCAGCAGATTTTTACATTTTGGATGTGGAGAATGAGTCTTCCAACCATGGTTCCACATTGATCCTAGGGAGACCATTCTTGATGACAGCTAGGACCAAAATTGATGTGCATGCAGGAACTCTTTCCATGGAGTTTGGTGATGGTGTTGTCCATTTCAACATTTTTGAGGCCATGAGACATCCTGCGAGGAGCATTTTGTCTTCCTTGTAAATATCATTGATGTTGGAATAGATAATGTAGATATTTGTACATATTTACTTTATGATTTTATGACTTTTCTAATTTTGATATTTGTTCTTTTAATTGTACCTGTAATGATTCTGCTGTTGTGTGTAGTATTTGTGTGGAGATTTCCTCTACAATTCACTCTGATTATGTTGCAGGTGCATGTTTTGATTCTTCCATCTATCTTTCATTTAAAGGAGGCTCAGAAGCTCCCAATCATAATATCTAGCAGCTTGTCACTTGAGCATGAAGAGAAGTTGTTGCATGTTTTGAGAGACCACAAAAAAGCCATCGAATGGACGCTTGTTGACCTTCCCGAAATAAATCCTTCCATATGCATGTATTAGATACTCTTGGATGATGATTCTAGGTCGATAAGGAAACCATAGAGGATGATGAATCCCACCATTCTTGATGTGGTGAAGAAGGAGGTGATGAAACTACTAGCTGCAGGGATCATCTATCCCATTAGCAATTGGGTTTCACTTGTCCAAGTGGTCCCTAAGAAGTTAGGCATCACTATAGTAAGGAACCAGAATAATAAGTTGATCCTAACTAGAGTAGCAAACAGTGGCGAGTTTGCATTGATTATAGGAGACTTAACTAGGAAACTTGCAAGGACCATTTCCCTCTCCTATTCATTGACCATGTTTTGGAGAGGTTGGTAGGTAAATCACATTATTGCTTTCTTGATGGTTTTTCAAGTTACATGCAGATTCATATTGCACCAGAGGACCAATACAAGACCACATTCACCTATCCATTTGCCACATTTTCTTATACTAGGATGGCCTTTGGCCTATGCAAGGCACTGTGAAAAAAAAGGGTTTAATAACTGAAAAATAAGATTCTGAAAGTAGATTCTTTGAATACCATCCAAAGGTGCATGGTGAGCATCTTTTTTGATTTATTAGAGAGTTTCATGGAGGTGTTTATGGATGATTTCACTATTTATGGTTCATCTTTTGATGCATGTTTGGATAGCCTCTCTAGAGTTCTTCACCAAGGCATTGGGACTAACCTTGTTCTTAATTTTGAGAAATGTCATTTTATGGTACATTAGGGTATAGTCTTGGGGCATTTGGTGTTATTACTTCTCTACCTTATGTTGTTTCTGTGTGGAAAGTGCATTCTTTTCTTGGACATGCAGGTTTTTATAGGATATTCATCCAAGATTTCAGCAAAGTTGCACTGCCGATTTTAGGGTCATTTTAGGCTTGAAAGTCAAAACCTCTGCACTTGAGCTTTGGGTTGTGAGATTGGGCTTTGATTTGTATAATTAGCTTAATTAGTTAGATTATATGGGCCTAATTAGGACCCATCCTTTCTTACTATTCAGTCACACTATATATTGGAATAGTTAGTAAGTTAGGTAGTTACTTCATTTTGTACAAACATAATTTTTAGCTTCTTGTGCAAGTTTTTAGGATCAAACTCTTATCTCTCTTTTTATCTCAATTGTTATTCATTTTTCTTCTTCTTTTCAATTATGTTCTTCTATTTTCTTACACAAATTTTGTGGCTCTTCCACTCATGATGATCATAGAAGACTAAATAATCAATCAATCCAAGGATCCAATCCAAGCAAAGAGAATTTGAGTTCTGGTTTGGTATTTCAATTTTTATGTGAATGTTCATCTTATTCTTCAATCCTATTTTTGATTTTCATGATTATGAATGTGCTTAGGATTGAAAATGGTTTAGTTTATGGATTGATTTCATAATTTTGAATTTTAATCAAAGATTATTTGGATTTCACTTTGATTTGTGATTTCAATTGATTTAGGAGTTAATTCAATTGAACTGCTTCTAATGATATTGAATGAACCTTCATAATATGATCGTTATCTGAAAACTATGATAATTCAAATTGCTTGATTTGGTGAATTAGATTGATATTCTTGAATCTATTTCACAACATCTTTTATCAATTCTATTAGTTTCTGCATTTTCTACAATTCCTGTTTGTGTTTTTGTAATTTTTATTCATTGCATGCAAACCGTTCATTGAAATTCCCCCTGCTGTTTATCAGTGGATTGAGTTAGGAACCAAAATGAATTGTATCTTTGAGTCGACTTAGGTTATTCCTGTACTACAAAATTATCCTAATTTTAATTGTTTTGTAATGATTTGACAGTCGTTATCAATAGGTGCCAATAAGTTGTTGCTATTCCCATGCAAAATGGATAAATGATATATCTAGGGAATACATCCCTCACAAATCCCACACTATAGTCTTATAAACTCATAATTTCAAATTAGTGAGGGACATATTTCATCCCTGATTCCTTGCTAAATTGCAAAGGGAACAATCCCTCACAAAATTGTTGAAAAACAACTTGAAAATTGAAACCCAAATTTTAACTTTGCGAGGAAATTAGCCTTGTTATTCCTTTGCAAAGTAGCATGCGAATTCATCCCTCACAAAATTTAGAAAATTAGAATTTTAGTTTGGCAACGAAATTGTTTCCTAGTAAATCCCTCACTAATTAATTAAAAAATTATATATTTATATGATGAAAATATATGTTTATAATATTATTATATATTATTATTACTAGGAGAAACACAAATACTATCGCGCCAGTGTATCCATATTTTTATTATACTAAAATTAATATTTAAATTTTTTATTATACATGATTGTTTATATTAATTTTAGTTTAGTTGTTTTCTAAAAACATGTTTATTCATATGATTTTTTTCTTTATTACTCTGCTTATTTATGACAATATGATAGTTGAAAACTAATTATGTCAAAATTTTAAATTTAATGAGCCTAGTTATTTGGGATATACATGAAAACACATTTTTTAATTTAAGGTAACTAATATGTATTCAAGAATTTTACTATGAACATAGCAGCAATATAATATTAATGCAGACACACATAGATTAAGGTTACTTACATGTGTATTACTTGATCTTGATTCAAGCGTTGATGCAAAATCATGGTTGCATGTTTAAGATATGGAAATAATTAACCTTATAAGATTATAATTTCTTTTCTGAACTAAAAATACTTAAATAAATCACTACTAAAATAATAGGTTTTAACATCATCCTATTGACATCGGTTATAATGAAAATCAATGTTACAAAATGCGCGGGGGCATTTTTGTAAATAACTGGTGTTAAGGTTTTTAAATAAGAACCTCTTTCCTTTTCTCAGTCTCTCAAAACCCACTTTCTTTCTCAGAAGCCCTTATCTCTCTCGAAACTGACTTCGGCAGCCCTTTTCGCTTCTCGTTGTCCACCACTTCTCCCACGATCGTGATCTTCCTCGGTACGATTACACCTTCTTCTTGCTCAAACACCTTGTTACTCTTCAATATTCCTTCTTCCTTCTCCAATTTCAATCTGATAGGGTTTTCGATTTTGTTCTCATAGAAGGAGGAGGAGGAGGAAGAAGAATTGGAAATCGAAAAAAAAATAAACCTAAAATGAAAACCCAATCATCATTAGGCGCTCTCTATAAACCTAGGGTTTTGGTCTTAGCAGAGATTTTGTCAATTCTATCCTAAGTTTTGGTATGTTATCTCTCTCACTCAATGCTTTAGTTAAAGGTTATCAGTATCTTTGTCAAGCAACAAAAGGCGCTTATGCTTTAAATGGTGTTTGAGATTCTTGACAATGTCGGGGGCAGAGGAGTGATGCTCTTTGAGCTCCGTAACAGACATTTGGGCTCCGTAACGTAACAAATTATAGTATTAGGGAAGGAAAAAAGAACATTGTGATTTGTGATTTGTGATTTGTGATTGTGAGGGAGAAAGGAAATTTATTTATTTGAAAAGGTGAATGAATTGTGAGAATGAAATGAATAAAAATTGAATGAATGTAGAATTAAGGGTTGATCTACTTGCTTCATGTATAATTTTACAACAGATTTTTAGTTAAAGCTTGTTTATTCATTAAATCACTCATGAAAAGTTGATGAAGAAGGACTCACATACAAGGCTATGATCGAGAAAATATCGAGACAAGTTGACAACATCAATTGGTTGCTGTAAATCATTCTTGATGGGCAAGTGGCAGATGACTTTGGTTGGCTTCAGAGATGCAGAAAAAGGCTTGATATGAGGACATTGGAAGAGGCTATGGGACAAACACTTCTTACTCTTCATTTAAAGCAGCAGTCTTTGTTGTTTATGGAATGGTTTCAGAATTTCTCAAGGCATGGCACTGAGTACCCAAATATGAGCAAGGCATTCCAAATTTGGTGGCGTAGATCTTTTTTAAAAGGCTATGAGACTTATGTTGTTGAATCAAGATAAATGGTACTATGGTTTCTCATTTCTAGTGTGTATACAATTGGAATTAAGTGAGAGATTTGGAATTATTTGAACTGAATAACATAGATAACTAGGATCATTTGACTTAGCAACTTTTGGGTTTTAGAAAAAGGATAATTGGAGTTGATTGAACTAGAGAATGTTGATATGCGTTTGTCGTGTCACTTCAAAACAATTAAACTAAGCTAATTCTGAAGCACAGGATTAACCTAGGTCGACTCAAAGACACTATCAATATGGTTCTATCTTCAATTCACTACTAACAGTAAAGGGGG
>CM023946.1:26330929-26347899 GCA_013407115.1 Glycine latifolia | reverse complement strand
ATATATATGCCATGTACATGTGATTGTGTTTTAGTATGGCTTGAGAGCTGTGATGGCTAGTTGTAATGCCAATTTTGATATTGTATGCATGGAAGTGAACCAGGGGGTGGAAAGACCTCCAAGGACCCTGAGTTTACTGAGATTGTTATCTCACCCCTGTTGGGGGTTATGTTTTGCAGGTGATACTCAAGGAGCTGCTGAGAGATCCCAGGGCAAGAGGCCCGAGCAGGGATAGGTTCTGTGAGAACCTTAGGCATAGTGTTGAAGAGCATGTTGGCTCTACATTTTGTTTCATGCCTATTGTTTTGTCCCCTGAGAGAGATTTGTATAGTTTTGTTATGTATACACATTGTATATTAAGAGAATTCACCATATATGATGTACAGTGGGTGTTGTTAATGACGGTTGATGACGTCATTTTGGCTTATCGCTTCTGAATTGATTATCTGTGATAATTGCTGCGCTTAATGACCATAAATCAATGTTAATGAACCAGATATATATATATACGGGTCGTTACAGAAGGTGTGACAAAATGGTGAGGAATGACGTCCCTCACTAATTAGCTACCTGGATTTTGTGACAAAAGTTTCCCTCGCTAATCCCTCGCTAAATAGTTTGGAAAATGGAATATTAAGGGATTAGCGAGGGAAAGTTTCATCACTAATATGTATTTTTCTTGTAGTGTCCCTATCAAATACCCCAAGAAGGAGTGAAAGACCAAGCATTTCACCATTCAAAGGACTCTCATGTGAGCAAAAGAGATACATTGATGCACCATAAGCTTTCTCTAGATCAATTTTAAGTGCCAACCATCCTCTTCCTCTCCTTTTACTCCTCATAGTATGAATAACTTGGGCAATAATGATATTATCTCCACTATTATGATTTGGAATGAAACTACATTGACAGGGATGCACTAGGAACCCTATTATCAGTCTCAACCTCCAAGCTAGGATCTTTGTAATAGTTTTAAGAAACATTACAAAGACTAATGGGCCAAAGCTATCTCAAATTAACCACAGGCTTCAAAATCAAGGTAATAAGGGTCTCATTTAAAGATCTAATAACTAAATGATCAACAAAAATTTACTTAATTAGACTACAAAAGGAATCCCCCACCACTTCCCATTGACTTTTATAGAAATTGGCTTGGAACCCATCTACCCTTGGTGTCTTGTAATTACCTATGGAGAACAACACATTGCAAATCTCCTTATTTGAGATAGGCAACTTAAGGGATTCCATCACAAAATCCAATAAAGTGAGGAAAACTCCTTGCGCACATAGAGGAGAATAAGGAGTATCGTCAGTAAAAATATTCAGAAAATATGAAGTAACTAACCTCTCCAACTCCTCAACATCTGTGATCCATCAACTGTCATCATCTGAAATAATCTCAATGAAATTTTTTTTCTTGCATTTAATTGCAGTGACACCATGGAAATACTTTATGTTTCGATCCATGTAAGTTATCCATTTAGCCTAAGACCTCTAAAACCAAAGCAATCCCAACTGTCTTGCACCTCTTCATACTCCGTCAAAAGTTCCTTTTGCAAATTTGACAAGAAAAATGTGCTATTGTTGCCCATCTGAATATTAACCCTATGTAAACGGTGGAGGAGATTTCTTTTGAGGTTGAAGATATCACCAAAGGTATCCTTGTTCCATCCATCTACAAAACATCTCTTGTAATGAATGCATGTGCTTATTCCTGAGAGCATTCTACCTTTAAAAGTCATGTAAGAATCTTTTAAAATTAGAATGTGTTAGCCACATAACATCAAAATGAAAAGGTCTCTATTTCCTATTTCTGGAGTAGAAATCATCCATCTTCACCATAATCGCCTTGTGGTCGGACTTGAAATAAGGAAGGTAAGGAGTCATTGCATTCTGAAATTTTAAACACCAAGCCAAATTAAACACCAAAGGGTCAAGTCTTTCTTCCAAGTTGTTGTGTTTCCATGTGAAAGCAGGCCCTTGGAAGCCTCTATCAACTAAATCACAATCTTGGAGCATTTCTTCAAAGTCAAGCAAGCCTATCCAAGAAGGTGAGTTCAAACCACCCTGATATTCATGGGTCTAAAAAATAGTGTTGAAGTCACAAATAAAAGCCCAAGGCTCCTCTACTTCCTCCACAATATCTTGAAAAGTATCCCACAAAACCTTTTGTTGTTGGTAATGAGGGTTGGCATAAACTGTCATAAGTAATTAACCAACTTTGGCCCCTCCTCCACCTAACTCTCATATGAATATATTAATGATCAAGAGTGAAAATATCCACATTCATATTACACCCTTTCTATAGACACCAAATACCACCTAAGTGGCCCCGTGCCTTTTGAATAAAAGAATTATCAAACCCGACTCTCTTAATAATTCTTTTAGCATAACCCTTATTTGGTTGTGTTTCAAACAAACACACAAGGGAAGCACTATATTCCCTACTAATATCCTTAACAAGTTGGCTAAAACCTTATGACCTTGTGCCTCTACAGTTCAAAGCAATAAAATTCATTAATTCTGAGGGGGATATTTGCCATGCTACGACCTACCTCTTCTTGGTTTAGATTGGTCATCCTAGAAATATCGATAATCATTTCATATTTTCCTTTTTTATCAATTTCTTCGAGTTGCACTGAGCTCAAGGTCCCTAACACACTAGATTTACCTGGCAATTCAAACTTGATCTTCTCAGCAAAAGATGGATCAATGTCTTTATACCATAATTTCTCGTCACTTTTTTTCCATGATGCACGTCAAATGGAGTATCTCCTTCCCCTTCCTTTTGTGCTCCTGGAGATCTTCTTTTGTGGGCTTCACCACCTTTGACACCTGTGGAGAGAACACTTGTCCTAGATAGGGACTTGGTTTCCCCTAAAGGATGTCCTTGGATTTGTCATCATAAGACTTTTTAGAAATGTCATACTTTTTTGGTGTTTTTTGTTAAACCTTTATGGTCAAAAGATCTTACGTGTTGGTATTTTGTTGTAGGGACCACTCCTTTTCCAGAACCTGCACCCCCATCTTCCAGGCTACTCTCCTTTTATTTTGAAGTCTTATCCAAAATTTGATTGCCCTCACTCCTTAAATCATTAAGGGCCTCGAATTGTGAGTCATTTGATGCCTTAGTATTGGGAATCTTGTCATATATATACGCTGAATTTGCATTATTTTGGGATATAATATTCAATTTATTCTTCCTTCTATTTACCCTCTTAACCAACATCCAGGGATCAAAATATTCACCCCTTTGAGTGTTATTGATTTCATTCTTTTCTTAAGACAATCCCACAAAATCTTCATTTCCATTATTTTCATATAGACATTCCTAAATTATTTTCATCTCTGATTTCTCCTCTGACCCAATGTGGTTTTCCACCACCCCTTCCAATGACATAGGAACGGTTGTAACATCCACCAGAATAGGACCCTCAAGACAAATGGCCTTCCGATGACCATACTTGCCACATGAAAAACAAATTTGGTGCAATCCCTTATATTCCAATTGTAGCTTTAGACCACACACCCCTGTGGATGGAACCAATTTTTTCATCAAATCAATCTCTACACAAAACTTGACAAAGTGACCATGCAAGTGTATAGAGGTTAGACTATCCAACTTAAGGAAACCCCCTAGTTTCAAACCGACTATCCTTAAGAATGTTTCATTGAAAGGCTCCAATGGAAGGCTTGGTGTAACATCCCAAAAATTTAAATATATTAATTAGAGATAAAAAGAGAAAATACAAAAATGTTTGAAGAAGAATGACCATATTACCCTTTACTTGGATGTAAGAATTACCATAATACCCTTGAAGTGGAAATTACAAAAATACCCTTGAAATGAGTGATAAATTACCAAAATACCCTTGGATATTTTGCCTTAGATGTTTTGAAGTAGAAATTACAATAATACCCCTAGAGTGAGTGGCAAATTACCAAAATACCCTTAGATATTTTGCCTAAGATATTTTGTAGAGACTTGAAGAAATTACAAAAATGCCCCTAGAATGATAAATTACCAAATTACCCTTAATAACAGATAAAATTCACAAGAAAACTAGGAGTACCTATATTGACCAAAAATTTATGATTAGTATCTAAAGCTATCATAATTTAGAGTTTTAGTCCATGTGAACACATTAAGTACAAAAATCTTAGGTATGTGATAAAATTTTAGAATATCTAAATAATATCTATTCTTGTGACGAAACGATGCATATACTTGTTAAAAAAAAACAAAATGATGCATATACACACTACTTGGAATAGATTAGTCATGATTAACTAACTTAATAGGAGAAACAAATTTTAGTAACATAAAGGAATCTAGCCATGTGGAATATTTGATAAAGACATAAAACTTTAGATGAATGACCAAAGAGAATTAATAAGTAATGACACCTTAGTAACTATCACATCAATTTGAAAACTAAATGAAGTATACTTGGCTTAAATTAAAAGAAAAAAAATAAGCCAAAGCATTCATGGTACGTGAGAATTGGAGCAAAATAATTGAAATGGAAGTGCAAAATCATGTGTATGTGTGTGCAATCCAATTGTGTAACCATGTATAAAACAAAGAAGAATCTAGCATGTCCAGCAAGCATTCCACGTTGGGACAGCCATAAATAAGGAGAATCTTCACTTTATTAAGTGATAAGGTGCATTAATGAATCAAGACAAAAATCTAAGGTAATATCTTTGAGCCATGATTACTTGGTTGCATTAGAACCAAACCAAGGACTAACTAGATTACATCCTAACTAATCCCTTTACATCCAAACTAAATTTTTTACTATAAATACCCCTTGATTGAAAACAAATCTGCACCTTATCCTCTCACTCTCAAATCTCACGTTCACTTTCTCCTTAGGTATCTTTACTTTGCTTCATTCTTCTCACTTCTTTCTTAACTTCCAACCATAGCCTATCACTTCTATTGCCTCCTTCACCTTTTCAAAACATCAAATAATAGACAAGACTTTCATTCTTTCAAGACCTTGAGGTGCAGCCAAATACTTGGAGGAATTGGAAGCAAACTTGTTTGAGGTAGGTGAAACTTAGGTTTATTTATCATTTGATTCTTGAGATTATTCGTATGGCTGTAAGCTGAATTTTGGACTGTTTTTAAAATTCTATAACTCCCTCTGTACTTAACCAAAAGAGGTGTTTGACCACTCATTTTAAAGCTTAGGATGTCCTCTAGGTTTTCCTAAAATATGGGACTAAACTAATCAGTGAATCTTTCCCAGAATTTATTTAAACCCAAGCTGTCCAAAACTGTGCATATTCAAAACAGCCACTGCCACCCGTTTTAAAAATTTTATTTCTCTCTCATTTCGTATCCAAATAAGGTGTATGATATATGTAATTAAAGATATAGATGTTAAATATAACATAAAAAAAATTCAGCTAAATGTAGATTGTGTACTGCTTGAAGTCACGAAAACACTAAGAGATGTCAGTGTAGAATTTTGAGCTTGCTGGCAGCCTTGGAATGTTGTTATTAAAATGCTATAGCTAGAGTTTTAGAACTCCAATTGAAGCATGTGATGCCTTGTTAGAAATCTTAGGAAGTCTAGTTTAACATAATAAAAGATGGGAATTTAATGACTTTTAGATTAGCACAGGTTATAGGAAGAACCGAATCATATGTGGTGAGAAATCTTGTTGTTATGATGTTCTTGAAAAGTGTTTTTATATGATGATGAAATCTTGATGTTTTGTTTCATTATTGCATGACATGAGTTATGTAGCTTTGCATGTCATTTTTCATGTCATGTGTATTAAGAAAGATAAAAAAGATAAGACCTGAAGGGTGATACAGTTAAGCTGAGCACGACCCTGATGGTGTCCAAAGGGTGATATGGTTAAGCCGAGCATGACCCTAAGGGAAAGACTAAAGAAAGATAATACCTGAAGGGTGATACAATTAGCTGAACACAACCCTGATGGTACCCAACGGGTGATACGGTTAAGTCGAGCACGACCCTGCGGGAAAGACATATTAACCCAAGGGTGATACAGTTAAGCTGAGCACAATCCTGTGGGACCCCAAACGGTGATACAATTAAGTTGAGCATGACCCTGCGGGAGGAACCTAAATCTAGTAATGAGCTCATTGTCTAGTTTAGGGTATTAAAGAAGAGATTAATAAAGAAAACTATGCATTGTCATGATTTATGCTTGCACTATTAATGAAATATGAGATTGTTTTTAAGTGTTTGTGAATAAAATGAAACTACTTTGGGTTATACGTTTATGAAATTAAAATCAACTATGATTGATCTCATGTTTTCTTGATAAACCGAAGTAGCTGGAATGATGACGATGACACTGTATGATAAGTCAGTTTTCACCTACTGGGAATTCTTTGGAATTCTCACTGTTTTAGTGTGTTCCCGTGTCATTCCAGCAGGTAAATCGGGATGAGCAGTTACAAACTGGAGACAAACTGGAAGACTTATTTTAATGTTGCAAATTTGTTGTATTTTCCTATATGCTTTGTAGTATATGGACATTAATATTATTGTATGAAATATTATTTACAAGTTATTAATAAGTTTGTAATTTATTAAAGAGACCAACATGTCTCAACAGGCTCTATATAAGTGTAATTTTCATAACACAGTTAAATTTCTAATATTGAGATAAGTTTGTCTCAATCGATTTTGGTAAAAAATTTTACGTTAGAAAAGTTAACATCTTCTAGTTACATATTATGACCTAGGCATAATATAGTAATTGGAAGGTTGTTACACTTGGGATATGAACCCACATAGCCACCTTCTATTTTACTGATGCATCTACTTGGAAGAATGGGTGCCACAATTGCACTAGGAGATAGGGATCCAATATCATCCAAGGGCCTTCAAAAAGTGCATGGTTATAGTCCACTGGAGACGTAAACTGAACCACATAAAAGTTACATGGTAAAACAATTATCCAAATCTTCCTAACCTTCTCCCAGTCCCTATGAAGTTTAGCTTCCAACATCTTAAAATTTACTCTCCTACCTAGAACATGGACCACAAGAGAATTTTTCCAAGTGCTACTCCACATAGTCATCTCTTCATCAGAAATTGTACTACCCGGACAAGGATCATAGACCTCCTCCTTCTCACCCTCAAGTTCACCCTTTTGTTCCCCATAACTCTCTTCATTATGGTGTGGTTATAAGGTTGGTTGGGTGGTGAAAGAAGGGAGGGAAAAGTAGTGGCTTTGATTCCCTCGCTAACAAAAAACTAACAATTAACACCTAAATTTGTCGATAAAAAAAAACTCTTTTCATTACGGCTTGCCTCCATATCATCAATTTTATCAAAAGTAGGACCAACACCCCACATAGCAATCCCTCCAAAAGGAAGAAGAAGCTTTTTGCCACTAGAACCATTAAGCATAGCCCCATTTGCTTTCTCCCTATCAACATTGTCTCACAATTTCACTTTTTTGTATTTTGATCAGCCTTGCCATCTTGCAAAACACTAACCTCACCTTCGTCGCTCTCCATTTTTCAATCACTTGAATAACTTTTTATCTTATACTCATGGACATATCCAGAACTCAATCAAAGGGGCAGGGTAATTTTGATATGTTCCACTAAGTTCATTCTACTTTGCTGTCTCATTAGAGACGTTGGTTTCTTTAGGAGAATTGTTTCTCTGTTATAAATTGATATCTAATTGTTTTGTTTCAGTACTTGCTGAGAATTGAAATGCAATTGCAGGAAAAAAAACAAAAATAATGTTGTACTGCACAAAATTAGTAAAATTACACGTGACCATTATTGTGGGGTTATTGTACACGTGTCCACCCTCCATGTCAACCTTACTACAAGAACTGTACATGTGTCTACCCTCCATGTTAGTCCTGCTACAAGAACAATGTCCGCCCTCTGTGTCACCCTGCCACAGTAACGGTGCACATTTCCTCTCTAAGTGACGACCTTAACAAAATGACGACATGATTGTCTGCCCTCCGTGTCAGGCTTGCTACAGGAGTGCGGACGTTAACCCTCTACGGGCGGGGTCTCTCCTGGCCAACAACATATCTGTTACGCTTATTTATTCAAATAAGTGTAACCACTTTATCTCCTAGAATATCTCCAATTATCTTCAAGGGATTATCTACAAGTTGTTACTTATCTACAAGTAACAACATATCTACAAGGGATTATCTACAAGTTGTTACTTATATACAAGTAACAACATATCTACAAGGTACACATTATCTCTTATTAAATTACATAACTGTTTGATATTATCTATTATCTTATCAACAAATTAATTAACAAACAAAGGTCCAAGGCGCATACTCCACGCTATAAATACATGTTCTCTCTAAACCTTTACTCACTTAATATTCACTATCCGAGACACTTATTTGAAATCTATCTTCTCTTCTACTTAGTTATGCCTCCATAATTGATGTACTTACTTGGGTATCAGAGTCATTTCCTTTGTTTTATAGGTCCCCCTCCTTAACAAAGTTGACTCACCATCCGATGTGTAGAGTTTGGAACCCACTTGGACCCCGTCCATCATGATACGTGAAATTTCTAGATTTTGGTAAGAACAAATGTTATCATAATGGATTTGATATTTTTTTAAAACCACTCATATTCACATGGTCAACTCAAATCTTGTAATCAATGTCTGGATAAGTTTTGGGATACCATATTATCAAAAGGTATGCACATAAAATATTAGCAGAAAGTAGACACAAGGATAGGAGTAAAAAGTGTATTGTTTTTTCTGATTTTGTACAAGGATACAACATGATTTTATATACAGCAAAGTCAATTAAGGAAATTAAATATACAAGATTAGTCTAATTGTTATGATAACAAAAAATAAGAGAATAAAATCTGCTATAATTAAACAATACTTATTATTACTCAATCACAACAAAATTTCCTATAATTAAATAGGTAGGCCCCAGCCCCCTTAAATCTATCCCAGCATATACCCCTTTTGATTAGTATGACTATACATGTGAATGGTAATAGAGAAACTAAAAAATAATAATAAAATCTTATTAAAATAAAGAAAATTTAATAAATATTTTAAGAGTAAACAAATCTATTAAAATAAGCATACTTACTAGTAGAAAAAACTAAAAATTTGTTTGTAAAAAGTATGTATAACCAGTTGTGAATCGAATATCCTAAGGGACACAAAATATAAAAAATTACGATACATCAAAATCAATAGTACTTTTAACTCAAGTTAATTTGGGTTGGTGATAGATGAACTCAATAATAGATCCGAAAAAAAAAAAGAAAGAGAATATGAGAAGGGAAGAAAAATTACAATATTTATATGTAATTTTGTTAAAATAAAATAAAAATACATTTGCATATCCCAATGTAGGTCGGCCATGGGGTTTAACACACTTATGTTAATTAAGTTGAGATTTATACCAAGTTGTCGAGTATCCTAAGGAAAATAATAAATGCGACACAAATACCCTTTCTTAAACTAGGCACAACGTTAGTTGTAATTAAATATATGCGTGGAAGCAATCTAATTAATCAAAAGAGAACAAAATTGTACCAAAACAAATACAGAACAAAACTGGTAGGCACAGCCGCACAGGGGTAGATGGATAATATGGATGCGGAGCGGAAAAAACATGGATCATAGCCACTTTACTGAAAGGATATGGAGACAGCATGGACCTAAAAACATAGTGACCCATATAGCTTTCATGGAACTACAGGAAATGACTTCATAGAAATAATGAATGGTAGCAGTGAGCAAAGGCCTAAGTATGGTTAGATAGATAACTAATAAATATTATCTTGGCCCTTGTAGCCCAAAGCAACAGACCACTCGACCGACATTGAAAGCACCCTTTGTGTCTTATATTAGAATTAGAATACCAATTAGAGCTCAATATTTATTTCTTTTGTTACATATGGGACCTAGTGATTAAGTTGTTTGTAATTAAGGTCGTTTCTTATCAAACATATCCAACAAGTTGTTAAAATGTTGTATTTCATATCATTTTAATTACTTTAATGTAGTATCACCCAGTTGTAATTACTTTAGACAACCCAATTAACTAATTTTTTACCCTAACCTAATAACTTTATTTTAAATGAAGCCAACAATTCATCTCACATTTTTATTTTCTTATCATGCGATTGATATAAAGTGTCTATTGATTTTATTAATAACTAATTTCTGTCAAAGAACCTAACTAGCCAGCTACTTTTGGTAAAATCTCTCCTCTCAATCACATATTTTCATCTACAAAACTCAAATCTGAACTATTACTTAAGATGATCAAGACTCAATACTACTCAAACCATATGAATTGAAATTAATGTAAGAAGTCATATCCATAAATATTGGAAGTTGCTGATACTCCTAACTGCTACTATTTAAGTTGCTCAACAAGTTGGACAAGGCATAGTGCCCCAATGATGAATGGTTCAAAATCTGTAACATGAGCCACCTGCACCCTCACATTTCAGAGACATGCTGCTGGGTGGTTATAATCAAGATCAGTTTTCACATGACCCACTCTGAGCCTTTTTTGGTACATACAGTGTTTAGTGGCCTGGCAATGTGAGCACACCATGCAGATTAGTAATAGCAAAATGGACCTATTGGGTGCAAGTTGTAAATTTTGCCGACATCGATGGGACAATAGTTATGCCTAATGGACCTAAACGAAGTGAAGGACCAAAAGACATTGAGGGTCCATTTGGGGCATCAAACTTTGCTGCAGGTTACCACTTACCAGTTGTGGAGACATGGCAATTGGTAAGTGTGTGGGCGCAGATACTGCAACTCTGCACAATAATAATAATTCAATCAAACAAGAGACTGTGTCAAGTGGTAATTCCAATGTATTCAAGATAAATTCTTCCTTTGGTCCCATAAAAACAACATAAATTCTTCTGTAAGGTGATAGAAATTATCTTTTTCGTTTTTGCTTTTCTTATATGACATTATGTGGGTTGTTATTTTTGTTAGATATTACTTCGCTAATACTTCAATTTTTAATTCTACAAGTCAAAAGTTCAATAGACATACAGCCGAAAACATATATCACTTGTTCCGGTATGGGAGATCTCTCGGGAATGAAAAAAAGCTGTTCAAATCAAGAGTATTTAAAGTGTGTCGAGGTAGTGTTTAACGTGATCCTAAATCTTTCCGAGGTAGTTTTTTTCCAGTACTGTGGGGGAAATGGGTCACTTTCTAGAACCTCCCGGATGTGAGGATAAGTTAATTTAATGAGACAATTTAATCATTAGGTAAATCATCTTGCAACAGATTGATATGAAGCCAACTCGATGAGGTCGCCTTATAGATTAATCTCAAAGGATATATAATAGTCCTTTGGCCTCACGTATGAAAAATGAAGATGCTTAAAAAGTGAGATTTGCTCAGAGAATAATAAATCAAGGATCTTAAGGTTTCCATCATATTAGATCATTATATACAATGTATATACCTAAAAATATAGATATTGGCTAAAGATTTGATTTCTTTGAAGTGTATAAAGATAAAGTAAACAATCATAGTTGTCGATAGAAAGTTAACGATTGATTTTCCGGCACAAATAGAATTTGTTATGCATGTGCTAAGTGTCATAATATCAAGGCTTAAATTTATTTTTCCTACTTGAGATATACTCATTTTTTAGATTATTACTTATTAAATTGTTATTTTTATTTTGCTACATGATGTTTTCAATTTTTTGGCTTTGGTACTTGCCACGTTATCATTTTCATGTCAACCAATAACAAATTTGTCTTAGTTTTAATTGTTGTTGTTAACTTTAGATTTGAGATTCATAAGTTGAATACAGAAGCAATGTCACGATCTATGAACTCCTTCATCATCCTGCTCTCTTTGTTGTCATCGCCAGAAACCCTAATCGGGTCACTGCTCTCATACGATTCAAATGTTGGAGGTGCTAGAATAGATCTTAGTGTTCCCATTTGGAGGCTTCTAAAAAGGTTCGACAGCGAACCACCCAGCGATGGTAGTCGAACCTCGCAGGACTTGCGACAAAGCTTCAGGGCAATGGAGGAGTCAATGTTGACGAGGCGTTCACGAAGACATGAGGCACAAACTCTAATAGCTTTACAATCTCATATCTAAGTTCGCATCAGCTTAGCCAATGCTAACAATAACAATAAAAAAAACAAAAATTGTTATTAGCTAGCATGGCAATGATGTGGCAATGATGACGTGACACTTCATCTGCTACATCATCACTTAACGGGTAAACACTAATGGCATGTACCAACACCAAAAAATTGGAAATGTCAAGTAGTAAAAACAATGAATAACTAACAATATGAAAATGGGACATATATCTCAGATAGGAAAAACATATTTAAGTCTATCAATATTTATTTTCATCAACAACCAAAATTAACAAATTTACAATTAACATTGACCTTTTAAAAAAATTAACAACTAAAATTACTCATTTTTCCCTCTAAAGTGAGTTTCTCACTTTAAAAGGATTGGATCCATTGATTATTTATCTCAAGCAATGGAATACTAACAATCAATAAAAAGAATTAGAACTTGTGGTTCTTCCTCAACCAAAATTTCATATCTTCTCATTGTAATCTTGGTCTATCTTTTAAGTGGGAAGGAGGGACACAACAATAGGGGGATTTACTGAATAGGGTATTTTTTCGGTTAATTACGGTTTGGTGGTGGGTTTCAAATAATTTACAAAAAAGAGGTAAGTCGTAATAGATGTTACGACTTCTGTAACTGAAGTCGTAAGTCTATCTACGACTTATGTTTTTTTTTTTCATTTTTTTAAATTGAAATCATCCAATTATTTACAACTCCTTTTTAATTGTATACTGTGAAAGCACGACTTCGAAGTCGTAAAATGAAGTCGTAAACAAATATACGACCTTAACTATTTTTCTTTTACTTAGTATACGATTTCGAAGTCGTACGTCCATTTACGACTTCCTTTTTAATTTTTTTTTGTATGTTGAAGTCGTATGGTGTTGAAAGACTTAATTTTTTTTAAAATTTGTGTTTCAAATTTTTTAAAAACTTTTGTTTAATTTTTTTAATTCTTTGTTTTGTAAATGTTAATAAAAATATTATTTTTTATTTAAAAATTTACTAATTAATATATGTTTAATTTTTTTATTTGATTTAATATTTGTATATATATTTTATATGTGTTTTATTTAATATTCACATTAAAAGATAATATTTTTTTAAGTTTTTGTTTTCTTTTTTTTAATTGTCGTTTTGTATTTTTTATTAAAAAAATTGTCTTATTTTATAATTTACAAATTAATATATGTTTAATTAAGATAATATTGTTTGATTTAATACTATCAAGGTATTTGGTATATTTCATTTGGACTATCTATATGATTTTGTTTAATATATTTTATAATTTTTGTATTTATGCTAACATTTTATTTGAAAATAATTTTTTTAATATTAATTTATTAGACATCAAATAATATTCAATTATTGCTAAGAAAAATAAATATTTGAGACACTAATACCTTAATGATTTTTGTTAACAATTATGAGAATATTATCAACATATAAATGCAAGAGTTATATTAAAATGGAAAAAATTAAAATGTATTACATAATCCTTAAAAAAAATTAAAAGTGGGATGATGTCCCACAACGAGTTCTTCTTGAATTGCGTCGAGGTCTCTCATCTTGTTGCACTGGATTTGTTGGTTGTTGTTGTCCTCTTATTCTACGACCTCTTCCTCCTCTTGTTATAGGATGATCACATGTAATTGTTTGTTGTTGTTGAGGAACATGATCACCAGCCTCACCATCATCATCATTATCATTGTTGGAATTGTTGTTATCATTTTCCAGCTCATCCTCGTGACCGATGTCTTGCATTTGAGTAGGTAATGATAGACGATAGTAGGAGGTCGATGGTGGTAGGTTATATGCAAATGGAGGAGTATTAAAAGTGGTACCAAACCTTTGTGAGAATCCTTCAAAAACATTTAAGGTCGAAGGAACTTGGAATGAGTATTGAGGCATATATGATGCGAACCCAAATGCTTGTGAAATTTGTTCACCTTGTTGAGGCATGTATCCTAAGAATCCCATTGATTGATAAATAGAAGAACCACGGGTTCATGATGTTGAGGCATATATCCAGAAACATGCACTAGAGGTACATTGGGCTGAGCATGTGATTCATGGTGGTGATGGGCAGGATAGTACTGCAAATTAAGATTTATGAAGTTAGAAATATATTATCAATAATAATAGTGATAATTGACAAAAATTATAAAATAAATTTTAAACCTCAGAAGATACTCTCCCCTCATGCGATATATATCGTCTAGTTCGACGTATATATCATTGCATGTATTCTGAATTTTCATGCAAAATACTATTATCCATTTCACCATGAACAATATAATCATTCCAATGATTCCATTAGTTTATCCAGTGACAATGTTGGTAAGGCCAAAAAAACATATGTTCTCCCTCTCATATCTATGTTGTGGAGTTGGTCTAGGTTTGGTGGGTCATCTAGAATATTTTGTCGCATTCCAAATTGTCTCATGACCCTGTCTACTGCATGTCATTCCACAATTGCAAAACATATCAGAGGGACACCTCAACATTATTAATTAATTGCCTTATTTGAGGTGTCTCATACGGTGTCCACAAGAATTGCAAGACATATAGTAATATTGTCACATATGTTTTAACCAGTAGGAAACATAAACAAATATTTAACATAAATATTAAGAATCGAAGCTCATGCATATGTAGTCTGTCAAATATCACGCGTATCAATTGGACAAAATTGGTGAGAATATTTGTTTGGCTCATCGGCCGAGACCACCTGCACGCACGAGGAAATCCAAGTCCTTCTTGTACTTCTTCATTAGATAGGGCTTGTATCTGTGGGGCAACACATTGAATATGGTCCCACGCCCATGATTGTAGGAGCAACAAACATCCACCTATTTCAGTTTGTAAGGGCTTTACAGCCCAATCTAGTGCTCGATAAAGGGAATCTAATATTGCAGCACCCCAACTATAGTGACTTGCCTCAGTCAAATTTGATAGTAGAAGGGGATACATAAAATGAACCCATGCATCAGATGTATCTGGCATTAAACAACCGTCTATGAGCATCATGATATGAGCTCTAGCATGTTGTGCAATGACAAGATCATTAGCATCAACAGGAGGTTGTTGCAAATTTTTCCGCGACCAAGTTAAATAAATAGTTTTTCCCTTTATATACTTGTCTGGTGGAGTCTGCCCTAGCAAGGATTCACAACATTGATGTACATCTCCAATAATGGCACCAATTACTAGTAGGTCATCAATTGCAATTCCACATCTTGCAACGTTATGGTTGCCTCCCCATGTGGAAAATGAAACGTGTGAATTTTGTTCTCCAACGTTCCACCAACGCAGTTGCCAAATGCTGGTTAATATCAACTTGGTCGACAGTCATAATATGACCAAAGCCAACTTCAGTTATTACGTTTTTCACACGATTGTCTAACTGATCGAAGTGTCTCATAGCTCAAATAGAATGCAACCTTGGACGAATCATTCTTTCTTCTCCTTCCCATACTAAGCTTGAAATATGACTATCTTGTAAGCACAACAAAGACTCATTAATAGGTCCACTAGATTGGGCATTTGCCATTGCTTAAGAAGAAGGAAAGAATAAATTAAAAGAAGAGTGAAACAACTGAGATGAGAGAAAAAGAAGTAAGGTTCGTGAGAAGAATGAAAGAGAAAGCTAGTGAATGAAAGATCAAGTGAATGAAAATGAGATTTAGATAGTGTATTATACTACTAGAATGAAATAGCAAGTTAATGAAATGTGGAATTATTGGTGACTATTGCTTTCACGTTCAAAGCTTCACATAGTGAAATACTATTCATTTATTTGTCTTTAGCCATTGAGAATCTCATAATTTTTACTACCTTCTTTCCAATTCACGTGACTTCCATTAATGTCATGTCTTTTAAAATTATTTTCAACTTGTCCAATACCTAAGCTTGCTCTGCAGTTTCAAAAAAATCTTCTACCTATGTACTTTGGCAAAAGTAAATATTGTGGGTGATTGAACTTATCATTCAAAAGCATGGCCTTATTTAGTGTGCACAATGAATTACGAACTATTCATCTTCATGGCTCAAAAGTGCAATAGTTACAAAGTTGTATGGTCATTTCCATACTTTAAATTCTTTCATTTATTTTTCTTCTTTACATTCATTTTCTTTTGTAAGAATCACGTGGGTAAGATTTTGTTTTGATATGTCATAAGTTGTGTTGAACCATTTTTCAACTCATATTTGTTCAAATCATATGGCTCTATTATTGTTTTCTTTTGACACAAATTGTATGGTCATTTCCATATTGTAAGTTTCACGTGGCTCAACTCATATAATGTTATGTTATAACCTGCACTGAACCATTCTTTATATCATGTACACCCTAAAAACAATTCTATTATCAAGGCATGTGCAATAGCCTCTACATGTAAGTTGGTTCAATAATTGTTTTAGGAACCAAGCTCGCTTTGTCCTTTCTTCCATTATTTTTTCCAATCTTTAATGTGTGTTGTTGATCCTATTTATTATGGTTCCATTATTTTTTTCCAATTTTAAATGCATGTTCTTCATCCTATTTATTATTCTTTCTTCTCTTTTTTTTTTGGCTGTTTCTTAGAAGTCATATTTGGTTGCACAACTTCAAACTCATCCACTTTAGCACGACTTAGAAGTCGTATTGTTTGTCACGATTTCAATATTAAATTAGCATGCATGGAGGCCATGGTAGCTTGGAAGTCATAGATGATATCACGACTTTTAAAGTCGTGACATATCACACGACTTTAAAGTCGTGTTGTGAATAATGAATTAGGTTTAAGGAATTAAATAAAAGATTTTTAGTAATTAGGGTTTTTTAGATACGGTTTTACCATTATATGTAGT
>CM023946.1:26307224-26321462 GCA_013407115.1 Glycine latifolia | reverse complement strand
TTATATGGAAACACAACACAATTATACAACAAATATCAACTAAACTCAAGCTTTAGGTACAAGAAAGATATCACCTCATAATCCTCAGCTATTAGAATGATATGAATGATTCAATCAACCTGAGATTATATGCAAAAGATGACTACCACACTTTCTTGATTGCTTCTTTATGCACTAGCTTGAATATTTCTTCAAACAATGAGTATCAAGACTCATATCTCTTGTAAATCTCAATGACACTCAACACATATGATTTTTTCCCTAATTTCAGCCTTGGGTACTCTTGAGAGCTTTAGAGAATGTATATTACAAAAGTATTCACGAATATATCTCTCTTTCTTTTTTTTTCTCTCACACAGACTCAGCTTTTCTATTTATAAAAAAACTGTTTTAACTAACTGTAATCGATTAATCCGTCAATTTAATCGATTATTTTACCTATAGTAATCGATTATTTTAACCAAATAATCGATTAAAGTGTTCATCAGAATTCTGGAAATCTGATACTAACAGAATAATTGATTAAGTCACCTGTAATCGATTAAGCCAGACAAACTATGTTTTACAATGCACCCATGTAATCGATTAAGTATCCATTTAATTGATTAACACAGACCATGCCTAAAACTTTATAACGCATGTTTAATCGATTACTAACATCTGGTAATCGATTACACCAGATGAACATGTTGTGTAAAATTATGCAGAAGCTTATGTAATCGATTATTTCCCAAGATAATCGATTATCACAGGAAGTTCCTAATTCTGTGTAAAGCTAATTTAATTGATTACGAGCCAGTGGTAATCGATTAAAATGTTCATAAGGTATTTTCCAGAAAACATTCACACGCCTGTAATCGATTATTTCACCTAAGTAATTGATTAAAGAAGTGAAAAAATGTTTTATACAATTCCTAATTGCCTTTATGAAATTCTATAAGTTTGCTTATTACCACATGATTAATTCCTATCAAATGAATGTATGAATGCATGAATTATCAATAGCTAATGAGGATTATAAAGCTTTATCTAATGAACCAAGCTTAAACACAATTACATATGCCATCAAATTGATTGGGCATGTAAAATATCAAAACTCATCTACTTCAATCATCTTTGAATCCTTTGCTTCAGCTTCTTTGATTCTAACACATAGTTGCCAATCTTGCGTGATCGGACAGCTACCATAGCCACCATCGTTATTACTATGCGTGAACTTGAACTTATTTAATTATTTACTTGTATTTGTGATATTTATTACTTATTTGTTTGAACTTTGATAATGATTTTTTTAACATTTTGATATCTAATTATCTATGTTATGGAATTATATTAATTTGTGATGTTATTTTTAAATATTTTAAGACATATATAAAATTTATATATATTTTTATTACACATTGAGTTATGCAGGTCAATTAGTGACTCACTAGTTCGACTACTGACCCAGTATCATGAATGAGTTAATCACTGGAACGGTTTTTAAAACTATACCCCCAACATATTCGAGTAAAAGACGAAATCGTGTAATTTTTTAGAAATTAATTGCAGATAAATTAATTACGAGCAAGAGGCCAACAAACAAAATAAAGTAGAAAATTAAAATTTAATTACAAGGCCCAACCATATCTAGAGCAATCAGTATTATTTGAGTCCAATGTTCCAAAAATTTAAGACACTTGCTATTTATACCCAATATTTGATAAGTACAATCTCTCTACTTTCTTTTTTTATATCCAATTGTACCATTTTATTTGTTAAAACATAATTCTGAAAAATACTTTTCAAAACAACATATATCAACTCTAAAAAGTAAATTTTAGAACTATGTTTTGAAAAATCCACAGTTTCAAAAACTATTTTCATAACAACATAGTCAATTCTAAAAATTTCTAGAACCTATCTTTCAACAACCATACCCTTTTAAACCTTATTTATACACTCCATCCCTTATGTTTGTAATTTTTATTATCAATCATACCATTTTAAACCTCAACTTTACCCCTCCATATTTGTTACTTTTCAAATCCTATTTTTCTCCCTATATTATTATTTGAACCGTAATATTGAACCCCATCTTCATCCATCTTGATTATTCTTTAAACTTTAAACTTGTTTTTTGTAATACCGCTTTCTCCATCCAATTTATTCGTGATATTGTGTATTTTCGTTCATGTAGCACTACATTTCAACGTACACCCATGGTTGACTTCAACATTCATACAATGTACATGATTTTTTTTCACACAACCAAAATAAGAGTAACAATAATCACAAATCAAAGTTACAACACATCATCGAATGTCTCCTCATGTTACGTCCATTGGGAATTGCAGATACTGAGTTATCAAACTCTTAATATCTAGTGTCAAAATAAGTATGTGCCCAACAATTAGCTATTAGCGGTTATTGTGGCTCTTGAAGAAAGTACATTTGGTATTCTATATTTATTTTGTTTATAAATACCGATAATTACTTTCTAGAACAAAACATATCAATTTTGAAAAGTGATATCCAAAACAATGTATTTGTTAAAACATAGTTTCGAAAATTGCTTTCTAGAGCAACATAGTTTTAAAAATTATTTTTAACAATTGATATATGTTACCCTAGAAAGACAAGCAACCACAATAAATGACCATGGGGTAAGCACAATGATGCACGCTACAAAGGAAAATGTGCTAGTTCAATTCTTGGCTTTTTTGGGCTATTCTATTTACCACTCCAATTTTACTACATACACCAACTTATCATATTTTTGTTAAAATTCCAAAATTACCCTCACATCGGAAAGTAATTTTCAGAAGTGTTAAAATTTTGAAAAATAATTTCTATAACCCAATTTCTTACATACCCAATGGTTTGTCGCTCGATTTGTAACACCGCCTATGACAACTTGACTTCTGAAATTCTTTCTTTTACATGGGTTCAAAAGTTTGCTTTTGCTTGTGGTGGTCCTCTTTTCTTTATGACTATCCCTTGGCAGAAGTTCCCTCGTACATCTATCAAGCCAAAAAGTGTATTCCAAACTAATAACACACTGCAGAAACTTTCAAGAGGTTTTTGGTGAAGACAAAATTTGAGGCAATGCAATGTAGGATTCATCTTTCTAATCAAAATTCTTCTGCCTTCCCAACCAATGGTAAGTTCTCATTCTTTTTTTTTTAGGAAGCATTTATTGCTCAATTCTCAAAATTTTATACCAAGTCTTTGTAGATACGATACTTAAATATTTATTGTTTCTTTAGATTAGGTACAGTTGCCTAGATCATGAGTCAACAAGCTCAGAGTGAAAACTTAACAATTCTTGAAAAGAGTTTGCTCATAATGAAACTTCAACCTTTTGTTAATCTTAAAAGGCTTTGATGAAAAATGTTTTACTTAACCTTTTTGTTTCACAAACTTTTAGTATCAAACATTGATTATGAAGAAAACTATAAAGATTGGAAAGGAAAGAAGATGACACAACAAATTTATATTAGTTCACTCCAAACTCTGGGCTACATTCAGTCCTCACTTTTTTAGTGAGATTTCCACTATCACAACCACCAGTAACACTAATGGTTTACAACAATAGTCACCTTATGTCGCAATTGGGGTCATGGTGGGATGACGAAAATTCAAAACAACATTTTGAAAAATTAGTAAAGTCACCACTAATATTTTTTTTACTGGAAAACCCATTTTAGAGAAAAATAGTCTTTGAAAACAAAAATTAGGTTCGGGAGTCGATTATAGGTAGGGAAGGTGTTAGTTCCCTACAACGTCCATTCAAAGACGGTTACCTCTAGTTAACTAAACAAATTATTAATAACTTTTAAAATATGTATATCACCCTAAAACACAAATAACAATTGGAAAATGAGAATTAATTTATTCCATTATTTACATTTGGTGAAATTTTAAGTTTTATTTTATAGGGCTCAACGTGGACTGTCCCCTACTTCTACGTATCTTTGGAGTA
Organism: Glycine latifolia; assembly: GCA_013407115.1. NCBI lineage: Eukaryota > Viridiplantae > Streptophyta > Magnoliopsida > Fabales > Fabaceae > Glycine > Glycine latifolia. Next base: position 26,317,498 of record CM023946.1, on the reverse strand, counting down.
ATGGAGAATTAGAGTCCACGTAGTTCTTGAGTTTTCTTTGTGTGTGTTTTACTTATTTTATTGTTTTTAGAATTTCTAAGCTGCACAACTCATATGTCCTAAAAGTAGAATCGAGAGAGGTATCACACCAAAGTCAATTCCTTTAAACAAATAAATGTTTGTTTAAATACTTTTTGTTCTAAAAAAATGAGACATCAAATTGTCACATCTTTTGTCTGAGAGCTTTAAGGATAACAAGGAATATATGTATTTAGAGGGCAGAATAACCTTTACATGAATCCTTGTTGCCTTGATGACGGTAGCCTAGGCATTGGGACACAGATTTTCTGATCGGTTGAGGTTCTTCTTTTTCCTTATCCCTTGATTCTTTCTCAGGTCTCCATTGTTGATGGGGTTACCCCTAACATTTTGCCTAGATGTTGACATCATACTAATTTCAACCGATGGAAAATGATTGGCATGCACTTGCACCTCATTCCCTTTTCCAGCTAACCTTAGTTGTCCTTGCTTTAGGGCCCTTTGTATGGTATTTTTGAACACCAAATAATTAGTCGTTGAATGGCTGCAAGCATTATGACACTTACAATATCTTTTATTCCTCAACTTTTTTGGAGTAGGAATTCTCTATCCTTTAGGCAACTGAATTTGTTGATCCTTAACTAAACAGTCAAAGATATGTTCCGCTTGGGATATGTCAAAAATGTAAGGCTCTTTTTGTTAAGTTTGGTTGTGTCCAAGTCACACTGAATTGTTCCAAATAATTAAATCCCTAAGGTTTTGATGTTAAAAAAATATAAATTTTATGTATTAACTTTTCATGCTTAAGCTACATGTTCATATATATATCTCTATGAGATACAAGCAAAAAAGCATGAACTGAAAGGCTCTGAACGAAAAACAAAGTATCACTTAATGGATGATACTGCTTCAGCATCCAGCCTTGAGAAGCCAAGTGCTTTATCACTTGGCTCACATTACAAAAGCAACAGACTAGTTACTCGATCCTCAAGTATTGAAAACATTCACAAGAAGGTAATGTCCATAGGCTCAGTAAGAAACTCATTCCAAAACGCACAAAAGGGAAGATTTAAATTGTCTTGCCTTGACATCCTTAATTTCCTTTTTTCTTATGTTGTTAATGTTTCCTTTGATTCATACGATGAAAGTTAGCTCTGAGCACTAGGAGATATGCTGCAAAAAGCGTTTATGGTCGTCACTCTCTCTCTTTGCACAATAGCAGCCTTGTGTCAATCCCCAAAGCTATTAGACAATGGCTAGCTGGGATTTCTCAATGGATTGAAGCTCTAAAGTCCATATAAAACTTGAATATGTTCGTGTTAAGGTTGTCGAAATACAAAAGAACATTCTGAGACAAAACAAACAAGTGTTGTAACGCTGTTAGTCCACTACACGAAAGAAACTTAAGCAAATTGTGTGAATCTTAGCTTTCCTAAGTTAGCGAGTTTAATTGAATTCAAGCTTATTATGTAAACACTCTTTGAGTGATTGAAAATACATTTTCTATCAAACATATATTGTTTGTGAAAGTGATGGAGGTCCATTGCAAGCTAAAGATCTAGAAGGAGAGCTTGAAACACTTCCTTTGGTGAGCTTTAAAGGACCAATGACAAGAGCTAGGACTCAAGCACTTGAGGACCACATCCAAGCTAACTTGGACAAGCATGAAGAGGCACAGCAACTCAAGGACAACAAGGGCTGGATTTTGTATTCTAAAGTTGAATTTAATTCAATAAATTCCAGCATTTGTTAGTGTCAAAATTAGTTGTAATAAAAAGGCTTTAAGTGCATTAGTGTAAAGCTTTGTAAGTGCATTTGTGTGTGAAATGTTGGCTGCACTTAAAGGCTGAAAAACTGCACCTTAAACCTTAATATACTGCACCTTATACGAATTAGGACAGCCAAAAGGAGCTTAGGGAAGTTTGCATTACAAGCTCATTTAGCTTCTTAAACTGCACTACATTTCATGTGGGTTTCATGTGCATTTAGGCTCAGCAATTTCGTGCATATAAGGCTGCCCAAACTATTTGTAGAGACTTTTGATCATTTTGGAATACAATCAGAATTTGTGAGAAGTTTTCTCTTTGTTCTTGTGCAAGAACCTCTTGTTTCTTATCAATGGCTTCAAGCTATTGTGGCGATTCTTCCTAGGCTTATTGGAAAGCTTTTCCATGGTGCCATCCACCTTCATCCCTTACCTTCTTCCACCTTCCATTGCTGAAATTAAAAAATCCTAAACAGCCAAGGTTCCCACGTGAAAGTGCTGCAGTTTTTGTTTTTGAGAAAAGCTTGAAGTTTGGGTTTCAATGCAAGGAAGATTTTGGAATTTAAATGGCTGGTGAGTGCAGTTATGCATCAGAAAAGCAAGAGTGACTTAGTGACAAAGAATACTTAGGTCTTAATCTTAGGGGGAGATTAAGTGTAGTTCTAGGAGTGGCCTAGAGAGTACTTGTTGTAGCTAGAAGTGGCATAAAGAATGCTTGGTTGTAATCAAAGATTTGATTAGTAGAACCTTCAAGGTTTGAAGGAGAATTGGACGTAACCTAAGAGTTGTGGTGAACCAGTATAAAACCTTTGTGTTTTCTTTACTCATTGTGCACCAACTACATCAATCTCAATAGGGCGTATCACAAGGATGCATACCCCTTGCCTAGCATCAACAGGCTAGTCGACAACGCGTCCGGGTTCCAAGTGTTGAGTTTCCTAGATGCATATTAAGGATACAATCAGATTAGAATGCACACCCAGGAAAAGGGAAAACGACATTCATTACTCAAAATGCTAATTTTTGCTACAGGGTCATGCCCTTTGGCCTAAAAAATGCAAGCACCACATACCAAAGACTGATGGCCCGGATCTTTAAATAGAGAATTGGACGAAATGTCAAGGTATACGTGGACGACATAGTAGTCAAGTCTGAAAGCATAGCCCAGTAAGTGGCAGACCTAGAAGAGGTGTTCAGAGAAATCCACAAATATGACATGCGCCTCAACCTAAAAAAAAATGCATTTTCGGGGTCGGTGGTGGCAAGTTCCTGGGCTTTAAGATCATACATCAGGGAATAGAAACCAACCCCAACAAATGCACAACCATACTAGAGATGCACAACCCTACCAACATCAAGGAAGTCCAAAAGCTGAATGGTAGATTGGCATCTCTGTCCAAGTTCCTCCCAAAGCTCGTCGAAAAAGTGAAGCCATGCTACAAGCTACTCAGGAAAATTGAGCCTTTTCTATAGGATGAAGCCTGCGAGCTAGCTTTCTCGGCCTTCAGGAAAACTATTGCCATGCCACTAATCCTGAGTCGACCAATACCAGGAGCACCTTTACACCTATACCTATCCATAGCTGACGAGGCTATCAGCTAGCCCTCGAACAAGAGGAAGGGAAACACCAGCTTCCCATATATTTCACCAACCGCATCCTCTACAATGCTGAAAAGCAATACCAAATGATAGAGAAGGTAGTGCTAGCGCTCATTACTCAGCCCAATGTCTTAGGCCATACTTTCAAAGTCACCAAGTGGTGTCAAGATGAACTACCCCATCAAACAGGTGTTGCGAAAGCCTGAAGTGGCAGGGGGGAGGATGGTAGCATGGTGCATAGAACTGTCAGAGTTTGATATCCAGTATGAAACTCATGGGCCCTTGAAGACAAAGGTCATGGCAGATTTTCTAGCAGAGTTTACTGGCTGCGACCAAACCACCTCAAGCTAGTGGAACCTCTACTTGGACAGAGCATCATATGTAAAAGAAAATGGGGTAGGCATCATCCTCGAAGGGCCTGACAATGTCACATTAGAGCAAGCTCTGAAGCTCAACTTCAAAGCCTCATACAATCAAGCCGAATCTGAGGCACTTATAGTAGGTCTGAAGCTAGCAAAAGAAGTTAGAGCCAAAAAGCTATGATGCTACACTGACTTGAACCTTGTCCAAGGACAAGTGGCCAACAAATATTAAACTAAGGAGACAATACTTCTTCAGTACTATTACACTGCAAAAATTCTCATTGACAAATTTGAGTGTTTTGAAATGTACCATAGTCCACACACCTAGGGAGAGCAACATTAGAGCAGACTTGCTCTCCAAGCTAGCCATCACCAAAAAGATCGGGTATCTCAAGACCATCATCCAAGAGACACTCCAAGCTCCCACCATAGACACGCAGGAGGTCATGGTAGGAAAGAAGGAGGAGCCAGACTAGATGACCCTATACATGAATTTCTTAATTTGGGGAATGTTGCCATCAGACAAAAATGAAGTCCGACGCCTAAAACAAAAGGCTAGCTACTACGTCATCCTTGATGGTGAGCTATTCAAAAGAGGGTTGACAACACCTTTATTAAAATGTCTGAACAGCCAATAGGCAGGCTATGTTATGCGAGAGGTTCATGAAGGGATTTGCGGCCTCCATATCGAGGGACGCTCCTTTACCACCAAAGTGATGTGTGTTGAATACTATTGGCCAACACTCAGGGCCGACACACTTGACTTCACTAAAAGGTGTAGCCGATGCCAAGTGTTTACATACATTCCACGCACTCCTCCTAACAATCTCCATAGCTTGAGCTCCTTTTGGCCTTTTGCCATGAGGGAAATGGATATACTGGGATCACTGTCAAAAGCCCCAAGAGCAGTCAAATATTTACTAGTTGCCATCGACTATTTCACCAAATAGATTGAGGCAAGGCCATTACGAGAAATCTCAGGCAACAAGGTAGAAAAGTTCACCTGGAAACACCTCATATACAAATATGGCCTCCCTTACACCATTTTCACTGACAATGGTACTCAGTTCAAAGCTCAGGCTTATAAAGACTTCCTAATAAGGCTAGGTGTCAAACACCTTGTCACCTCTATCGAACATCCCTAGACCAACGGCCAGGCGGAGGTAGCAAAGAATGTTATCCTCAGGGCCTTGCGTGCAAGACTTGAAAAGTCAAGGGTCTATGGAAGGAGGAATTCCCCAGTATGCTCTGGGCCTACCACCGCTCACCCTAGACAACAACTAACAAGACTCCTTTCTGACTCACATATGGCACAAACGCAATAATTCCTGTTGAAGTCAGGAAACTGTCAACAGAAAGGTTGTTGTTCCAGAAACATCACAATGAAGAAAATATGAGGGTTCAACTAGAAACAAAGGATGAAGTCTAAGAGATGGACAGAATCAAAGAAGAGGCAACCAAGCTTCGAGCATTAAGGAGATACAACACCAAGGTTCAACCTTGAGCCTTCCAACCTAATGACCTTGAGTGGCACGTCCAAGGTAAAGCCAGAAAAGATCCCCAAGCGGGATAGCTTGCACCCAATTGGGAAGGCCTATTTAGGGTTGTAGCAAGCCTAGACAATGGAGCATACAGGCTACAAGAACTAGATGGTAAAGGGATTCCAAGAACATGGAATGCTACCCGTTTAAAGTTCTATTTTAATTGACCTACTGCAAGACGAGATGATTTACTCTTTTTCCTACTCAAGTCTTTTGTCCCAAAAGAGAAAAATTAGGGTTTTGGCTTAAGAGGTTTTAACGAGGCACATCTAAGGAATGAAGGTAATATGTATTCAATTGACTACATTGAATAAAGTTTATCTCCCTTCAGTTTTTAATTTGTGTCAAATTTACATAGGCATGTCAAACCCAAGGTCCACTTTTGGTGAGCCTCGACAAAACCCAGGACAAACGTGTTTCTGGTCGATTCTCCAAAGGCTTGTCAAACCCAAGGTCCGCCCTTGGTGAGCCTTGACAAAATCCAGGACAGATGCATTCTTTGTCGCTTATCTAAAGGCTCGTCAAACCCAAGGTCTGCCCTTGGTGGGTATCGATTCTCCAAAGGCTTGTTAAATGCAAGGTCTTCCCTTGATGAACGTCGACAACACCCAAGACGGACACGTTCCTCGTCGCTTCTCCAAAGGCTTGTCAAACCCAAGGTCCACCCTTGTTGAGTCTCACTTCTCCACAGGCTCGTCAAAACCAAGGTTCACCTTTTGTGAGTCTCGTTTCTCCAAAGGCTCGTCAAACCCAAGGTCCGCCTTTGGTGAGTCTCACTTATCCAAAGACTCAACAAACACAAGGTTCAACCTTGGTGAGCCTCAACAAAACCTAGCATGGACGCGTCACCGGTTGATTCTCCAAAGCTCGTTAAACCCAAGGTCTGCCCTAGGTGAGCCTTCGCGAAAATTCAAGGTACGTAAGGTCTGCCCTTGATAAGCTTTTCTATTCCTTAATTTTATCTTTGCAGGAATACAAGAAACCCAAGGTCCACCCTTGGTAAGAGCTCCTTCAAAAGCCCAAGGTACATCCTTGGTAAGCCCACTTCTTTGGAACTATGACGACCATAGTCAAAGGTCTAGGTTCCACAAGGCAATAGGAGATACCACCAGACTTGTTGGCAAGACCTTCAACTATATGAAAATTAGACTAACTCCTCACAAGCATCAGGGGAGAAGCTTCATAAAGCAAAAGGAAGTGTCATTAGATTGTTGACAAGACCTTTAACAAGGTTGAGATCAAACTTGAGATAATCTCGTGTCATCTAGCTCTCTTTTTCATACAAAGTCGTCAAGGTCTTGCTTCTTGCACCACCAAGATCCCATTCTCATCAAGGCCGCCTATGACTACTACCACAATAACAGGAGCATTGAATAGACAAACAACAAGGAAACAACATATAAGACATACAAACAAAGCAATAGAGCAAAAAATCGTCAACAAAGGAAAGTTATGTATTAAAGAAAAAAAATCATTGTCAATAGTACAAAGCCTCTACGGCCAAAAACCAATGAAGCAAAAAATATAAAGAAGGCAACCTAAACATTGGCTCCATCACCTTGCTTCTCACCAGCATCCTCCTTCACAACAACTATTTCCTCATCGTCAAGAAGTTCATCATCCTTCACGTCCTTGAATAAGTCAAAAAGACCCAAGTCAAGATCCTTAACAAAGAACCCGACCTTCATGACGGGCTTATAAAAGCCTTTTTTCATGTTGCTCCATGGCCTCTTTATTGTACACCAGCAGCTCTTTTTCAAGCTCTTTGTTGGCTTCCTTCTCCTTTAATGCCTTGAGCTCAGACTCCTCTAGCCTAGACTCCAACTCCTTAAATCGAGCCTCGAGGTCAGCAACCACCTTGGCAAGCTCGCCTTTCTCAGTAGCAATGCTCTCCATCTTGCCAGCCAAGTCACTCTTCTCCTTCAGCAAGACCTTGCACCCCCCAACCAGCTATTCACCATTAGTGTTGTGTGCAACAGCTTGGCAAGAGCACCACCACTAACCTTCGATGATAGCTGGTGACTAAACCTAACAGCCTCAGCAAAAGTCATAGTGGCATTGGCCACCTTGGGGCACTCCACTCTCCAAATAGTTAGAGTAGTTGCCCTACATTTGGCAACCTCGACCTCTAAGGACACCATCTTGCTTAGCGCCTCCTAGTGCCTATGTCTGTTTTCATCTAGAATTGCCAGACTTCTTTGGAGCATGACCTTCACATAATCAGTTGCATTCTACACTCCAGTTGACCGAATAAGATTTTTATCAAAAGGAGACACAAAGCCAATCAGAGTTTTTTTCTCACGACATATAACCTATACCCCATAGTGAATCCGTATCATGAAAAATGTTGATGTGATTTAAGGAGACACTAGGGAGAGAAGAGGAGGAAGGTGATGCTGATGTGAACACAGTTGAGGGGGGGAACCGATGAAGTGTAACACCCCAAAATTTTGGAATCACAGTCAATTACTACGGTAAAATGTTAATTAGAGGCAATACGGAAGGATTTAGGGAAAATGACGAAAATACCCCTGAATATTTTGTAAATGACTAAATTACCCCTAGGTAGTTTAGCAAGACATTTTAAGGAGAAAATCTTATAAAGACCCTTGGATGATTCTGGAAATGATCAAGAATACCTTAGGGTGACAATTATAGAGATATCTTGAACATTTTTGGAAATGACGATTATACCTCTAGTGTGAGTGGTGAAATTACCAAAATACCCTTATGTCAAAAATAACCAAGATGATTTCAGAAATTTGTGGGAACCTGAGTATAGGATAAAATACTTTTAGATAACAAATTATCAGCAAGGTTGAGGGCAGAGAACCCTAAAATAGAATTTCTACGAATTTTGGAAGATAGGTTGAAAAGAGCTTAATATAGACTACCTCAGGTATTAAGAAAACCTCAGGAAAATAATAGATACAATCTATGGATTTTCTCTTAATTATGAGAAGAATAGGTTTTCTAAATGAGTTAGTTTAGTAATTTTAATCATTCAAGGCAAAATGGACCAATAAGAAATTAGAATCTAGCTATTATAGGCAATAAAGGAAAATTGGATTAATTTGGATAAAGCCTTAACCGTATGACGCAAGATCAATGGAGAAAGCTTTAAGAAACTTCAAGATGGGCCACATGGAGAGTTAAGAAGTTTGGAAATTTCCCATTGGTCCAAGTAGAAAGTAAGCTATCATGACTTTAGAAGAGATTTTTTACATTCAAAGCTAGCATTCCAACGGAGGAAACAAATGTGAATTGTTCTACAAGCCTTAGTATTCCACGTGAAAAAGAAGAAAAAAAGGAGAAGAGTGTAGAAATCAAACACTTGTAGGAATGATAATTACTAGCCAATGGGAATAAAGCATATGGAAAGCTACGTTATAAATGCTTAAGAGATATTCGAAGCAAATTTTATTTTGTCTCCTTTGGCAGAACACGTGGATATTTCTAGACATTATTGCAAAGATCCCAACGGTCAAAAGTTAGATATATGAGATAGGAGTATACATGTAAAATATTAAGAAGATCCAACGGTTAACAAATCCAGAATAAGTATTTTAGTAAAACGGGTTTTGGGAAAATTCAAGAAATGAAGAAAGCACGAAATTCCCTTAAAAGCTTGGCTACTCCACGTAAATTAGTGAAATTTGCTCTCTAAACAAGCTATGGAACGTATAACATCAAGAAGAATGAAGAAACCTTGAGAAAAATCAAGAATAAAGACACTTGGATGGTTAGAAATCAATAGCCATTAGGATTTGTCCATGTAGAAAGCTAGCCATCATTACCTTAAGGATATTTGCAATAAAAATCAAGCATTATCACCTTATAAAAGGGGTGGGAACGAAATTGGACAGCTCTAAGAGAGCTTCAACCTTGCAAAACTCATACCAAAGCCTTTTCATTTTATTCCTTTCTAATCCACCTTTCACCTAGAACAAAAAAAAAAATGAAAGCCTATGTCTTGGAAGTCCACGTGAAGATCAATGGATACTAGGAGCAAGGAGTATTCAAATTTTAAAGAGAAAGCAAGGTATGGGGAAGTTTATGATGAACTATGTTTGAATATTAAGCTTCTTAGTTGTTTCCATAGAGAATCCTGTCTTGTATTCTAGGTGTTTGATGAAATGCCTCAAAGAATTAAGAATTGCTAGATACATAATTACTTGATTAAGTGACTTGGTCTTAGGTTAAAGAATAATTGATGTATAAATAATTAGAGCTTAACTTAATGAAGGAATGAATGGTATTTAGAATTATAGGTATTATGGCTATTTTAGAAGAAAAACAATTGGCTAATGAAATATTTTACTAAAATCAAAGTGTTTTATGTTCTACTAAAGTTTGAAGGTTCCAATTAAAAGTGTTTTGTAAATTCTTGAAACATGTCTATTTTATGCTAGAATTATGTGGAAACATGTTTATTTATAGAATTATGTTGAACTTTATAAAGATTAAAGTTTAAGTAGTTTTCTTTAAAGAATTCTATGATTTCAAGCTTGTACACCATGTGTTTGATAGTTTGTCACAATGAATAAAATATGTTTAAGAATGTTTAGCTTGAATCCTTGTTGTTGAATTTGAATTATATTTATATGGTTGGTTGCTTTAACAAAGGTTATGTATTATTTCATGTGTTGCTGAGTGTTTCCTATGGAATCTACCATGCGTCTGATGAACTATGACTTATCTGTGAAGGATTTATGGAGTTAAACTATGGCTGTATACTAAGATGTTATGTAAAGCTTTATGTGATGATTGAAAGAAGCTTTATGGGTTATTTAAAAAGCATATGCCATGAGTTGTCAAAAATATTGAGCTTTGAGGTGTATGTGATATGAGAAACTGAGAAATAAAGTAATGGTGAAGAGTAAATAAAAAATAAAAGCAAGCCATGGCATATTTCATTTGCATTTAACCCCTCAGAGTGGAGGGAGGTTTCACTAGAGTGGGTGAAACTATGTTGACTATGGTACCCTT
>CM023946.1:26268679-26307214 GCA_013407115.1 Glycine latifolia | reverse complement strand
TAACCCCTCAGAGTGGAGGGAGGTTTCACTAGAGTGGGTGGAACTATTTTGACTATAACCCCTCAGAGTGGAGGGAGGTTTCACTAGAGTGGGTGGAACTATTTTGACTATGGTACCATTTAATGAGAACCTGAGATCTCAGTCATGCATCATATTAAAAAGATGAGCATGCATCTCATGCATCACATGATGAGTATGTGTAAGTTATTTTGAATACTGTATGTATTGTGTGTTCTTTTTATAATTAAGGTTTTATCCCTCTGTGCTTATATATGTTTTATTCAAACTATGTTTGTCATAAACTTACCCTATGTTTGTGTCTGTGGTTGACACCTGTGATGACCCCAATGTATTTGGGCGAGCAGGAAAACAGTGGAGCATAAACTGAGAAGAATTTTGAAGAAAAGATAATGAAGATGTGTTGATGATTTGTACTAGAATTTAAATTATTTGTATTTTACGTTGGCTTGTATTTGGGACTGTATAATGAACTATACTTTGATCTGTATTGTTGGACTGTACTTGATCATTATAATTAAACTGTGAAGAGAGAATTCGTTTATAATATAAACGACTAGTAACATGTGCAAGCAAAGCGAAAAGAATTTTCATAAATTTTATAATTAAACTGATCCTAATCCAAAGTGGTCATAAGATTTCATCTAAAATCAATCAAGCATGAGAGAGTAAAAGGAGGCGTTACATGAAGCAGAAGAAGGAAACGAAATTTCTTGAGAAATAGTGTTCGTCACACCAGTGCTCAGTAAGGGCGTAGCAATGGTGGACGAAGGAGCTATGGCATGACCGGTAGAAGAAACTGATGCAGTAACCACAACGGTATGAGAGGTAGAAACCTCTAGAGCAGGTAGGGAACGAGGAGTCGGAGGAGCATAAGCAGCAACAGTAACCTCAACAATCGACAGAGCTGCAAGCATATTTTGCAAACCAGTAGTAGAAGGGCCACCCGAACCAAACATCAATCCGGCTGCTTGCTTCATATGCGAAGGTTGAGAGGATCCCTTGACTTCTTCTAGCCTGATACCCTAGCATCATTGTCTCGCTTCCTATTAGACAAAATAGAAGAAGGTATGTTGGGGGAGGCCTCAACAATTTTAGCATCAATAGAGTCAACACTAGCAGTAGGTTGACTTCCTTTTCCATCCAGAGGGTTGACAGTCGAAGGTGACACACTCCCACCAGTAGGTCTGACCTACTTCACCATGTGCCTCCAATAGGAGTCGCTCATTATACTTGCAAAACAAGAAAAATGCAACAAGTGTTAATTCAGGCCAACATCAAACACATGCATCCTCACTCCTAGATCAACCAACCATGCTCAAGCCATTGATGATGATTTATAGTTGGTCTATGGAATGAAGACATCAACCCAATTAAACTGGATTCTCATCATTGAGGAGACAATGTTGAAATCCAAGAGGCTAGTTAATTACCAATTTCCATATGTTGTGTTGGTTTCCAGGTTCATTGATTATTTTTAAGTGGATGTTTCCAATGAGATTGTGGATAACACCACAACCAGCCTCTTCACAGTGAAGCACGTCAACAAGTTGGGCTTGGTGAAAAGCCCCAATGGGTGGAGAACAAGCTCCACTAGCAGGTGCTGTAGAAGGTGAAGAAGAGGAAGAAGATGAAGAAGTTGCTCCTACTCAATAGTAGTACACTCTTTTTGAATCTCTTATGATTCAAAAGATGGATGCACTTCTAGCTCTTCATCATGAGCATAGGGCTGAGACTAATTCATCTTTGGAAGAGATTTCATCTAGGCTAGAAAATATTAAGACTAGGATGACTCTCAATGAATTTGATAAGTTCTAGCTTAGCTGCTGTAGTCTATTGTTCCTAGGCTGATTGTGTTTCTATTTTTTTATTCTAGTTGTTTGCTTTCTTGCTTTGTTGATTAATGATTTTTAAATTTTCTGTACTGCACTTTAAATGATTGAATAAAATTTTGGCTGCTTATCCTGGTCTATTGGTATTTTTTTGGTCTTTGATAAGCCAAATAGGGGGATAAATAAATATGAACATATGTTAAAGGAGAAAAATAAACAAAAATGTACACAATAAAATCCTGCAGAATCTAAATTACTATTGCTCTGGTCTTTATGAAAAATTACCTAAGATAGGGGGAGCAATTTGTTGAATGATTTCTGTTTATGCAAGCATACTTGACACTTGCTCTTGGCAAAAACCTGATTTGATTTTAGGTAATCAAGTATAAAGCTCCTAGCACTCATCCCTCACAAGCACTTAAAGGCTAACAAATGTTCAATTGATATTTGGCATGTTCAAAGCCAGAAAATGGGAGATTGTTGGATACAGGGGGAGTTGGAAGAGGATCAAGACAAGGATGAAGCCAAGTGCCTTAAAGAGATTTTAGCTTTTTACATGTCATTCAATTGAAGGCATATGTAATTGGTTAAGTTGTTTAAGAGGCTTATCTTATGACCCTTGCATTGCATAAACATAATCATTAACATGAATACATGATTTGATAAAAGCATAAAGTTTTTCATGTTTTCTCAAAGAAACAAATTTCTCATGGTTAAGTTTTGGAAAATCTCATCATGCACTGATTTAATCAATTACCAGCATTGGTAATCTATTACTTAAGCCATAAAGAACACATTAATCGATTACAGGCAAATGGTAATCGATTACACAACACAAAAATACAAAACACGTCTGACTACTTTTAATCGATTACCATCCAATCTTAATCGATTACATAAGCATATGTCTAAATCTAGTCTTACTATTTTAATCGATTACTCAGCGATTTAATCAATTACATTGTTCATATATTTTTTCTAGATTGAGCTTAGAACACTTTAATTGATTATTTTGGATACTAATCAATTACATTAGTTAAAATAATCGATTACATGGACGATTTAATCAATTACATGCAGTTAAATCTGTTTTCTATAAAAAGTTGTTGGGTCTTTGTTTTTTATAAGAACTTGATTTTACAAATTACCCATCACTTACAAAAGCTCTCACAGTCTGAGAAAATATATTCTGAGTTACACTCATCTTGATTCAAAACCCAGAACTCATGTATCATTAATCCTGTTAGTTTGAACAAGATTTGACAAGAGTTTCAAAGAGAGCTGATTCAAAGAATTGCATACATTCAACCTGAGTTTGTTTGGTAAAATTCATTCATTCATATTCAAAGGATCATAATGTTGTATCTCTCTTAAACTCTTGTTGTGATTTGATTGTTTACTTTTGTTTCTTGTAAGTTCTAAGATCAAAGAGGTTCTTTAAAGCTTTTCTATAGTAGTGTTCTCTAGAGGGAAGAATAGAGAAGGGTTCTCTAGTTCTTGGCCATTAGAAGTCTGAAGGGGGTTTAGATTTCGTTTCTTTATCTAAGGCTGATAAAGGTGATCACTTGTAAGCTTGTAAAGAACAAATTTTTATTTAGTGGAACTCTAGCCAAGGTTTGGTTAGAAGAAATTGGATGTAGCTTCTCTTTTGAGGAGTGAACCAGTATAGATTTGGTGTTCTCTTGATTCTCATCTTGTTGTCCTAATCTTGCTTATCTTGAGGTTAATTTCTTTCAAGATCGACTGATACATTTTCTGCAATTGCTTGAAGTAATGGGTGAATCTTGATTGATTGAAAGTTTCAGTTTTAACAAGGTTAAATTTGTGATATGACCTTTATTCTGCTGCTAGTTTTCAAAGAATTTTTATAAGTCCCCATTTTAACCAATTCACCCGCCACCTCTTGGTTAATTGTGTGTGTTCATATTGTTTTTCAAGAATGAGTACCTTGAAAGCGAAGAAGACAGTTGGAGGAGAATGAGAAATCGTAAATAACAAACGGAAGGCAAAAGGAAGTTTTCAAGAAAGAGAGAGATCAGAGTCAAAGTGGCAGTGATAAAAAAAAAATCAAATGTCCACTCCATTTAAATGGAGCGTGACTCTTCGGTAACTGGTGGATGACGCCCCAAAATTTCACACCACGATGTGTGTAACGACCCCGTATGCATCCGGTTCATTAAGATTATAATATGGTCATAAGCGCAGCAATACTTAACATAATTAAGTAAACACAGAAGCATAAGAAAAACAAGATGTCATCTTACGTCATACATTACAACTCAAACATTATGTATGGAATTTTGTATACATCCCGGTACCCGGGTTCTGTTCCACAAGATACATTATAGTACAATTCATACCGGGTTACAAAAATTACAACAAAATTGAGCCAATAGGCTCTCCAAAAAGAACCGCCTTCCAAAATCCACTTTCTCAAACCTGGCCTTGGCCTCTAGTCCGGGATCCTCAATTAATAGCCAAACCGACCTCAGCCAACTCGGCCTCTCAATTGAGATCCGCTGAACAACCCCTACTTGGGTCTCTTACCCCGGACCTCGTCCTCCGATCTTTGGCTATCACCTGCAATAAAATATAATCCCTAACCGAGGTGAGATACAATCTCAGTAAACTCAGGGTTCTTGGAATTACACCTCCCCCTGGTTCACTTCCACAACACATGGAATTTATATTGGCATTACAATTAACATAGCCAACTCGGCATTTTAATAAAAATAGCAGGATAACCATCTCAGCCTTTTAAGAAAATAAAAACATAGCTATCCTAGCTTTCATAAACATCACATGTACATAATCACACCAATGTGCCATTCCAGCACAGATATACAAGTTCACCAGTGAACATCTCATGCACAAATGTATATCTTGATATACAAGTTCACCAGTGCACATCTCATGCACAAATGTATATCACCCGTGCACATCTCATGAACCCGTGCAAATCTCATGCACTCAGACGTATATGAATTGTCGAGAAGTTCATCCCGGATGAGTCTTACACTCTCATATATGGTCTGTTTCCCTGGCCAAAGGGCTTCCTTAACCACAATACAAACATCACAGTGCAAATCATTTACATGTATGTTTCAATCAAAAAGCAGTAACACACAATATAAATACACGCACTACATCATACAATAACCATAACTCCCCAGGAGTATGGTGGAACACAATCAAGGGATACAATCTCCCCAAGAACAGAGAGCTTACCTTCTATGATTCCAGCACCTTCCTCTCTAACCTCGTGTTCACGACCACCGATATCCTCTTTATCACGCCCTACAACAAGTAAGAAAGATATCAAGAATGGTTTTCAACTATTTCATGAAAAGAACCCAGTTCCTTTCCAGATCTCAACCCTACACAACCAACCAGTGACTTGTAAACCCCACAAAGATCTATCCGGGCATAACAAAATACCCAAAACACAGAAAAGTTACCTTTCAAAGTTGAACCTTCATCACAACATCTTCCTAAGCATATTTTTCCAAAGAATCATCACCCAAAACCAAACCTAACTCATGTGGGTCATTTTTGCTCTTAAAGCCAAACTCAACAGAAACTGTAAATCTCACGTGTCCTACCTTAAAACGTCAAGGAAGGTTAGAAAATAGCTTCTCCAAGCTTGGATGTCCTTAAAGTGCCTTCTAACTCTTAAAGGTTGAAACTTTACACTTCCTTTAGAGAAATGATCTCCTCGCCAGATGGTTTTTTCAACTAACAAAGGGTGGAAACTAGTTTATAAGGTTATTCTCTTCAATCCTCACGTTGGATGTGAAGGGGTTTAGGTCAAGAAATGGTTATCTAAGAAGCTTTTCTCACTTTAACAATGGAGGAAACTATGGAACAAGAGAGAGAAAGTGTTTTAGCAAAGACGATGGAAATAAGGTTACTACTAAAATATCTCACTTGTGCATATCTTATATAGCCTGTAAGTTAACACGGGTCCTAAAAATAACATGAGAGCCTTCCCGCGTCAAAGCAAGTTAACACGTGTCACTTGTATAAAGTGAACATGTAGGGCCAACACGTGTAAGAAGGCTAAGTCTATTTGTTCCCTCCTTTTTCGACCTCATCCGACCTAATCCAAGTTCCTACCTTGGTACTTCATAAGTCCAAGGTTCCTCCCAACAGCTTCCGGGATCACTAACCAGGTAACTCTATCAAAAAGGGGTTGCGAGCTCTTCTGGTTTCTCTACCCAGTAGCCCTTACAAGTCGACCACATACAAGCTCTTTCAAGCTCACCCAAGCTCAACCAACATAACTACCCGGTTGCTCATCTAAGATCACATAATGACAACCATGAGATGCAAGGGTAATCAACCGATCACTGCATCCCACGTGTATATACACAGCATACAGCGATGACACCATCAATGTATGATCATGGCCAGGAACAAATCCTTCCTTGCAAGGATGAACAATCATACACCCCCATGGGTATCCATGTATATCCACATCACATAATGACAACCATGGGCACCATCAATGCATGATCATGGCCAAGAACAAATCCTTCCCCGCAAGGATGCCCACTCATGCACCCCCATGGATATCAGCATACATACACATCACATCATCTCAATATCATATATATATATATATATATATATATATATATATATCAAATTCATCTTATTTCAACATTATCCTCATAAACATCAACCTCATCTTATTTCAACATCAACAACCATTTCATCATCATCTCAAGTAAACATCATAAACCACTTCATCATTATATCATTTAAGCATCACAAACCACATAAACCTCATTAATTCATTTCCACATCATCTCAATTTCACTATCATCAGCAACATCAAAATAAATACACAGCATCTCATTCATTAAAAACATCTTTTGTTTTGAAAATTAGCACACAGACGTACAAATACACAATAAATCATAAGTACATTGCATCCCATTAGTTAAAAAAAACTTAGTTTCTCTTGAAAAACCAGCACACAGCAGGGACAAGCATTTATCTTCATAGTTGGACTCCCTGACCCCCAACTATGGCATCTAAACTATTACTAAAATATTAAACTCCCCTTACCTAACTAGGAGTTCTCCCTATTACAGCCTAGTGGTATTGTTTCATGATCCTTCAAAACACATGCTTGTCCGAACACAGAGTTCTACATACTAAATTGAAGACAATTTAGTATAGATTCCAAAGAAAAGGTCAAAGTTAACAGTTGGGGTCAAATATGCATTCAAATAAAAAAGGGGCTAAACGGTGTTTTTGGGAGTTCACATCAAAAGTCATTAGTTTGAAATTTCGATCACACCAATGTGACCAGGACTTAACAAGGATCACAAAATAACATCAATTTCATAAAAAGGAGACTTTTACAACATCTCATTTTCAAAGGGTTTTCAAAGGATATGTAAAACTCCCAACAATGGTATCCAAAACTCAGGAGACACTAAGAAAGGCTTAAACTAGTTAAGGAAAGACAAAGGAAGTCAATATTACCTCAAGGAAACCAAGAAATAAGGATTTAAAGGCTCCTTCCTCTACCAAAGCTTTGAGAGAAGTTTCAAAGATTTCACTCCGATTACGAGGTTCCTCTCCGGCTTGTGGTTCCGTGGCAAGCTACGGAAGCCCGTGGTGGTTAATGGTGGTCTTGGGTGGTGGAAATGGGTGGTTCTAGGGTTTTAGGCTAGTTTAGAGAGAGAAGGAGAGAGAAAATTGTGAAAAATGCAATTCTGTGCTGCTGGTGCGTATTTATGACTCGACATACTCGCTTAGCGCACCCTAGCTCACTCAACACGCATGCAAGTCTTGCTCAGCGTGCCCTTTGTCGCTCAACGCAATTTCCTTTCTGTCAGGAAATTTGCTGGAATTGTGCTAAGTGCGACATTTCTCACTTAGCACGCCAGATGGTCCTAAAGATCCCAACGATCAAAAGATGCAGAAATGTGTTGGAAAGCTACTGTCAAAATTGGAAGACATTCCAACGGTTACCGAATCTGAGATGTTAGTTTTATTGAAGCGGGCTATGAGCCAAACTATCACTCTCACCTCAACCATAAATCAAACAAAGTTCACACAGATTAACATGCATACCAAATAATTGCACCAAGATAAAATGCACAACAACTCAACCAATTCTAAATTAATCAAACAATCAAATAATACAATAATGGAGTGCCTTTAGTTAAATATTTTTCTGTCATTCTTAGCTTATTTGACTTCTCTTGTACTTTTATTTTCCCATTCTAATTCAGTTTTTGTCTTAGGCAAGTTAGTGGGCTTAATTGCTAATTGTTGCGTATTTTCGGATTTTATGCTCACTTGACGTATCTGCCTTGTAAAGGACCTATAGAGCTCTACAGAACTCCGAATTAAGCGTTCTTGTAGTCCTTGGAAAGATAACAAAAAGATCTACAAGTTTTCCAGAAATAAGCCAAGGCCAATTCTGCATTTGGAGGGTCATTTTAGGCTTTGAAGTTAGAACCACTGCACTTGTATTTTGGGCTGCGAGTTGGACTTTTATTGGTGTAAATAGCATAAATAATTAGAATTGATGGGTTGTTCATGGCCCATTCTTTTCTTCAGACATAGTCACTATATATTAGTGACATTAGGAGGAATTATTAATTTACATTTCATTTTGCAAAAATAGTTTTACATTTCTCTTTTTTAAGTTTTTAGAATCAAAACCTTTTCTCGTATTTTCTCTCAATTGTTCTTCCTTGTTCTTCATTGTTCTTCATTTTCATTTTCCCTTCTTCCATTTTCGTGCACTTATTTCATGGGGCTTTCATTGATGATGATCATGGAAGGCTAAATAATCAATCAATCCAAGGATCCAACCCAAGCAAGAGAAGAATTTGAGTTCTGGTTTAGTATTTCGAATTCTGTGTGAATGTTCACTTTCTTCTTCAATTGCTATTCTATTTTCATGATTATGAATGTGTTTAGGATTGAAAGCGGATTAGGTTACGGATTTATTTCCTAATTTTGAATATAAATCACAGATTAATTGGATGATATTTTAATCAGGGTTGTGGTTTCAATTAATTTAGGGGTTAACTGCTTCTAATGAAATTGAATAAACTTTCACAATAGGATAAATTTCTGAGAATGATGATGATTCGAATAGCTTGGTTTGATGAATTGGATTGATGCTCTTTAATCTATTTTACATTACTTGTTATCAATTCTGTTAGTTTCTACATTGATCTTTAATCGTAGTTTGTGTTTTTGCAATTTTTACTTCGCGCCTGCAAACCGTTTGACAAAAATCCCCTTTACTGTTAGTAGTGAATTGAAGATAGAACCATATTGATAGTTTCTTTGAGTCGACCTAGGTTAATCCTATGCTACAGAATTAGCTTAATTTAATTGTTTTGAAGCAACACAACAAATGCTTATCATACAACAATCACATAAAACATCTATTTTCAATTATCGAAATTTCAGGGTGTTACACAACTCACCTGACATGACTGACTTTGCCTACAAAACAACAAACATGTCCTCCCTGGACAACTTAACATCCACAACATGGACAACAGTTGCTCAGTTAGGGGGCTTGACAAGCTTAACAATCCTGCAACTCTTGCACCTGTCGAGGTTATCACCATTGACACTTGACAACATTTTTCCAGGCTTGGGAGCTCGACAAACTCGTGACCCTTTCACTTGTCAAAGCTACTACCCTCAACACCAGATAATCTCCTTAGACAACAAACAATTGCTTTTTCCTGAAAGCTAGCTCAGATCTTTGGGGGCATATGTACCATCCAGGGTCCACAAAAAATACGTGGCAAGTGACGTAGCATTCCAATACGCATGTCAGTCCTTCTTTTTAGCCCTAGCATAGGAGCACAGACACCTCGCCCTTAGCAGCCAGACTACTGGGCCAAACAGGTTATATTTAATACCTCATTATTTGAATATTAATGACAATGTTGCAACCTCCTTATCAAGTGGCAGATACTCAATTATCTATAAGATACACATAAGCTATAATTATCTACAAGCTAGTAGTTATCTGCAAGGGTTGTTACACCGCTGTAACTGTAACGACCCGGATTATAAGTTGCTAATCTGGACGTTTATGTGTGTGTTGTGGTGATTAAATTACGTGTTATGTTGATTGATTAATTGTTTTAATTATAACTTGTTGTTTGAGTGCTTTTGTCTTGGTATGTGTGCTTAATGGGTATTGGACGTAAGTCAACTCTACTGTACTGTGGTTTTCGACCGTGCACGTTAAGTGGACGTGCTGTGTCAGCCTTATTTATAAGTAGCAGGTCGGTACAACAACGAGTTTACTCTTACTTCTTCTACCTTTGCGTTTCCTCTGTTTTCTCTCTAAAACTCACACAGAAACCTCTCGATGCCAACCCTTTCCTTGTTATCTTCAACATACACAGAGAACTTCGTGGTCAGAGCAAAAGTAGGGAACAAACCATCGTGAAGTGTGGACGAACTCCTGGTTAGGTAAAGGGAGTTTAACGTATTTCTTAACAGCTTTAGGTACCACAGTTTGGGGGCCAGGGAGTCCAGCCGTGATGATAACTGCATGTGCCTGGTGTGTGTTATGTTTTTTCCCAGGAAAGCTATGTCTTTTATGAATGGGATTTGGTATGCCTTAAATTTGTTGAGTGTTGTTTTGTGTTGATGTTTGGTGTTCTTGTGGGGAGTAGATGTTTTGAGAACTCCCCGTGCATGTGGGTGAAGTTGGCATTTTAATGCTGAAGAGTTTCTAGGACACCTGTGGAAGTGTTCGTGAAGGTTATGAGTACTGGGATGGGTTGGCCGAGTTACACGTAGACATAAATCCCTTGTTTGATGTCGGCTACCGAGATGGGCAGGCCGAGTTAGATATACGTGTCAAACCCTCACGCTTTGATGTCGACTACCGGGATGGGTAGGCCAAGTTGAACGGGTTACATGGCATGCATGGAGGCACGCAGGACGTAACTTGGTCCTTGTTGGCAGACTTCAGTAGATCGGGTTCCCTACCCGGGGATCGTTCGAACTCAGCCTATGTGATGGCTCGAGATAAGGAATGCATTTGGATATACATAAATACCCACTGGGGTGTATGGCATTATCCTAGCCAGGTCAGGACGAGCCTGGTTCTGGGCCATACATTGATGGTGCCTAATAAGTGATTTTTATATCACGTATTTTCTACTCTTGATTAGTAGTTTATTACCCTTTTTGGTGTGTATTTAATGTCTTTAGTGTTGATTAATAGTTTAGGCTTCTATATAGATTTTTTATCTTTTATTAGTTAAAATTTCATATTTGTACAGTTTTTATATTTTGGCCATAAATTTTGCTACCAATGTTCGTTTGAGCTGATTTTTCTTTTTTTTTTTAGATAATTCAAATATCTACAACTTTCATGAAGAAATAGAGCTCAAATTCTGTCATATAGATGGACGAAATTGGCCCTAAAGTCAGCAGCAGAAATCTGGAATATATGTAATAGTTAGGGGTAATTATGTCATTTTGCCTAAAATTTAAAGTGAGATATTTCCTCTCACTTTTAAGCAATTGGACGGTGTTGGAACAGGGCAGTTCACGTTTTGCTTCTTAAAAAAACAGAGTCACGAAGCTTGGGAGAAGAAGAATAGAAGCTTATACCATTTTCTTATTTTTCATGGTTTCATCATCTTTTCTTGTATTTTCTTCTGCAGATGTAACTATGGTAGGCTAAGATCCCTGTAACCAACTCATATTGGAGATTTCTATGGATTAATCTAGAGGATTTGTGCTCTTTTTCTCATATTTGTTTCTCCTCTTTCCTTATTTTCGTTTTTGCTCTTGATCATGTTTTTTTATCATAGTTTTGTGTATATTTTTATGTATGTTTCTAGGTTCTGATTTCTTTTCCATTTTCTACCCTTGTATTATGCTCCATTTTCATTTTTGAGCTATCTCCTATATATGATATTTTCTATTTTAGTTGTATTTGTGTGTTGTTGTTGTTTTAGTTGCTCCATGGTTTTTGTTTTTCTGTTTTTCTGGTTAGTGGAAATTCATGTTTTGGTGTAGGTGGTATTTCTGTTGTTGGTTCCCTTTATATTTCGTTTTTATTGATTTTTTATTTTTCTATATGTATCTAGATGTAGTATTGTGTTTTCTGTGCATTGTTTGTAAAATTTCTGATAATAGGGAAGGAAGGGATTAAATGCTAGATTTAGTATTTAGGTTGATTTATCCAATGATCATTAATTAGATCGGTTTAAAATGATCACTGTGCGATTGTAATTGTGAACATGCCTTGTTTAATTGAATGTTAGGCGATCGTCTAGTAGAAAGGATATTCTAAGTGAATGCAGAGATTTCAGTTTGTTTAGAATCAACCACAAAGCTGTTTATTATTTTATCCGATGATAGATATCTAAGGAATCTCAATTCTGAGTTGGTTACTCATTTTTAAATTGTTTTAAATTACTTCTTACGTTTTGTTGTTCTAATCTATTTGAAATTGAACTCAAACCCCCCTTTTTACATTCCTGTTAATTCTGACAATTCAATGCCAGTTCCAAGTGTGAAACGATCCAGGTTTACTACTATACTATTGAATCTGTTTAGCCTGGTATTTGACTGAGTTCGACAGCTCACATCAATGCCGTGGTGATATTCTATGTATAACCGTGAGATGCCGAGACTGGGTGGTGGTAAACCTTGCGAGGACCACGGTCAGTGCATCAATGGGCCCTTATGTGGGCAATAGCCGTGAGATGCCGGGATTGAGTGGTGGTAAACCTTGCGAGGACCACGATCAGTGCATTAATGGGCCCTTGTATGGGCGGTAGGTTACATAGGGGGTGTATGGCGCTATCCTGGCCAGGTCGGGTTGAGTCTGGTTTTGGGTCATACATTGATGTTGCCTATGTGACATATGACATTTGCATGGCGAAAATGGGGTTGATGATTGGTTGTAGGGTACGGAGGTACTGGGGGGCCACGTCTGTTGGGAACTCCTTCTGACACCCATTGGTTGATCACCATGGGAGGGTGATTCCTGTGCACGACAGAGTGACCCTGACAAGCTGCTGCATCATCTTACCACAGGGATGACTCATTTTCGGGATGGTACCACATTGCATAATGAGAATTGAGTCAGGAGCATGCATCATACTAGATTTTATGAGTTGATTTATGAAATGGTTGTGGATGTCTGTGTATGTTGGTGTTTGATGAATGCTTGGAATGTTGTATGGATATGTTGATTACCATGTTGCTTCTTGACCGGGTTGTGCTCCTTTCCTATTGTATTTATTGTTGTTATTTAATATGATGAACTCACCATGCTTTGTTGTACCTTGTGGCTTGGTACCTGTGATGATCATGAATCGGGTTCGTGTGAGCAGATAGGCAGCAGTAGGTGCTATTGGGTGAAGACCGGGTTGTTTGGAGCTGCTGTGTTTTGCCGGGATGTCAATGGACCTGACCCCGGGCAGGAGTTGCATTTTGCTAGATGCACCCATTGTTTTAATGGATGCACTCCTTGTTTTGCTAATCACACCCCTGACTTCTATTTCTCTTTTACTTCTATTTTCATTGTAAAACACTTGATGTATATTCTTCTTGAGATGTAATCTTTGTACTTGTAATTAAATTATGTTTTGTAAGTGCGTACATATATTTGAAATGTTCTATGAGTACCTTGATCTACGTGTATATTCTATGATGATGGTCATTTTATGCTCGCGACAAATTTATTACCATTTTCACAAGTAACCAAAGGGGTGTTCTTTTCTTTAAATAATGAATTTATGTCATGGTTATGAGTTAGTAATACAGTAACGACGTGGCAGGTCATTAGAGTAACAGCCCCGATAAACAAGGACTCGCAGCTTCTACTCCACTCTATAAGTACCAGGTTTCATCTCACTTTTTTGATATCTCATATTTTCACCTAACTCACGTACTTACTTAAGCATCAGAGTCGTTCTTTTTTGCAGATCCCCCCTCTTGTCCTCCTAACAAAGGGTACTTATCGTTCGACGCACAAGATCGTGGAGCCTACGTTGGCCACGTCCACCCTGACGTGGGCACTCCAAATTTTAGTAAGTACACTTTGGCCTCAAAAACGCAAGTGCCATATACCAAAGACTAATGGACTAGATCTTTATATAATAGACTAAATGAAATGTTGAGGTATATGTGGACAACATGGTCTTCAAGTCTCAAAGCATAGCCAAGCACATGGCATACCTAGAAGAGGTGTTCAGAGAAATTTGCAAATACGACATGTACCTCAACCCGGAAACATGCACTTTTGAGGTTGGCGGAGGAAAATTCCTGGGATTCATGATCACACACTAGAGAATAGAAGTCAACCCCAACAAATGCACAACCATACTAGAGATGCATAACCCTACCAGCATTGAGGAAGTCCAAAAGCTGAACGATTGTGTCTCTGTCCAGGTTCCTCCCAAAGCTCGCCGAAAAAGCGAAGCCATTCTACAAGCTACTCAAGAATAGTAAGCCTTTCCTATGGGACGAACCCTGTAAGCAATCTTTTTTGGCCTTCAAGAAAACTATTGCCACGTCGTCAGTCATGAGTCGACCTAGACCAGGATCACCGCTACTCATATATCTCTCTATAGCTGATGAAGCTGTCAGCTCAATCCTCGTACAAGAGGAAGTTAAACATTAGTTTTCCATCTACTTCACCAGATGCATCCTCCAAAATGCTGAGAAGCAGTACCAGATGATAGAGAAGGTAGTGCTAGCACTCATTACCTAGACATGATGCCTTCGACCTTACTTCCAAAGTCACCAAGTGGTAGTCAAGATGAACTACCCCATCAAGCAGGTGTTGTGAAAGCATAAAATGACATGAAGAATGGTAGCATGGTCTATTGAACTATTAGAGTTCGATCTCCAATACGAACCTCGTGGCCCCATGAATACCCAATTCATGGTAGACTTTTTAGTAGAGTAAGCTAGCAGCAACAAAACCACCCCAAACTAGTGGAAACTCTATGTGGATGAAGCATTCAACATGAAAGGAAGTAGGGCAAGCAACATCATTGAAAGGCCTGGCAACATCACTTTAGAGCAAGCTCTCAAGCTCAACTTCAAAGCCTCAAATAATCAAGTCGAATACAAGACACTTATAGCAGGCCTGAAGCTAGCAAAAGAAGTCAGAGCCAAAAAGCTAAGATGCTACACCGACTCGTATCTTATCCAAGGACAAGTTGTCAACAGATATCAAACTGAGGAGACAATACTCCTTCGATACTATGACACTGCAAAAACTCTCATTGACAATTTTGAGTGCTTTAAGATGTACCATATGCCTAGGAAGAACAACACCATAGCAAACCTGCTCTCCAAGCTAGCTAGCACCAAAAAAACCGAGCATCTCAAGACCATCATCCAAGAGATGCTCCAAACTCCAACCATAGACATCCAGGAGGTTATGGCAGGCGAATAGGAGGAACTAAATTGGATGACCCCTTACAAAAATTTCCTAATTCAGGGGGTGTTACCACCAGGCTAAAATGAATCCTTGATGGTGAGCTATTCAAAAGAGGGTTGACAACATCCTTTCTCAAAAGACTGAACAACCAACAGGTAGACTATGTTATGCGAGAGCTTCATCAAGGAATTTGCGTCCTTTATACTGGGGGATGCTCTGTTGCCACCAAAGTGGTGCGTGCAAGATATGACTTGCCAACACCCTCGACTTCACAAGGAGGTGCAAATGATGCCAAGAGTTTGCAGATATCCCAGACACCCCTCCTGACAACCTCCACAGCTTGAGTTGGCCTTTCTTCAAGTGGGGAATGGATATATTGGGACCACTGCCAAAAGCCTTTGGAGTAGTCAAATTCCTGTTAATCACCATCGACTATTTCACCAAATGGATAGAGATAGAAAAGTTCACTTGGAAGCTCCTCATATGCAGATATGGCCTCCCTTACGCCATTGTCATCAACAACGGTACTTAATTCAAAGCTCAAGTTTATGAAGACTTCCTAACGAGACTGGGCGTCAAGCACCTCATAACATCTGTCGAACATCCCCAGACCAATGGTCAGGCAGAGGCAGGCAACAGTGTCATCCTCAAGGCCCTACGTACAAGACTCGACAAGTCCAAGGGTCTATGCAAGGAGGAACTCCCTAGTATACTTTGGGCCTATCACTGTTCACCCTAGACAGCAACTAACGAGACTCTTTTTCGACTCACACATGACACAAACGCCATGATCCTTGTTGAAGTTGAGGAACCATCAGCAAGCAGGTTGTTGTTCTAGAACAACACAATGAAGAAAACATGAGAGTTGAACTAGAGACAAAGGATGAAGTCCAAGAGATGACTATAATCAAAGAAGAAGCCACCAAGCTTCGAGCATCAAGGAGACACAATACCAAGGTCCAACTTCGAGCCTTTCAACCTGAAATCCTCGTGTGGTGAGTCTAAGGTGAAGTTAGAAAAGATCCCCGAGCAGGAACTAGATGGTAAAGGGATTCCAAGAACATGGAACGCTACCCATCTAAAGCTCTATTTCAGTTGACCTGCTGCAAGACCAGAGGCTTGTCAAACCCAAGATGCGCCCTTGCTGAGTCTGGCTTCTCCAAAGGCCCTTTAAACCTAAGGTCCACTCTTAGTAAGCCTTGGCATAACCCAGGATGGATGTGTCGTTGATCGATTCTCCAAAGGCTTGCCAAAATCAAGGTCTTCCCTTAGTGAGTCTCGCATTTCCAAAGGCTCATCAAACCCAAGGTCAGTCCTTGGTGAGTCTCGCTTCTCCAAAGGCTTGTTAAACCCAAGGTCCACCCTTGGTGAACCTCAACAAAACCCAAGACGGACATGTTCCTAGTCTATTCTCCAAAGGCTCGTCAAACCCAAGGTCCGCCCTTAGTGAGTCTTGCTTCTCCAAAGGCTCGTCAAACCCAAGGTCCACCCTTGGTCAGTCTCGCTTCTCTAAAGACTCATCAAACCCAAGATGCACCCTTGGTGAGTCTCAATCTCCAATGGCTTGTTAAACCCAAGGTCTGCCTTTGGTGAGTCTTGCTTCTCCAAAGGCTCGTCAAACCCAAGATCCGCTCTTAGTGAGTTTCAATCTCCAAAGGCTCGTCAAACCCAAGGTCCGCTCTTAGTGAGTCTCAATCTCTAAAGGCTTGTCAAACCTAAGGTCTGTTCTTGGTGAGTCTCAATCTCCAAAGGCTCATCAAACCCAAGGTCTTCCCTTGGTGAGTCTCGACAAAATCCAGGATGAACGTGTCCCTGGTCCAAGGCTCGTTAAACTCAAGGTCCGCCCTTGGTGAGCCTCTTCATTGCATAGTTTCGCCTTCATAGAAATTCAACGTATGCAAGGTCTACCCTTGATAAACTTTTCTATTCCTAAGTTTTGTCGTTGCAAGAATACAAGAAATCCAAGGTCCACCCTTGGTAAGCACTCCTACAAAAACCCAAGGTGAACCTTTTGTAAGCCCACTTCGTTGGAACTAGGACAAGCATAGTCAAAGGTCTAGGTTCCACAGGGCAACAGAAGATATCACCAAAATGGTTGGCAAGACCTTCAAATAGGTGAAAATCAATTAACTCCTTACAAGCATCAGGGAAGAAGCTCCACAAAGTGAAAGGAAGCATCACCATATGATTGACAAGACCTCTAATCTGGTTGAAATCAAACCTGAGATGATCTTGTGTCATCTAGCTCTTTATTTCATACAAAGCCGTCAAGGTCTTGCTTCCTACGTCGTCAATATCTCATTATTATCAAGGCAGCCTATCCTTGCTACCATAAACAATGGAGCATTGCATAAATGAAAGGAAATGCACAAGACATACAATAGAGCAAAATTTGTTAACAAAGGAAAACATATGCATTAAAGGAAGAATCATTGTCAACATTACAAAGCCTTTACGGCTAAAATCCAATAAAGAAGAAAAATAAAGAAAATACGGCCTAAACATTGGCCCCATCACCCTACTCCTCGCCAACATCCTCCTCTGCGGCAGCTATCTCTTCTTTGTCAAGTAGTCCATCATCCTTCAAGTCCTTAAACAGGTAAAAAAGACCCAGGTCAAGGTCCTTTGCAAAGACCTTGGCCTACCTGACGAACTTATAAAATACATTTTCATGTTGCTCCCTAGCCTCTTTCTTGTACACTAACAGCTCCTCTTCAAGGTCTTTGTTGGCCTCCTTCTCCTTTGATGCCCTAAGCTCAAACTCTTCCAGCCTAAACTCTGTATCCTTCAATTGGGCCTCAAGGTCAATAACCACCCTAGCAAGCTCATCCTTCTTAACAGCAGTGCCTACACCTTGTCAGCCAAGTCCTTCTTCTCCCTCAGCAAGTCCTTACAGCGTCCAGTCAATTCATCACCATCCAACCTTGTGCACAATAGCTTGGCTAAAGCATCACCAACCTTCAATGACAATTGGTGATTGGACCTAACTACCTTAGCAAAGGCAATAGTGGCATTGACCACCTTGGGATGCTCTACCCTCCAAACAGTTTGAGCAGTGACCCTCCATTTGGCGACCTCAACCTCTAAGGACACCACCTTGCTTAGCAACCCCTAATGTCGTTGTCCATTTTCTTCCAAAATCGCCAAACTTCTTTGGAGGAAGACCTTGACAACGTTGGTAGCATTATGAACCCTAACTCGCTGATCAGATTCTTCAAAAGAAGACACAAAGCAAGTCGGAGTTCTTTGCTCTGGCCTATACCGCATACCTCACAACGAGTCAGTATCACAGGAAGTATAAATGTGATCAAGGGAGACATTAGGACGAGAACAAGAGGAGGGCAATGTCAACGCCAATACAGTGAAAGAAGGAATCGGTGGAGCTGAAGAGGAATGATGCAGAAATTATGGAGCAGTAGTGGTCGTCACACTAGTGCTCGACAAAGGCGTAGCAATGGTGGACAAAGAAGCCATGACAAGAACGATCGAGGAAATTGATGCAGTAACCACAACCGCAGGAGAAGCAGAAACCTCCTAAACGAGCAGGAAAGGAAGAGTTGGAGGAGCAGGAGCAACGATGGTAGCTTTGACGACCGATGGAGCTGAAGGCAGACCCTACAAACCAGGAGTAGGAGGCCAACCCAAACCGTAAAGTAACCCGATAGCCTGCCTCATTGCATGAAGGCTGAAAGAAACGCTCGACTTCTTGTGGCTTGACACCTCAGCGTCGTCATCTTGCTTCCTCTTAGCCAAAGCAAAGGAAGGTATGTTGGGGGAGTCCTCAACAATTTCAGCATCAGCAAGGTCAACCCTAACAGCAGGTTGACCCCTTTTAAGCATGAGGGTTAACAGTCGAAGGTGGCACAATTCCACCAGTAGGTCCAACCTGCTTCACCAAGAACCTCCAAGAAAAGTTTCCCATTATACTTGCAAAAAAGAAAAACTCAACAAGTGTTAACTCAAGCCAACATCAGACACATCAGACACAAAGGAAGACAAGGCAAAATGTTTTATCATCCAAGGCAGCGAAAGGACCATTTGTCGAAGAAAGGGACAAGATGGCCGACGCATCCAGCAAGGCCGGAAGTTGCTCTAGAATAGTCTTGTCAACCCTTTCCACAAGGGTCAACAAATCCTCGTGAAAGACTTGAACCTAGTGAGGTCTGACTGCCAGTAGAACAAGAAGCGACATTCCCCATCCCAGTTGAACATCAGTGGCAAAGCATCAGTCACAATGTCAGTAGCCAAGACCTTGAAGAAATAGTCCTTGAAGCAGCAAAACACGTTCGAGTCAAACTCAAACAGCTTCTTGGACATGCTATTTAAGGAAACCCAGCCTATCTTGCTTGTCAAATTCATCTAAAATAAGTACAAAAACACCGACAAACTAGGTCAGATGTTGAAGAAGAGGCACAAGACCTTAAAGGCCCTCACCATAGCCCAACTATTGAGGTGAAGTTGGGAGGTGGTTACATTCAAGTGCTCAAGCAGAGCACATTGAGAAGAATTTGAAGAAAGGATTAAACCCAACACCTCAAAGAGGCACCGATACATGAAAAAAAAGGGTGGACAACCTAGTGTCGCCCTCAAAAATCATTCTCGCAGGCTTGGATGACCATCTTGCAAAAGTCCTCAGGGTTGGCCAATCTCAATTCACACTCTATGGCTACACCGCACACGGGGGTAAACCTTAACGTCCCCGCCACCACTCCTTCTTTCTCCCCTAGAAATAGAAGGGGAAATAATCATGGTGACTAGCACAGGTTCCCCAACTAGAAAGGCAATAGAAGGCCACACCCTCCTACGAAGGCAAGAAGTACCTCCGGTAACATTGCGCGAGTTCACCCTTCTCTCAGAAGAAGAGAACTCATTGTTAGAGACTCCACAACGAGTCTCCTCCTCCGAGGAGCTACCGATTGAAATAACCCCTCAGTCTCCAGGTGTTGCAGAATCAAACCCCCAGAGTCACTACCTTCCATATCTAGGGCAGAATCAGAAATGAAAGACATTATCAAAAGAAAGAATACCTTGAGAATAAAGAAGACAATAGAAATGGAAAATTGTAAATTGCAGCCAAGGAAGTTTTTAGGGGAGATTAGAAATTCAAAGTGGCGATGATCAAAACACCAAACGTTCACTCCATTTAAGTGGAGGCGCAACCTTTCAGTAACTAGCGAGAGCTGAAATGACCCCTTAAAAGTTCACATCACGATGCATCCCTAATTACCCACGAACCATGTCTCCAGTACGTGCCTACTCCATGAGTGACACATATTCAAGAGTATCACGCATGCACTACATTCGCTTGCAGCAAAAGACAAATGAAGCACTTGTCTTCAATACATTCTCCAACAGTCAGAAAAGGGCAAAGTTGTCCAATATGAACACTCCACTCACTTGAAATGTCTGACTTTGTCTACAGAACAAAAATAATGTCGTCCCTAGACAATTTAACAGCAGCAGTCCGAACAACACTTGTCTAGGTTGAGGGGCTTAACAAACCTGCAACTCTCACATATGTGAAGGTCATCACCATCAACACTGGACAACATTTGTCCATGTTTGAAGGCTCGACAAACTCTTGACCCTTTTACTTGTCAAGGCTACTACCCTTGACACCAAACAATCTCCCTCGACACTAGACAATCTCTTTCCCCGCAAGTTGTCTCAAAGATTTGGGGCTTATTGTTACGACACGACAAGTGCACCGCTCGTTCAAGTAATAAAATGATAAGTAAGATATCATTCCCACGAGGATTGAGGCACTAAAGTTTAATTGTAATTTAGATTCTTTAAATTGGAAAAGAAATAATGTAATTGAGAGAATAAGATTGTGATTTGGTTTTAAGAAATTATTAAAATTAAGAAAATTTAAACGTAATGTAAATTTAAGATTATGCAATAATGAGGAAGAATTGTGGTTAAAGCACAAATCACCTCTGATCCCTATTTCTGTAATTGAATTGATTATTAACTTACTTACTCTAATTATTCAAAGGATATATCTTACATAATTTAGTTAAACCTTGATTCCTCGGTCATTTAACCCTTTAATCTAATTAAGAATTCTAATTCCTTAGCAATCCCTTCTTAAATTAAGCTTTGAGCTGATATATTTATTTCTTTGCAATTCTACACCCCTATCCCTAGGTAATGTAAAGATTGTTACTCTACCGCTTTCAGAGACAAAAATCCCAATATCCCTATTGTGAACCCTAGTTCTTGGAACCCTAACAGATTGATCAAGTCTATTGAGGCAAAGGTCATTAAAGAACAAGATAGAGCAAAACAATTATTATAAGCTGTATCAATACCAATTCAATTTACATAAGAGTTCACATTGGCTTTGGCTTTAACCACAATCAAAGAGGAATTAGCCAGACATGATTATGTCTGGCTTGAATACAATGATGATGAGGTAGAAGAGAAAGAATACAAAGAATGAAGAATAATTAAACCCCTCAATCTTGGCCTTCTTCTTGATCTTCCTCCTCCCTTAATCTCCTTCAATGCCTCTTTTTCTTGTTTCTGCCTCTGTGTTCGTGTTTAAAAACATCCTACTACTTTCCTATTTATATTTAGGTCATAAAAAACCTAATATCTTTTATTCTTATGTTATCTTTAAGCTAATTCGTATTTCCCAGCGTCGCCCGCGCAGCTGGCGCTAGCTCTGGCGCGACTGGCGCCAGCTTCCAATAAATCCCACGCGATTGGCGTGGCCTTGGCGCGGTTGGCGCGAAACTCCAGAAATCCTTAGCTCTTTATTTTGCTTCTTTTCTTTATTTTCTTGGTTCCTATAATCAAAATTGCATCAAATTAGTGAGAAACACAATAATGATTAACTTTGTACTTATTCTAGCATTTATTTGACATTTTATGCTTATTTCTTTAATGAATTTGCCCTAAAAACTACATATGCTAGCAGCATATCACTTATGTACTGTCCAGGGTTCACAAAATACACATGACAAGTGATGTGGTATTCCAATACATACGTCAACCCTTTATGTCAGCCCTAACATAGAAGCACAGACACCTCACCCTTAGCAGTCAAGCTAAAAATAATAGAAATACCCACAATAACCAAGAGGGGAGAGAATTGGTTTAAACTTGGCCTTTTAAAATTTATTTATAAAATCAGAGTTAAAGGATCTTAATCACTTTTAAACCAAGAATGCTTCTAATTACTCAAACCACTCAGTCCAAGAAATCAATTGCTTAAAACAGGACTTGTTGAGTAATGATAAAATACCAAGAACAATTGAACAAGATAACTAGTAAAGATTAAGAAATAGAAAATCAATACAAGAATTTATACTGGTTCACTTCTCAAGAGAAGCTACATCCAGTTTCTTCTAATCAACACTAGATTAGAGTTCCACTATTATAAATTTCAGTTCTTTACAAGCTTTACAACAATCACCCTTTATCAAACCTAGATAAAGAATAGAAATCTAAAACCCTATTTGACTCCTAGTGATTAAGAACCAGAGAACACTACTTTGTTCTTCCTCTAGAGAACACTACTCTAGCACAAGCTTCAAAGAATCCTTTACAATAGCTTCAAATAACCAAAAATACAAAAACGAATTTACAATCAGAGAAAATGGAAAAAAACAACCTGATGATCCAATGAATGTAGATGCATATGGTTTACCAATCAGAATTGAATTGCCGAAAAGGATTTCAGAACATGCCCTCTAAAACTTCTTTGAAAACTCTTGCCCAAGAAATCATTCAAAAACCATGAAGATTAAAGAGTGGGACAAGAACTTAGTTAACCCAGAAAATCACTTTCTAACTTTGAGAAGGCTTGTGTATATTCAGAAAATTTGAAGTATTCAAGTCGCAAAAACAGACAAGCCTTCATTCAATTTATAACAGCTTTTTGTAACATACTGTAATCGATTACAACGCGCCAAATAATCGATTAAATGGCTTATGTAATCGATTAAATTGTTCATGGCTTCATTCTGGGTTTTACAACGAACAGAATAATTGATTAAACCGAGTTGTAATCGATTAAAGCAGCGAAGTACATTGTGAAGCAAGCTTGTGTAATCGATTACAATGTTTGGTAATCGATTAAAGCAGTGAGGTAAGCTTTTTGTTTTTACTATGTAATCGATTACAAGAGTCATGTAATCGATTAAAATGTTCATCATGGCTTTTCCAGATTTAAAACGAAGCAAATAATCAATTAAAACATTGTGTAATCGATTAAAGCAGTAAGATTACATTTTTCCAAAAACATTAACCATGACTAAGTGATTTCTTTTGAAAACATGAGTAGCTTTGATACTTTTAATGAAAATATGTAAGCATGTTAATGATTATGTGCATGCAATGCAAGGATCAAAAGATTGGCCTCTCATACACTTAATTTAAATTACAATCTTCAAGGCATGTGAAAAGCTCAAAACATTCTTCTAAGGTATAAGCTTCATCTTCTTGTTGCTCCCTCTATATCCAACAATCTCCCCCTTTTTGGCTTTGAACATGCCAAATATTGATTGAACATATGTTTAATTTTTGAAGTGCTTTGAGGGATGAAAGATAGAAGTCTTGAACTTGTTATCCTGAAATCAAATCAGCCTCTTTGCCAAGAACAAGTGTTAAGAGATATGCTTACATAAACATTGATCATTTAAGTTTGCTCCCCCTGACTTAGATAACTTCATCAGTTATTAATTTGCAAAATAAAGCAAAACAAATCAGTTTTCCCTTTAGATATCAATCAATTTTTCTCCCCCTATTTGGCTTATCAAAGACAAAAGGTAGCAATGCAAACAATGAGAAGTAGAAATTTCATTAATGGAAAGGGGAAAGGAGTACATTAATTAGAAAAGAAACCAAAGTAAAGCAACAACAAACAAACAGAAAACAAAACATAAGGAGCCTAATCTAGTTTATCAAAATCATCAAGAACAAGCCTAGCTTCTATGTTTTCCAGCCTAGATTTCATCTCTTCCATAGATGAATTAGTCTCAACCCTGTGCTCATGGTGGAGAGACAATAAAGCATCCATCTTTTGAATCATGAGTGATTCAAAAGGACTATAAGATGGTTGAGCAGGGCCTTCATCTTTTGCTACTTCCTCAGCTTCCACTTCATTTCCAGCAATAGGGAGTTGTTGTCCAGCCATTTGCCACCCATAAGGAGTCTTGACCATCCCAAGCTTGGTAAGATGTTTCTCTTTGATGAGGCTATTGTTGGAGTTTGTGTTGTCAACAACCTCATTAGAGACATCTACATTGAAGTAGTCAATGAATCTGGACACTAAAATAGCATATGGAAAAGGATAATTCATCAATATTTTGGATTTAAGCATGATTTCCTCAAGGATGAGGATCCAGTTCATTTGAATGGAATTTTTCAGACCATACACAAGTTGTATGTCATCATCTGTGGCTTGTGCATGATTTGTGGACCTAGGTGTTAAGATGTATGTGATGATATAGTGAAGAAGTCTATCTTCATGGGTCATGGGGCCAGTACATAGCCTAAGCTTTAGTCTCATTTGAGGATCAAGAAGCACCCCCTATAGGTCTCCACCCTATTGTAGCCTTCAGCCTCCTTTTCAAATTTCCTTTCACCATAAAAGGAAATACCAGCAACAGCTTCCCAGACTTTAGGAGTGATTTCCATGGCTACTCCATTGACTTGAGACAAGATAGTCCCATCCATGGAAAATTTAGAATAGGTGTAAAACACCTTCACTAACTCAGGGTAGAAAGTACCCTTCATCTCAACAAACTTTTTCAATCCCTTGGCTTCAATCATAGCAGGGAAATGAAAACCTTCTCTAATAAACCAATCAAGGTCAAGGTGTTTAGGAGGGCAAAAGAGTTTAGTGACATTGAACTGGAAGTAGGTCATTTTCTCATGCTCACTAGGAAATCGATGATCTAACCTATTCACTGCAGGGTTAGAGGTTTCAGCACTCTTTCTCTTAGAGGTTAGGAGCAGACATAATGAATATGTGAGGAAAGACTATCTGGATAGAGTTTCTAGACTCAGAAGAAGAAGAAAAACACAGCAAAGCTTAAGGTTGAAGATGAAATTGGTGTGATTATTTTCTTCAACATTGACTGTATTTATAGATGATTTTGGGCTCCAAAGTTTAATTTGAAATGAGTAACAATTATTTTGAATTAACCCACTAATTTTAAAGCACAGAAGACTCAAATTTTGAATTATGTGGCAGTTGGGCAATTACAAATTCCAAGAAAATCTTGTAGATTTTGCAAGGACAGTAATCGATTAATTCGAAGGCATAATCGATTAATCTAGTGAGTGATGTAATTCAGGAAGATGAAGTGTAATCGATTACAAAACTTGGTAATCGATTATTGTGAAACCAGGCCAGTTGTATACGAACTCGAGGACCCCAACCGTTTAATACGAATTCAGGAAACTAGTAGGCTTTTAGACCTTGGCAGGTCCTTGGAGGCTGGCCTCCCTTCCACTACCACCACTAATATCAGCGAATCAGGAACCCGAATGGGTTTTGGAACCCAGCTGGTTCATAAGAACCCTGAAACCTGGATGGTTTTGGAACCCAGCCCGGATTGACTGCAATGTTATTAAATCTAGGAACTCGGCAAGTTGTATATGAACCCGGCATAACCAGGCACCGGTTTGTATCTTAAAAAATGAAATGAGATGTTTAAAAAGATTTTTCACCTTGTGTAATCAATTAATTCGATAGCTTAATCGATTATTCCAGTGGAATGAAATTTTTGTAAAAGATTTTTAAGCTTGTGTAATCGATTAATTCGATGACTAAATCGATTATTCCAGTGAAATGCATTTTCTGGAATCATTTTATATGAAGAATAATCGATTACCCTGGTTGTGTAATTGATTACATAAGCACAAATTTCATTCTTAACAGGTTTTCAAGTTCATTTAATCGATTAATACGTGTCTTAATCGATTATTCCAGTATGAATATCAGTATGAACAATATTTATGCAGCACAATTTCAAATTTTGAAGCACATGTGATGATTAGTCAAGTAAGATGCTATTTCAAATAGATAAGCACATAACAAGCATGCTAGCAAATGTTAGATTCATCAAGGATACCTAGCATGTTTCTAAGAGTATAGAATCTATCTCTAGCCAAAGGTTTAGTGAAAATATCAGCCAATTGATTATGAGTGTCAATGAAGTCAATTTTGATATTACCTTTTTGGATGTGATCTCTAAGGAAATGATGTTTTATCTCAATGTGTTTGGTCCTTGA
The DNA here is from genome assembly GCA_013407115.1 of Glycine latifolia. Taxonomy (NCBI): domain Eukaryota; kingdom Viridiplantae; phylum Streptophyta; class Magnoliopsida; order Fabales; family Fabaceae; genus Glycine; species Glycine latifolia. Next base: position 26,280,688 of record CM023946.1, on the reverse strand, counting down.
TTGCATCATTGGATTCTTGGAAATGTTGATGGCACTTGTGTTGTCACATAGCAGGGGTATTTCTTTTAATTCTACACCAAAATCTTGCAATTGTTGTTTTAACCAAAGGTTTTGAGCACAACAACTTCCAGCAGAGATGTATTCAGCTTCAGCTGTTGATAAAGCAACACAAGATTACTTCTTGCAATGCCATGAGATTAGTGAACTGCCTAGTAGATGACAAGTTCCACTAGTGCTTTTTCTATTCGATTTGCACCCTGCAAAGTCAGAATCAGAATATCCAACTAAATTAAGTGATGCACCTTTAGGATACCAAAGACCAACTTTTGGTGTTGATTTGAGATATTTAAGGATTCTTTTGACTACAGTAAGGTGTGATTCTTTGGGATTTGCTTGATATCTTGCACACAAACACACACTCAACATAATATCTGGTCTACTAGATGTCAAATACAGTAAAGATCCAATTATTCCCCTGAATTTTGACTCATCAACCTTCTTTCCTTTTTCATCTGAATCAAGATAAGTTGATGTTGCCATTGGAGTTGCAGCATCTTTGCTTTTCTCCATTTCAAACTTTTTGATCACTTAAAGGCAATACTTGGTTTGATTTAGAAATGTCCCATTCTTCATTTGCTTCACTTGAAGTCCAAGAAAGAATGTTAATTCTCCCATCATTGACATTTCAAACTCATTCTACATAGAGATAGAAAATTCTTTGCACAATAATTGATTAGTTAAACCAAACATTATATCATCAACATATACTTGAACCAATAAGATATCATTGCTTTGCCTTTTGATGAACAAGGTTTTATCAACATGTCCTCTTGTGAAAGATTGTTCAAGCACATATTTGCTTAATCTTTCATATCAAGATCTTAGAGCCTGTTTTAAGCCATAAAAAGCTTTCTTAAGTTTGAAAACATGGTTTGGATATTTGAAATCAGCAAAACTAGGAGGTTGCTCCACATAGATTTCCTCCTCAATATGTCCATTTAAGAAAGCACTTTTAACATCCATTTGAAAAAGTTTAAAATTCATTAAACATGCATATGCAAGTAATAATCTAATGGCTTTCAATCTTGCAACTGGTGCATAGGTTTCCTCATAGTTAATGCCTTCCTCTTGGTTGTAACCTTTTGCAACCAATCTAGCTTTGTTTCTGACTATGATTCCATTCTCATCAAGTTTATTTTTCAAAACCCATTTAGTGCCAATAGGCTTGAGAGAAGAAGGTCTAGGAACAAGTTCCCAAACTTCATTTCTCTTAAATTGATTCAATTCATTATGCATGACTGATATGCTGCTAGCATATGTAGTTTTTAGATTAAATTCATTAAGAAACTAAGCATAAAATGTCAAATAAATGCTAGAATAAGTACAAAATTCATCATTATGGTGTTAATCATTGATTCTATGCAATTTTGATGTTAGGAGCCAAGAAAATGAAGAAAGGAAGCAAAATAAAGAGTTAAGGATTTCTGGAGTCTCGTGCCAAGGCCACGCCAATCGCATGGGACTTACTGGAAGCTTGCGCCAGAGTCATGCGAATCGCGCCATAATTACTGGAAGCTCGCGCCAGTCGTGCCAAAGCTCGCGCCAGCCGCGCGGACTACACTGGGAAATACGATTTAGCTTAAAGATAACAGAAAAATAAAAGATATCAGGGTTATTATGACCTAGATATAAATAGGAAAGGAGTAGGACATTTTTACACACGAACACAGAAGGAGAAACAAGAAAAAGAGGCATTGAAGGAGATCAAGAAAGGAGGAAAATCAAGAAGAAGGCCAAGATTGAGGGGTTTGATTATTCTTCATTCTTTGTATTCTTTCTCTTCTACCTCATCATCATTGTATTCAAGCTAGACATAATCATGCCTGCCTAATTCCTCTTTGATTGTGGTTAAAGCCAAAGCCAATGTGAACTCTTATGTAATTTGAATTGGTATTGATACAATTCATAATAATTGTTTTGCTCTATCTTGTTCTTTAATGACTTTTGCCTCAATAGACTTGATCAATCTGTTAAGGTTCCAAGAACTAGGATTCACAATAGGGATATTGGGATTTTAGTCTCTGAAAGCGGTAAAGTAACAATCCTTACATTACCTAAGGATAAGGGTGTAGAATTGCAAAGAAATAAATATATTAGCTCAAAGCTTAATTTAAGAAGGGATTGCTAAGGAATTAGAATTCTTAATTAGATTAAAGGGTTAAATGACTGAGGAATCAGGGTTTAACTAAATTACTTAAGATATATCTTTTGAATAATTAGAGTAAACAAAGTTAATAATCAATTCAATTACAGAAGTAGGGAGCAGAGGTGATTGTGCTTTAACCACAATTCTTCCTCATTATTGCATAATTTTAAGTTACATCACGTTTGAATTTTCTTAATTTTAATAGTTTCTTAAATCCAAATCACAATCATATTCTCTCAATTTCTATTATTTATTTTCCAATTTAAAGATTCTAAATTACAATTAAATTTTAGTGCCTCAATGCTCGTGGGAACGATATCTTACTTATCATTTTATTACTTGAACGAGTAGTGCACTTGTCGTGTCGCAACAATGACATGCATCCAATGTTCATCAATTAAGGCTTGATCAATATTATTAGGTTCTATTTGTGAAACAAAAGCCATATTACAACAGAGATTTCTCAATGATGATCTAGTAGATACTCCCTTTGAAACTTCACCAACTATATTGTTAAGGGAGAGATATCTTGTAGTTCTCCAATCTTTTGTCTCTTGAACTGGTGTCGATTGTTTTGTTTCAACAGTTGGTTCTTCCTTTTCTTTATCCATTGATCCATTAAGTTGAATGAACTACTCTAAAGGACCTGCATCAATATCACACTTCTTTTCCTCTTTAGAGGGATTACATTCATCACAAACAACATGAACTGATTCTTCCATGCATAAGGTTCTTTTATTGAAAACTCTATATGTTTTGCTATGTAATGAATATCCAAGGAAGATGGCTTCATCAGCTTTAGCACCAAATTTTCCAAGTGATTCTTTACCATTATTCAAAACATAACACTTGCAGCCAAATGCTCTTAAATGAGAAATGTTTAGTTTTCTACCTTTGTATAGTTCATAAGAAGTTTTCTTTAAAATAAGTCTTATTAGTAATCTATTCAAAATGGTGTTGTGGAGAGGAAAAATAGATTCCTTGAAGAATGTGCAAGAACTCTTCTTAATGAAACAAATTTGCCTATACATTTTTGAGCTGATACTGTAAGTACAGTACATTGTGAAGCAAGCTTGTGTAATTGATTACAATGTTTGGTAATCAATTAAAGCAGTGAGACACGCTTTTTATTTTTACTATGTAATCGATTACAATAGTCATGTAATGGATTATAAAATGTTCATCATGATTTTTCCAGATTTAAAACAAAACAAATAATCGATTAAAACACCGTGTAAAGATAGGTTTTGTATTTTTAGTAGGATTCAAACTTTTTATATTTTACTTCAATTAAAAAAAATCTTTTATTTTTATCTTCTCTATTTTCATTATTTACACATGATAATATATTAAAATAAAAATTCCAAAAATTTAAACATTCATAATGTAATTTTTAAATTTTAATATACTAAAATAGAAATAAAAAATTAAAACATAATAAACTAAAAGTAATATTTACCTCATAAAAAACATAAATACTCATAAAAGAGGGGGTCCTGCTGTAATTTGCAGAAAGTTCGAGGGTCAGCAACGCGTGTGTCCAATAAAAAAAGAAAGTTAAATAAATAAATAAATTAAAGAGGCGTGAGGTGAGAGGAAGGAGCAAGAAGAAACCACCTCAAAATCCCTTTTTTGTGTTCGATTAGATATTACCTTCGTACCAGAGTCTGAGTCCTCCGAGACTTACCTTCAGTCCTTCACCTTCTTTCTCTCTAAAGCGCAAAACCTCGTACTGTTTGTGGCGGCTAAGGATGTCAGGGAAAGGGGCGAAGGGGTTGATCACAGGCAAAACCTCCGCCGCCAACAACAACAAAGACAAGGACAAGAAGAAACCCATCTCGCGTTCTTCACGTGCCGGCCTTCAGGTTCTCAGATCTCTGTCTCTTTCTCTTTCGTTTACCAATTTTGATTCCCTTGTAACGGTTAAAATACTCTACACAGTCATTCTGTAAATTCTTTTTTTTTAACCCTCCTTGTTGTGCTTGCACAATGTGAACCATTTTTTTGTGTCTTTAGAGTTAGAGATTTAATGTTCCTTCCCTTTTCGATAGGATATTTGAAATTGCGGGAGAAAAATCAAATTTTGGTATTATTTTCGTATTTTTACATTTTTTTAATCATCTAGAAGGTTTAATAGGAGCCAACCACTGAGTTAGTGAGTTTGATTAACTTGTTGTAGATTTTACCCTCTCTTTAAAGTAGGGTTTTGCCATATACTGCCCCTGATATTGTGCAACAGGAATAAAATGTTATAATTTTTTTTTATCTATATTGTTGATTATTAGATTAATTTCTTTATCGTGTATTAATTGAAAAACTTTTGAAATGACAGATAAAAAAGGAACAAAACTTATTTGAAATTTTGGCTGTGATTGACTCTTGAATGGACCGCTTGTTCCTGTTATTTTTACTTATTTAATAGTCATTATTGAATATTGGGTCTTTGTGAATTTGACTGAAGCATGTCAAACTTTTGTGAGTATATGACATTATTTTGCTTATAATATATCTGCATGTGTATACTTTTGGATTATTGTGTTGAAATTATTTGAACTGCATAGACATGTAAACACGTTTATTGGACCCTAGTAAGACGACTTAAGCCCAGTTAGACCTGAAAATTTCTACAGCTGATGTTAGGCATAGGCCATTATATTGTTTAAGCAAACTTGTCCAGATTCAGGTAATTTACGTACACATGAGTTGGTCTGTTGTTTATTTTTTCATCTTCTATTAATTGGTAGTAGTTATTTTAATAAACATTGCAGGTATAATTATGATATGCAACAGTTAGCATATTGTATTTGGTTCTTTTGCCTTCTGTGTGATTGAAGACACTGTTTTAGGTGATCCTTGGGGTTTGGAAATTGAAATTAGTCTCTTACTGCTAGCTTATTAGATTGAAGCTAGTTACCCTGACTAGTCACTATTGATAATGAAATCTTATTTATGATGTTTTTACTGTATGACACAGAAGCAGAACCACATGTCTAGAGACCATGCCTCCAAAATTTTCAAAATCAACCTTTGTAATTTGTTTTAATGAAATATAAGTATATAACTTTAATCTCACCAAACATTTGTATTCTGGCCCAATCATTTTATTCTGATTTCACACTACATGCTAGCATGTAATTTGTGTGAGCTATTGATACCTTAGGCAAGGGACGAGCAAGCCGGTGTGTTCTTCTCTTACATGAACTTCTATATATAATTTACAGTTCCCAGTTGGCCGTATCCACCGGCTTTTGAAGTCAAGGACAACCGCTAATGGTAGAGTTGGGGCCACAGCTGCTGTATACTCTGCTGCTATCTTGGAGTATCTCACTGCTGAAGTATTGGAGCTGGCGGGGAATGCTAGCAAAGATCTCAAGGTCAAGCGTATTACTCCCCGGCATCTACAGCTAGCAATCCGTGGGGACGAAGAGCTGGATACCCTGATAAAAGGAACAATTGCTGGAGGAGGAGTGATTCCTCACATTCACAAGTCTCTTATCAACAAGTCTTCCAAGGAGTAGATTACTAGTGAATAATAGCTGCTTGATGGAAAATTTCTCTCTACTAATTGTGTATTTGTTGCATGGCACTTGAAAAACACAGTAGGGCCTTCTATTTATGACTGAGTTGCTGTTGTTGATCATGGATATAATATTTAGTGTTTCTCTTTGTTAATTTAGTATGTCTCTATCACTGAAAATCTTAATTGAGGATAATTCAATCTGATGGTTTGATTCAACCTGTGTTTAGCATTGCATCATAAGATACTTATAATTGAGTTCCTTTCCCAATCTTGTTATTGTCACCCTAGAGGAGACGGTATTTGGGTTACTGAAAGCATTAAACTCGTTGGAATAGTTTTGGTATAAAGCATTTAATCTTTATATGACAATGACAGTGATGATAACATTGCAGTGATTGCTGTTGGCACGTCCACTATGATTGCGATATGCAAAGTGGCACTATGGGACTGCTTTTTGTTGATATAATAACAGCATAGCAGTGCAGCGAAGTAGTAGCGAAATGGGACTACTTTTTGTTGGTTGTGGTTATATTGTCATAATCCAATCTTATGGTTTGAATTATGGTTAATAGACTCAACCATAGATCTATTTGTTTATTTTAAATTTTTGCGATGCAAATATGTTGATTATGTTAAGGTAGGTACATTCATTATTCACCTTAACGTGGGCAATAATTATGATTTTCATCACTTAATAATTAAATTAGTAAATTCTAAATCCAAAGTAGTTGAGTTTATTTGATTAATTGCACTTTTGATCACTTAAAGTATTATAATTGTGTGATTTTAGTTCTTCTAGGTTTCAATTATGTCAATTGGATCTTTAGATAATATAATTATGTTATTTTAGTCTCCTAAGATTTTAATTGCAACAAATGAGTTTTAAAGTATTGTAATTGTACGATGTTAGTCTTTTTGTCACAAAAAAAATTCACGTTAGGTAACATGTCATTGGTCAATGTTACATGTTTCAATTGACAGCGGGACTAACTACATGGTGATTAAAGTTGTCAAAATTGAGAGTTTACATAAACTTGTGAAAGTTCAGTAGACTCGAATCGTAAGAGTCAACTTTAAACAAAAATAATAGTAAATTACCTATAAATATCATACCAATTCAACACTTTAACAATAATTCAACAACTAACATAGTCCATAGTTCACACCCAATCAAACATAATTCATATAATACGAAACATAAGTTCTTAAAATAAAAGAACTTAAAAAAGCATAAAAATAGTTCAAATGTCCATCATCTCCAATATCACCGCCACCATCATCCTCATCTCCATCATCTTCAAGCTCTTCCTCGGTTGAGAAGTGATCTTCAACATTGTCATTCAAAATCAAATTGTCAATATTAAATGCATTCAAAGTTGAATCACTTAAACTTCCTCCAACCAAGTCAATATTGTTTCCACTACCACTTTCACCTAGAGGTTGATCAACTTGGACATTGACATTGTCTTCATCAAAAATATCATCTCCCTCTTCTGTTATCCATTTATCATCAGATTTCATATCTTCAAATGGAAGAAGAACAATTTTTTTTATTTGGTTACTTTTTAGCTTAAAGTTGTACATGACATAAACTAAGTCATTCATCTTCTTTTTATGCAAGTGATTTCTCCCCTTTGTATGAATCTATAAATAACATAAAAAAAATCAAAGTTCATAACTTAACTAAAGTCTAGAGTCTAAGCTAAACAAAAACAAATATTAAAAAACACAAATAAAGTCATGAAGTTCAATTACCATTTCAAATGAGCTCCAATTACACTCACATTCAAAAGAGCTACAAGTTAAGCTTAAAACACGAATAGCAAACCACTTTAGTTTTAGACATCCATCGCTAAACATTTCCCACCATTCTGCAGGTGGCATAGTCTTCCTAGAGTTTATTGCATTCTTCATAGAAAAAAGACCTTTAGCAAAATGAATTTCAAGAAGTTGTCCGTTAATTTTGTTCCTTACCCCAATGTCCTTTACCAATCTCATCATACAAATAAATAGTCCTTCTTTCACTTCTCCATTATTTTTTTTCTTCTCCATTATTTTTTTTTAAAATCATCTTCAAAATGCAATTGAGGATTAAGGTAATAAGCAACTGCATTCAAAGGTCAACAAAGTAGGTTCTCCCACCTCTTATCAATAATTTCCCAAACAGGTTCATAACTACACAGATAAATAAAGTAAACCATATTTAAAATTAGACATAGATAAATAAAGTAAAATATATTTTAAAATTTAAATGATATAATTTAAAAAACTTACTTTTCTTCACATTATTGAAGTTGCTTTTAATCCTTTCTTTTGCATGATCCATCTCAACATATATGAAACCCATGGCGGGTTGTTGATTAGAATCCAATAATCGAAGGACTACCTTAAGAGGGGAGGCAGCTTTGAGGCATATGGATACATTATTCAAAAACTGAATTTTCTATTTTTCTCCCCTCTTGTGAAGTACCAAAGTTACTTTTTTTCCCACTCTTTAGAGCTGAACAACCTCATCAAAGATACTTTCATTTCATGGAGACAAGCTAAAGTCAAGTAAGTAGTTGCAAATCTAGTCTATTAGGTCTAACCAAGTCCCTCCCATTTGTGAACTTCTTGAGCATGTTGATAAGCATTGTTCTACCACATATATAAGTGGTTATCTTTCTTCCCTTTTTTATAGTAACTTCATGAACCTTCAAATGTTTCTCCAAGTCCTCAAGTATCAAATCAATGCAATGGACAACACTTGTAAGGTTTTTGGTGTCCACGTTGGCACTCTAATATAATAATAATATGATTAAGAGGTAATTGGGTTTATAACAAACCCGGGTTCGTGTTTCCTAAGCCAGCGCTAATGAGGCATCCGGATTCGTGAGACCGGGATGTCACTTTGATGAGGAAATAGGACCATTATGGGACAGTTCTGACGTGGAGTAGGAACCCGATGAGGTCGGAAAAGGGCGGAACCTTGGACTCGTGAAGTACCAAGGTCGGCGAAGGGCGAAACCTTGGACTTGTGAAGTGCCAAGGTAAGAACCCGAAGAGGTCGGATGAGGTCGGATGAGGTCGGATAAGGTCGGAGAAGGGCGAAACCTTGGACTTGTGAAGTGCTAAGGTAGGAAATCGACGAGGTCGGATGAGGTCGGACGAGGGCGGAACCAGCACTATGTAATCAATTACATAAGCGTTAGTAATCGATTAAAATAGACAACACTTACCTTATACAGTGAGTCGGGTTGACCTCAGGTTACTTAAGTGACGCATGCTGACATAAGTGAAGTGTGTGACGTGTGTTAAGTCACAGGGTATATAAGAGACGTGCGCGTGGGTCATTTCTTAAGTGACTAATTTCTCTCACTGTCTCTTTGTAAAAATGCACTTTCTTTCTTTCTTCGCTTCCTTCATCGACGAGCAAGGAAAAGCTTCGAGTTTAGGGGAGAGAAGGCGATTTCAGGACGTTCGAGCTTGGCAAAGCTGTTCTCTAGCCTCTTTAACATTTTGAGGTAAGAAACACAGGTCTAACCTTGAAATCTAACTGTTACAGATTTTAGGGATGGGTTATGTCAAGATAGATCCTTTTGGGGATCTGCATGTCACCAGTGGGTGATTAGTTCTTATAACCTGGAAAAGAATAATGTTTCTTTACATGAAACAGTTGAGAACTACTATTGATTGCTTGTATGCATGTATGTAGGGCGTAATGATCAGAACAAAATTTTCAAATAGTTAACCTTGAGAATTTTGAAAGTACAAAAGATGGAATTCACAAAACCAAATGAGATTAAGATCAATTCACATTTCATTTCTAAAGAACATCAGAGGAAACATGTGCTTGATTCAAACAGAGGAAAACCTCTCGAAGGTGTTTAATTCTCACAGGTGAGTGTTTATTCTCAATTCCAAACACTGATATCTTATAGATTAATTTTGCAATTTATTTTTCATCAAATCAAAGTACATACTTATCATGGATCATTAGGGCTTTTGTGGTTGGGCATGGCTTAGACAGGAATCTTGGTTTTTCTGGATATTCAAAAAGACCTCGAGAATAGGAGAGCAAGTAAAGATAAAACAATTAAATTACCACTTCCTATTTCTTCCTTTTTCTTCCAAGATATCCATGTTTATCATTTTTTTCATTCCACCCAAATACTTTGTACAATACTTTTAAAACACAAGGAATTTGTTTCCTTTTTCTTTGTCTTCCTTTCTTTCTTTTCTTTTACTTATCACATGAATAGCATATAGCCACATTTAAAATTCTTTTTCATCGCATGAGCTACCCAAAAAGTTTCCATCAACAAAATATTTCCCTTTTTGCTCTCCTAACCTAAGGTAAGGTAAGGAATTCTTATCCTAGGTTAGGGTTCCAACAAAATATCAAGTGTTTGCCTCAAAAGGGTTTGCAAATGGTAAATCATTATATTTATGTTGGGATAGCTTTTTGTCTAGTGGCTTAAAAAGATGTTCAAAAAGAAAGAAGGCCTAAATCATATCCATGCATCATATGTTATGACAATTAGAAATTCATGCAAAATCAATTATAAATCATATCAATGCGGACACTCAATGTAATTTATGTGGTTGCACACACTCACTGAGGCTTAAGGTTTGTTTTCATGTTCAAATCAAATCAATGTTTCGAAAGATGTTATTTATCAATTCTATGTAAATATCTTGCATTCATTTGGTATTTGAAAAGCCATTCATTTGTTTTTTTTCATTCTCAAAGTTTCCAAAAAATCATTTTTTGTGGTGTCTGATCCAAAAAATAAGTTTGAAAACATTTATATTTGTTGATTCTTTTCAAAACATGTTATATCAATTAAGCCCCAAAAATATTTATACAACTATGTTAACAAAACAAAAAGTAATCAAAATGTGTATTTTCAAAAAGATAGAAACCTCTATGTGCAATACCAAAAGGAATTATAAATGCACACAACTATTCAAGCAAACAAAGTAACTAAATAAACAAGGTACTGAATTTAAACTACAAAGCAGTAAAGAAATTTAAAAATAATGTCACTGATTTTGGAAGATCGTGGCTGAGGAGCTCGATTTCCTCCATTCAGATAATCAACAGGATCTGCCACGTTCTTCTTCTTCACCTACTTTGCTACTCCTCCTAACCAATGGACCTATATCCCAGTTCTAGCAAAACAGATGATACTTTCCAAAAAGACATAAAATTCAAAAAGTAAAGTTCAGACAAAAATGTAAAGACATATAAATTAAAATAACACAATTTAAAGACAAAATTTAAAAACACTGGGTTGCCTCCCAGGAGTGCTTCTTTAACGTCGTATTAGCTGGACGCCTTTGTTATGGCTCTGGCTCCCAACAATTGGACAATAATGATGAGCTTTTGGCTTTTGTATTTTCCTCCAATATTTTCACCAGTTTCTTTTCTTTTTCAGAGAGCATTGATTTATTGATAACTGGTTTCTTTGAATTTCCTGCAAGGAAAACATTTTTAGCATGTGGAGGTACTGCGTTTACCTTTGTTTTTGGTTCTTGATTTTTTCACTTCCTCTAACAATTTCTCAAAGAAAGTTTGTTGGTAAGGAATTTCCTTGAAAGCATCTGGTTGTTGGAGATGATCTAAACTATCTTCTTCTTCAGATTCACTCATCTCCTTCAATGCTTCAATTGATATTTTTTCTAAACGATCTTTTCCTTGAACTAACTTCTTGGAGTCAGAAATTCCTCCATTTAGAACATCCACTCTAAAACACTCCCTTGGTTTTTTTGGATTTTCATGTATGTTTGCTGAAAAAGATCCACCTCTATTCTCAGACAGTTGCTTTGCAAGCTGACCAACCTGAACTTCAAGATTTTAAATGGAAGCCTCAGTGTTCTTTTAATTTGTGATGGACATCTGCATAAACTGAGTTAGAGTATCTTCCATTTTTGAAATTCTATCAGGCTGAGCTTCTTGTTATTTATGTTGTGGAACCCTATTTGAAGAACCTGCATAAGAGTTGTTAGAGGGGCCTGCACAAGAAGAGTTAGTGGGACCATAATATGCATTATCATTTTGCTGCTTCCAGCCATAAGAACTTGGACCATCTCTGTAGCCTTGGTAATTTCCTTGGAAGTTTTGTTGAGGTCTGGTCTGATTTTGCATATAATAAGCCTCCTCTTCTTGTTGGCAACCATGAGGTGATTGTTGAATTTGTTAAGGAAGTTAGCCTATCTGTTTGGTCAAGGCCTCTATTTGTTGAGTCAAGAGCTTATTCTAAGCTAGAATTGCATTCTGAGTATCCAGCTCCATTATACC
>CM023946.1:26242093-26268279 GCA_013407115.1 Glycine latifolia | reverse complement strand
AAAAAAAAAATAAAACACAAGATAATTTATACAAAATCAAAATGATGAAAGCAAAGAAAAAGTCATATTCAACTGAAAAATTTAAATTTGAAAAAAAACTGAGCGAGCGACTCAAGTCCCCGGCAACGGCGCCAGAAACTTGTTACGATCTTTCGGCAAGTGCACCGATTTGTCGTTGTAAGTTACAAAATTTATAAAATTTATAAGATCGTCTCCACAGGGACTTGAGCTTCTCAGTTAATCCAAATAGAATTTAACAGTTCAATAGTTATGTACAGGAAGGATAAGCGGAATTTCATTTGTTTAAGAAAGTAACGAAAAATTACTAAATTCGAAAAATGAAATATATTTATGGGAAAGCGGGATTGAGTTTCATCATTCTTATCCTTTTATATCCAATTAATATTACCATGCATAAATCATTATCTATCCTTATTGATGCACACTATTTTACCCTGAATTGATCCCTCGCATTCGAGTTTTAAGGATATTTATCGAATATCGATCCCTCGCATATGAAGTAAATACCCCAACATTTAGAATTATAATCGCGTGCTTTATGCAATCAAAACGGTATGCCCTATTCCTAGCAACATAACGTAATGAGTAAAATCATTCAGTTCAAACCCTAAGATTACTTTCCAGTCTCACTTAGGATTTTAATTCATGAAACTAGTGATCAAGTAGAATCAAGCATTAGAGACAAAATGAAATTACCAACAAAGAGTAGAAGATTCATGCATAAATAAATATTAAAAGAGATACATAGGGATAAGAAGATTACATCTAATCCTTAGAGAAGCTAGCCAAGCATGGAGAGAACCTCCTCAAGATAAGAATTGATGAAATGAACCATCATCGTTTCTTTCCGGCAGAGTCTCCACACTAATCCTCACTTCTCTCACTTTCCTAACCTCCCTACTACTAATATTTAACCTACTTAACTAAGGAACCAGCTAAGAAGCAAGGAATGTAGAAAATGGAATGCTTGGCTTCAAAAATTCGTTGGCTATTTATAGAAATCTCCCTCCTGCCAGCATCATTCACCCAGGCTATGTTTACTCGCCTGGGCGAGTTAACCCTTATCTTCTTGGAACTTGAGCTCGCCTGGGTGAGCCAAATACACTGGAATTGGTCGCCTGGGCGAGTTAAAAACTTAGCCCTGAAGAATGCTTTGGGCCTTGATGGATTTTGGGCCTGTTTTGCTTGTAACACCTCCCATGTTTGCTTTTTAAGCCCTTCTTGCTTGCTTTGCTTGTTCGGAAGCTTCGAAATTCCTCGAACCTATCAAAATGCAAAATATGATTGGATAAATCTTCCAAAATATGAAAACAACATTCATCAAATGTACTAATTACAAACTATCTAGGTTTTAGGGCAATTTCGTAGATAAATTTAGTGAAAGCCAAATATAAGTGCCTTCATTGTAGTCCTATTTTTACTAAGATATGACACTTATCACGTAACACAGAGGATAGTGGTGTTTGGAATCGCAAGACCGGGAGAGCCGGCGTAACTCTTAGAGCAGGTAAGCTCTCTGTTCTTGGGAGTTTTTCCCTTGACCGTGTTCCACTACACTCCGAGGTGTGATGGTCCTGATATGTAATGATGCATGTGGTATTGAACTTGTATGTTACTGCTTTTGGTTGAAAACGTGTATATAATGATATGTTGTGTGTTTGACAAGCTTCTCTGACTAGTAGAATGGATTAAATATGGACTTCCCTTGGAGCCAAAGTCACGTGGAACAACTCTAAGTGGTCAATTAGCATATATAAAAACCCTGAGAGAGTGTGCCCTTATAAGGATGATCCTCTCTTGGAAGAGCCATATAAGTCCGAGCAGACTCCTGAGAGAATGTGCCCTTTAGTGGATGATCTTCCTCAGGCAGTGTTGTGGAAGTCCTGGGTGAATGTGCCCTTAAGTGGATGATCTTTCCCAGACAAGGATATAAGGAGAACGTGCCATTAAGTAGATGATCTTCTCTCTCTATATCTGTGTTGTTATATACATGTGATTTATTTATGACAGTCGGGATGGCTAACTTGTATGACCGCACTATGTGATGTCGGGTTTGATGCTATGCATCGTGAAAGGCAAACCCAGGGAGGAGAAGCCTCCAAGGACCCGAAGTTTACTGAGATTTATATCTCACCCCGGTTGGGGATATATGTTTTATAGGTGATGAGCCGAGAGAGGACGGCAGATCCAGAGGCAGAAGGCCTGGATAGTGAGACAGTCTAAGGGATCCCGGACAAGAGCTCGAGCCGAGAAAGGGTTCTGAAGGAACCTTAGTGTTATTTTGAGAGCGTGTTGGCTAATTATTTTGTTATGTATATATGTATGCACGTCGGACCTCGACCCTATGGAAAAATGTACCTGACGCATATTATTATAATTCCATGAACGATCACCATACATGATGTACAAAGGATAATTGTGGACGTATTGTGACGTCATATTTGTAGTTGCTTCCTAATTAATTATTGTTAATTAATTGCTGCATTTAAAGACCATAATTGAATGTTAACAACCAGATGCATATGGGGTGTTACAACACTTCAAGTCCAATTTTGTTAAGTGTGCATCAATAATTCTCCTGTTGCTTTGAAATTCACAGAATTATCAGCAATCACCTGAACTACATTCTTTTTTCCAACAAATGTGACAATGTCATCTAACATCTTAAAAACTTTGTCAGTTGTTTTTGAAATTGTTGGATATAGGGGGAGCTGGAAGAAGATCAAGGCAAGGATGAAGCTGCTTTAGAGTTTTAGCTTTTTACATGCCAATCAAATTGAAGGCATTTGTAATTTGTCTAATTGATCAAGAAGTTTGCCTTGTGATCCTTGCATTGCATGAGTATAATCATATACATACATTTATGACTTAAGAAAAGCATATAAGATTACATGTTTGCATTTGAAAAAGAACTCTCATGGCTTAAGTTTTGAAAAGTCAGAATGTGCACTGCCTTAATTGATTATAGGCAATAAGTAATCGATTACCAACTTATGTTATTTCTGGAAAAGCCATGAAGAATATTTTAATCGGTATTACAAAATGCAAAATGAAAAACATGCCTGACTGACTTAATCGATTACCACTCACTGTAATCAATTATCCAAGCTTACTACAAAACATAACATGACTGCCTTAATCGATTACCAAGGCTTATTTCATAAACTGTGCCTGACTGCTTTAATTGATTATATTGTTCATGAAAGTTTTCCAGATTGTCTCAAGAACATTTTAATCGATTACCTGGCATATTAATTGATTACATTGTGTAAAATAATCGATTACGCTTACGTACTAATCGATTACAATCTATTAAATTTGTTTTCTATTTAAAGCCATTGGGTCTATGCTTTTGAGAAACAACATATTATCTGAGTTTATGAATTATCCAATACTTTCTAAGCTTTCAAAGGTTCAAGAAATATACTTTCTAAGTGATACATTTCTTGTTTTGAGATCAAAAGAATACATGCTTCAATTGATGATGATGTGTTAAGACAAGATTCTTCAAATGAACTTCAAGAGAGTTGATTCTGTTCATTAGCATTCATGTAACCTGGAATTGATTGGTAACATTCATTCATTCATTCATACACTGAGGATCACAGGTTGTTTCTCTCTTGAACTTACCTTGTAAATTGATTTGTGTGTTTCAAAATTTTGTAAGGCTAAAGTCAAATAGTTTTCTTTCAAGCTTTCTAGAGTAGTATTCTCTAGGGATAAAGAACTGAGTAGGATTCTCAGGTTCTTTGTGATTTGATTTCTAATAGGGTGTTAGAATTCAGGTTCTTTATCTAAGGTTGATAAAGATAATCACTTGTAATAGCTTGTAAAATAATAGATTTGATTTAGTGGAACTCTAATTTGGTTTTGATTAGAAGATACTGGATGTAGCTTCTCCTTTGAGGGTGAACCAGTATAGATCTTGTGTTAAACTTGTTTCTGAATTTTGTTATCTGCATCTAACTTGTCTTGTGGTTTATTTCCTTCAAGATCAACATAAAAAGTTTCTGAAATTGTGTAAGGTGAATGGTGAGTCTTGATTGATTAAAAACTGTATTTTTTACCAAGTAATTTTTGTGATTCAATTGAAATTCCGTTGTGCATCATACAAAGTTTTAAAAGTCTGAGGTTTAAACCAATTCACCCCCCTCTTGGTTTAATGTGTGTGTTCATCCTTGTTTTCAATTGGTATCAAGAGCTGGTTCTTGAAAGTTAATCAAGATCACTATTCTTTTCAAGAAAATGAATACCACATAAATTACCTTCAAAGAGGGTGCCTCCCTCAATCGTCTTCTGATGTTTGAAGAAGAGCATTTCAGTTTTTGAAGAAATCGTATGCAAATTTTTATTCAATCAAATGACCCCGGAGCTTGGAATGCAATCGAGAAAGGTCCTTTGATCCCTACAAAAACTATTGATAATGAAAGAATTCTCAAGGAGTGGGATGAGATGACAGATGCAGAAAAAAGAGTTGTACAGTATGATTTTAAAGCTAAAAATATGATTACATCTGCTCTTTCTTCTGAAGAATTCTTTAGAACTATTAGGTGTAAAAGCGTAAAGGAAATGTGGGAGATGTTGGAAGTAACTCATGAAGGAACATATGAAGTGAAAAGATCAAGGAAGCATGTCTTGATTCGTGAATATGAAATGTTCAAGATGAGCAATACAAAAAAACATTTCTCAGCTACAAACAAGGTTCACTCACATTGTCAACCATCTTCTTGGTCTTGGGAAGATTTTTGATGCTGAAGAATTGAACATCAAAATATTGAAGTGTCTCACAAGACCAAGGCAACCAAAAGTTACAGCAATCAATGAATCAAGAGATCTATCCAAGATGTCCATGGTTGCACATTTTGGTAAGCTTCTTAAGTATGAACTTGAAATGTCACAGCTAACACATGCAGAGGATACAGAGAAGAAACACAAGAGTATAGCCTTGAAAACTGCATCAACTCATGTGGAAAAGGAAAAAGACTCAAGTGAAGATGAAAGTGATGAACATATAAACCTAATAGTGAACAAATTCAGCAAGTTCATGAGAAGAAACAAGAATAAAAAGTTGTCAAAGTTCAACAGGAAAAATGACAGCAACAACAACAACAATAATACCTCCAATTGCACTTGCTTCGAATGTGGTAAACCCGATCACATCAAATCTGAATGTCCAATCTCTTTGAAGAAGCAACAAGGTGAGAGGAAAACAAAGAAAGAAGGGAATCCAAAGAAGGCATACATAGCATGGGAAGACAATGATTCAACAACCTCCGAATCAACAAGTGAAAATGAAGACGCAAATGTTTGCTTTACATCCACAATAAGTGATGATGAAGAATTCTCAAGTGCTGAATCTGAAGTAAATTCTGAATATGATAATATTGTTGATGCTTTCCATGAGATGCATAAAGAGGCCCAAAAACTTGCACAAACCAATAATAGGCTGAAAGGTAATCTCAAATGGCATGTTACCAAAATTGCTGAATTGCAATCTGAACTTTGCAATTTGAAAAAAGCAAATGTAAAGCTTGTTTCAAGTTACAAAGCCAATGGATGTGTATGTGCCTCATCATCTTCAAATGTTGATAAATGCAAGCTTTTACAAAAAGAATTTGATGATTACAAAAAGAGTCAAGGTGAAAAATATATTTTTTTGCTTTCAGAAATTTCTTACTTGGTTGATATTTTGAAAAGACTCTATAGAGGAAAATGTAGTTTGAATCAAATGCTTAGTGTTCAAAAATATGCTGGAGATACTTCTAGTTTGGGTTACAAACATGGATCAAAACCTTTTGAAAAAACAAAGTTTGTACCACCAAAACAGAAAAATCAAATAGGCTTTTCAAAAACTAAGTATCATCAATTGACTCATTTTGAAAAGGCATCAAACATTATTACTTGCAATTATTGTATGAAGAAAGGTCATACATCCATTAGGTGGCTATGCTAGGAGATACTATGTGCCTAATGGTGAATGCATTTGGGTGCCTAAGAGAAAAAGGAAGCCAACTAACCCCTATGGACCCAACCCACATTGGGTATCTTTCTTTGTTACTTAATTTGATTTTTGTAGGTGTGTCTAAGAGCAAAATCAACATTATGGTATCTTGATAGTGGTTGCTCTAGGCACATGACAGGTGACATGTCCATGCTCACAAATTTGACTCTCAAAGATGGATGATATGTCACTTATGGTGATAATACGTCCAGCAGTGCCTAAAAACTTGTTTTTCATTTTTCTCTCTCTCTCTCTCTAAAACCTCACCCAAGCCTCTAATCCACCTCCTCCACCACCCACAACCACAGGTGATCACCACGAGCTGTCGTAGCTTGTCGTCGAACCACCGCACGAAGAGGAACACATTAATCAGAGCCGAATCTTCAAAACTCAACTTGAAAATTCGGTAGAGAATGGACCCTCTAATCCTTCTTTCGTGGTTTCTTCAAGGTAACCATGATTTCCTTGTCTTATCCTAGTTAGTTTAAGCCTCTCTTACTATCTCTTGTGATTTGGATACCATTGTTGGGTGTTTTTACACTTCCTTTGAAAGATCTTTGAAAATGAGACATTGTAAAAGTTTCCTCTTTATAATATTGATGTCATTTTTGTGACCTTCGTTGAGCCCCGATCACATTGGTGTGATCGGAATTTCAAAATGACGTCTTTTTTTATGTGGACTCCAAAACACCATTTTAGCCCCTTTTAAATTTGAGTGGGTATTTGACCCTAAATATTAATATTAACCTTGTCTTCAAAATCTATATTAAATTATCTTCGATTTGGTATATAGATCTCTGTGTTTGGACCAAAGGACGTGAACTTGAGAGATCTCAAAACGACGCTACAATGAGCTAACAAAGGGATATAGATAGGTGAGAGGAGTTTATTGTTTGTTTACAACTTTTGATACCATAGTTGGGGTCAGGGAACCCAATTATGGAGATGTATGCATGTTCCTGTTGTGTACTAGTTTTCAAAAAAAATTGTGTTTTAAATTAATGGGATGCAATATATTTGTTATTGATGAATGAAATTGTGAATGATGTTGTTGCTATAATGATTAGATTTTTTGGGAAAAGTCTTAATTACAGAGGAAATCTGCCCAAAATTTTACAATTTATTCTCCTATTTACTTCTTTATTAAATTTTAAATGGGTATAAAAGTTTGTTTTGTATATTATAGTCCTCCTCTTTAATTTAGAATTTTCCTAAAATATCAGTCTCATGATATTATTGATTGTGAATGTATGAGATTTGTGTTGTCAGAAGACCTGGGGAATATGAATCCCAAGCATGTGCTATATGTATATATGTGGAATGTGATTACTTGTGATGTTGATAATATTGAAATGAGATTATGTTGATGATTATATTAATATGAGATGATGTTGATGTTGATGATGACATTGAGATGAGATGATGTTGACGATGACATTGATGAGAGATGATGTTGATGTTGATGATGTCATCATAATGGATGTATGTTGTGTATGTACATGGGGGTGCAGTGACATGTTGGATATCCCTGGGAGGGAAGATGATTGATTTAAGAATTTTATCCATAGAGAGGGAAAGGGATTGCTTAGAATTTTTAACTATCAACGGCCAGTGCATTGATGGTACCCATGTTTCATACTTCATAATTGCATGGAAATAGAATGGTGGTAGTAAGTACCTATGGTTTTTCTGAGGATAAAAATGTGGGTACTAGGGGGCATGTCACTCGATTTGGAATCCCTTGTAACTCTAGCTAATCATCATGGGAGATTGGCTTGTGCACGGCAGGGTGAACTCGACGAGCTACTGCATCATTTTCCTAAGTGAGAGTGTCATGTGGACACGCTTAGGTCATTTCCTGATGAATGAGATACCACGTTGCATTTGAGAGTTGACTCAGGTGCATGCATCATTTTGAGCATAATTGATTTGAATTGTGGAAAAAGTTGATGACTAGTTTGTTGAATGTATGCTAAACTGATTGATTACTAAGAATGATTGTGTCAGTTTTGATAAGCGTTTGTCGTGTGGCTTCAAAACAATTAAACTAAGCTAATTTTGTAGCACAGGATTAACCTAGGTCGACTCAGAGACACAATCAATATGGTTCCAACTTCAATTCACTAGTAAATAATAGGGGATTTTTATCAAACAGTTTGCATGTGCTAAATGAAAATTGTAAAAACATAAACTACGATTAAAGATTAATGCAGAAACTAACAGAATTGATAACAAGTAATGTAAAATAGATTAAAGAGCATCAATCCAATTCACCAAACCAAGCTATTTGAATCATCATCATTCTCAGAAATTTATCCTATCATTCAATTTCATTAGAAGCAGTTCAATCGAATTAACCCCTAAATTAATTGAAACCACAACCCTAATTGAAATATCATCCAATTAATCTGTGATTTATATTTGAAATTAGGAAATGAATCCATAACCTAATCCGCTTTCAATCCTAAACGCATTCATAATCATGAAAACAGAATAGCAATTGAAGAAGAAAGTGAACATTCACACAGAATTCGAAATACTAAACCAGAACTCAAATTCTTCCCTTGCTTGGGTTGGATCCTTGGATTGATTGATTATTTAGACTTTCATGATCATCATCAATGAAAGCCCCATGAAATGAGTGCACGAAAATGGAAGAATAGAAATGAAAATGAAGAATAAGGAAGAACAGTTGAGAGAAAATAAGAGAAAGGGTTTTGATTCTGAAAACTTAAAAAGAGAAATGTAAAACTGTTTTTGCAAAATAAAATGTAAGTAATAATTCCTCCTAATGTCACTAATATATAGTGACTAAGTCTGAAGAAAAGAATGAGCCATGAACAACCCATCAATTCTAATTATTTATGCTATTTACACCAATAAAAGTCCAACTCGCAACCCAAAATACAAGTGCAGTGGTTCTGACTTCAAAGCCTAAAATGACCCTCCAAATGACAGAATTGACCTCAGCTTATTTCTGGCAAACTTGTAGATCTTTTCGTTATCTTTCCAAGGACTACAAGAACGCTTAATTCGGAGTTCTGTAGAGCTCTATAGATCCTGTACAAGGCACATACATCAAGTGAGCATAAAATCCAAAAATATGCAACAATTAGCAATTAAGCCCACTAACTTGCCTAAGACAAAAACTGAATTAGAATGGGAAAATAAAAGTCCAAGAGAAGTCAAATAAGCTAAGAATGATAGAAAAATATTTAACTAAAGGCACTCCATCAGTGATTATTATTATTCTTTCCTTGCGAATCATTGTCATTTGGTGTTTGTTGATCTTGTATATAAACTTACCCTTGCAATTTTGTACTGTATGGTTGGTACCCGTGATGATCACGAACCTTTGTTCGTGGGAGCAGATGAGCAACAATAGGTGATATTGGAGGGAAATCCTTTTGTTGGAGCCACCAAGCCGACGTGATAATGTTGGAATTTATTTTGGGAGAGAGTTGTGTTTTGTTATTAACTCTTTCTTAGTTGGTTCCTTGTTTCTCTTTAATCGGGCATGTAATCTCAAGTTTAGATATATGTAAAAACTAAATCATGTGACTGATATGTAATGATTTAATATGTGTGTGTGTGTGTGTGTGTGTGTGTGTGTGTGTGTGTGTGTGTATTTGTGCATTTTTTATGAGTGTATTATCACGAGAAATTTACCTGCATTTTCATAATCAAACTAAGAGTTTTTATTTAAAATTTAAAAACTATACGTTTAGAGTAGTGATATCGTAACAACGAGGCGGGTCGTTACACCAGTTCTCTTCCACTTATCCCTAAACTCTTGCATACTATCATCAATTTTCTGCACTACTTTTTTCAAGAGCTTCTCTCTAACATCATGATAAGATGGAGCTTTATAGTCAGGTCCATTTTTGCTGATCATCTCATACATCTTTAAAAATGTAGGATTTTTAATAGCATTGAATGGAATGACACTTGCATCAAAAGTTCAGCAACTTGAGCATCAACTAAAAGTTTATCTCTTTTTTTTCATCAATTTATTCAAAGTTTCTTGAACATTGACACTCCCACTACTTGCATTACCTTCTTTTCCTTTTGAACCAAAATCCCTTTGTCCCTGCAAGTTGGTTGCCTCGACCCTGTCAGCACTTTCTTCTTCATTAATACTATTCAATCTCTTTTTCTTTTCTTTTGTTGCTTTAGATTCAACAATAATTTTCATCATCATCCTTTTAATCTTATCCAACACCATTGCACAAGGCTCAGAATCTTCTCTAGTCCCGACAAGATGACGCTTAAATCGAAAAACTCCACCACTCACAGTCTTTGAACAATACTTGCATTTCACTCTCTTACCATTTCCATCAACTTCAATCCCATGTTTCCACCCAATGTCAATCCTATTCCCAGGGGCATTTTTGCTTTTACTTCTAGCAACCGAAGAAGAGCCACCCACAATAACACATCAAAAGAAGACTAAATTGGACCATAAGTCCATAACTAGTGCACTGCCGAGTGACACGAAAACAACTTCAGAGATTCTACCATCACATATTAACATTAACAAATAAAAATTAAAAGGATAAAATATAGAATACTATCCAACCAAATTGCATCCTAAATCCTTAGATCTAGCATTAAGAAATTCATTTCTGGCTCACATAAGTCTTTGCTTATCTAGAGGTTTAACTTAAATCAAACATTCCAACACTATTGGATCCTTGTCTAATAATTACAGCTCAACGAATATATGCCCAACAAGATCAAAAGGTAAAAACTAAAAACTAAATTCTTATCCTTCAATTTAATTTCTAAATTCCTAAAATTTCCAGGGATAATATCCACAAAAGCACATCCAATTATTATTATAGCAAGAAGCATATATATCTAGATTCATGCCTATTTGCTTGGATAATCTAATTGGTACTTAACAAGCACAATTCTTCACGAACAGAAAGCATGGAACCATATGTAATTGCATAACTAATCCTAGACTATTCAAAGATCAATTTCTTATGGGTTCGTAACTGCAACAAATGGATTGCTTTAAACATAGAAACTACCAACAAAAATTGTTTAAGAAGAATGAAAAATACTTGCAGCACAGGGTGAGGAAGAACGAAGCAAAGAGAGCGAGGAGGAACGAAATCATTTTCCAAAAATGATTTTGTAGCGCGGTGTGAGGAAGAAGAATGAAAGAGACAAAGCGAGGAGACCGAGGAGGAAGTGAGGAACTGATGAAGCGAGGAGAGCGAGAGGGAACAAAATCATTTTCCGAAAATAATGCAGCATGTGATGAGGAAGAAGAAAGAAAGAGATGAAGCGAGGAGAGCGAGGAGGAAACAATTTGTTTTCCAGAAACGGTGTAGCACGAAGTGAGAAAGAAGAATGAAAAAGTGATATTTGAAACGACATCGTTTCGCCACCAACCAGACTCACAAAATCGTGACCAGAAATGCAATTCTACTTAGAATCGTGCAAGTCTACTCAGAATTGTGCAAGTCCACTCCGAAATCGAGTCTTTGTGCTTTTAACTCGCTGAGGCTTAATATCGTAAAATCGTACAACTCTACGAGTAAAATCATGATTTTGATAACCATGGACCTAATGGGGACAATTGAAACTTGACCTAAAAGTGTAATTAAGCATACTTTATTTATACAGGCAAATTGTGAATATTTTTTTTGAAGCCTTTTCAAAGGGTATTTCCTTTTATTTATCAAATAAATTTCATTGTTTGCATGCCTTTGTTTCTAATTTCACATAATCCAAAACTTGTTGGATTTACCCGTGATCAATAGCTGGTAATATATTAAAAAGAAATCAAGAAAATAAAGAATCGTCAAATGAAGAATAAATAAGTTTATAAGTCGATTAATCAAGTTGAATGTTCATCATTTAAATTGTCTGAAAAAGCGAATTGTGTCATCCGGAATAATATTGTAGAATCTAAACAAGTTTGGACTCTCATATCCCGTGCATCTTCACCAAGTTTTATTTCTTACTCTCCCCCTTCATTTTTCAAAAGCTCTCATATGATCTTTTTAAACACGCTTTTCAATTTCTTACACTTATACTTATTGTATTACAACACTATTTAACGAAGTCTCATTCTATCATATCATTTCATTGTCTTTTGACGATGGAAAGAAAATGGTGAAAACATCAAGATTTGATGCAACAACCAAAAAGAGTATTTTTTGCATCTTATGAGTATCCTTGAGTTTTTCCTATATTGTGCTCTTGTCTAAACTTTTTGGCTATGATAATTGTCTTTGATATATCTAAATATGTAACGTACTCTGGTATCCTTCAAGTTTCAAAACACATGAAAATTGTGTATACTATGTCATCAAATCATTAAAGTTTGTCTCATAGAAAAGGAGATTGTTAAAACCAACGTCTGTAAGTCCCAAAGTTTTGACTACAATATAACTTCAATATTTGAAGGAAATTATCTTAAGAGAACTAACAAAATTGTCAAGTTTACAAACTTAGATGACACCTTAAGAGTAAGATGGTGAGAACTATAGTCAAAGTATATGATTGAGTAACCCATTTATGAGCCTCAAATATAAGAGTGATTAATGATTTGAGTCATTTTTATAAATAAAATATCAATATGAGTCTCTTTTAAAATAATTTATTAATATGAGTCTATTTTGACTATTGACTGGTCAAAATTATTAGTTTGAATAATATGTTTAAAGAATATATGTGTGAGATGTTCTAATTGTATCTATTGGTTAAGCATGTAATTTTGATTAATCAATTGTCAAAATAATTTAGGTAAAAAGTGTTATTGATATTAAATGGTCAAAATAGACTCATACCAATAAATTAATTTAAAATAAATCTATATTGATATTTTATTTATAAAAGTAATCCAAAATGGTCAACTACTCCAAAATTACATTTGCAAACGGATCTTTACGGCTTTTTGCATTGATCCATTAGAATAGTCTTGGAATGTGCACCAACACATGTCGGACTGCAGCTCAAATATGCTCTGAAGCATCAAACCGTGGAGCCTTACAAGAATAGTCTGAAGATAGTTTGATGAGATGATTTCTTAAATTCTTGTGCTATCTTGTTTAAAATCAATTTTCGGAGAAATCTACTCGTAGTACATTTAGAATAGAGCTTCGGTACAAAGAGAGATGAAAGACAAGAGGAAACATTAAATTATGGACCAGTGTTGTTGCAACAGAAAAGAAGAAAGCTGCACAAAATTGTCCATTGGATAGCAAGTGCACGAGACAAATACAACATTCAAATGATGTGGTGGAGTTTTGCGTGATGATTCTGGAGTTTTTGGATCAATTTGTTTAAATTTAAAATAAGTAATTTTAAAAAAGTAATTTTTAAAAAAATGTTTATTTAATAAGTATTATGATACAATTTATTTCTCAAATTAAAACAGAAAATTACTTTTTTTTAGGAAAAAGTGTTTAGAAGTCAACACACTAATAAGTGCTTTATTTGTGGATTTGCCGCAAAGCTTGGTATATGTGCGAATCTGGCAGCAGAGCTATGGGCCATATTTGTTTGGTCTTCAAATGGTTTGGGATAGAAGACATATACGGATCAAAATTTATTTTGATTCCCAAGTTGGTTTAAATCTAGTGAATAATGCCTGTTGCTCTCTTCACCCTTATTATAATCTGGTTAGAAGCATCCATGCAATCAATAAGTTCCAGGGTCATGTCCAGTGTGTTCATGTGTTGCGGTAGGCAAGTCAAGCATAAGCATGCTTGAGATATTGTTAGTCCTTTCTGCTGGAATGAGCTGTAAATTAGCAATAATTTGTAAATTAGGAGTATGTTTAGGGATTCTTTGTAATTATGATCTCTAATCATGGGATTTGATTAGCAATTTTTTAGGCAATGATTTCTCTCTATTTGTATATAAATTGTAATGTTACCTCACACTGAAAAGTGAATTTTAATAGACAGAAAATTGAAACATAGCATCAGAGCAGGTTTCATCAAAGGACTTGTGATCTGAATTTGAAAAATTGACCAGACCTATTTTTTTTTCTCTTCTTCTTCTTCTCTCTTGAAACAGCCGTCGCCACAAACTTCCATAGCCACATCATCCTCAACCTCCATCATTGTGTTCACCATCTCTTCCACTCATTGCACCTGACCAAAATACGACCTCCCAAATATAACCAAATCAAAAATTCAATCCCTCACCATGACTGATCCTTTGGCAGAAGTTGTTACACTTGAAAACACTCATGAAAAACCTAACACCGAAATTTTTTTGGAAAGCCTTACCACCAAACTTGCCCAAATACTATCTCAAAACCAGATCCATAACACTACCATAACACATGAATCCACCCCTGTACCACAAATTGCTGTGAAACTGAACAGAACAAACTATGGCCTTTGGTCCTAGGTTGTGGAGATGTTTATCATTGGGAAAGATAAACTTGGTTATATCAATGGCGACATCCCTGTGCCATTGCCGACAGATCTGACATATCAACGATAGAAAATTGAGGATTCAGCCATAAAAGGCTAGCTGGTTAATTCCATGGACCCGAGTTTAATCAGCAACTTCATCCGCTACCCAACTGCAAAATCAGTTTGGGATGCGGTTGCAACCACCTTCTTTGACGGTAATGATACATTTGAAGTTTATGATTTGAAGTGTCATGTCACAAGGATGCGACAAGGAGGTGGACCAATTGAAGCCTACTACAATAATCTCCAAGCTCTTTGGAGGGAGATTGACTTTAGACGCCCCAATCCGATGTGCTGTGCTGATGATATAGAGAAATTTAATGCCACTTTGCAGGAAGGCCGTGTTTATACATTTCTTGATGGGCTTGATGATCGCCTCGACAAGGTGAAAGCTGATGTACTACAGATGCAACTGTTTCCTACGGTAGAGCAAGCATATGCAAGGGTGTGGAGGGAGGATTTTTGACAAAGTGTGATGCTCTCTAAGGACCATGGTGCCATCAATGTTGCAGCCATGGCAGCAAAAGGGGGCAAGGTGACTAGCAAGGAGCAACCCTACTTGTCTCTGTAGAATTCCAAACCAGGAATAGGGTACTCTGGTTCAAACTCCAAACAATTATCACAGATAGAGGGAGGCTGCACACATTGTGGAAATCTCAAACACACACAAGAAACATGCTTTAAAATTATGTTACCCAGATTGGTGGAAAGATGTGAAGGCTCGCAAACAGGCTGAAACCAAAGGAAAAGCTACAATAGGCACTGCTGATGTTCCATTATCTCTAGAATCCACAACCATGCAATCCAGTAAGTCACATCTTGGCCTGGAAGGTAATGTTGGCTGCCTAGAAGGTAATCTTGGTTGTAGCTTCTTTTCTAGCAATTCTCCCTCCTGTAAATGGATTATTGATTCAGGTGCTACAAACCACATGACATTTGACCCCCATGACTTAGCTAATATGAGCACTCCTAGTTGCAATAAGATTATCAATGCTAATGGGAATGAACATCCTGTGATTGGTTCGGGAGTTGTTGAACTTTCATCTACATTTACCTTACCCAACACATTTCTTATTCCTTCATTATCCACTCGGCTATTGTCTGTTAGGCAAGCAGCTGAAGATCTAAATTGTGTAGTTCTCATGTATCCTTCCTTTTGTCTTTTTCAGGATATCTGCACGAAGGTGATAATTGGCAGTGGTACTAGGAAAGGGGGATTGTACTACCTAGATGATGTTAGTTATGGCAGGGCCAACCATGTATAAACCAGTTTAGCTAGTAAGGAGAACAAGATATGGTTGTGGCATACTCGTTTGATACATCCATCCTTTGGTTATCTTAAGAGACTACTCCCTCATTTATTTGTTGGTTTGACAGAGTTTAATTTTACATGTCATACTTGTATTTTGGCCAAAAGTCATAGAGTGCCATTTCCAATAAGCTTGAATAAAAGTTCTATTCCATTTTCTTTGATCCATTCAGATGTGTGGGGACCTTCACCTGTTATTGGTATGTCAACAAACCATTGGTTTGTATTGTTTGTAGATGATTGTACTAGGATGACATGGCTTTACTTGATGAAAAGGAAAGACTAAGTCACTACTTTGTTTAAAGTCTTTCACGTGATGATTCAAACTCAGTTTGGAGCAAAAATAAAAGTATTACGAAGTGACAATGGTGGAGAATATATGCATGCATCACTTCGGGAATTTTTTCAGCAACAAGGTATGATCCATGAGTCCTTATGCCCTGGTACACCCTAACAAAATGGGGTAGCTGAAAGGAAAAATTGGCACATTCTTGAGACTAATAGATCCCTCTTATTTGAGAAACATGTTCCCCTAAAATTCTGGGACAGTGCTGTTGCCACTGCAGTACACTTGATTAACCGTATTCCCTCTAAGGTCTTGAATTTTCAGACACCTTACCAAGCTCTATGTGCACATGTTCCTTTACCTTCCATCCTTAGTCTTCCACCACGAGTATTTGGTTGTGTGGCGTTTGTGCATGTACCCCTTACTCACCAAACCAAACTTGACCCTTGTGCTCTCCGCTGCTTATTCTTAGGATATGGAACTCACCAGAAAGGCTACCATTGTTACCACCCCTCTACCCATAGAACCTATGTTACCATGGATGTGACCTTTGTTGAGTCAGATTCTTTTTTCTCGGATTCCAATTCATCCTTCCAGGGGGAGGCTAGCACAGAAAGTCTAAATTGGTGGAAGACAAATATTGATAGGGAACCGGCTAGAATAGTTGAAGGGACATCTAGAGGGGGAATTTTATTTAGAGAGAATGAGAATTTAAATATTCCTTAGATAGATACATTTGTTACTGAAAATGCTACTGAAGACATTATTGATACTACTGATACCTCCACTAAAGATACGACTAATGAACATGTTGGACACATTGAAGCCAAGCTAGGAGGTGATGATATGTGTAGGACAGAACAACCCATCCCTTGCCAAGTACCAGACCAAACTCCAGTGGATATGCTTGAGGTAAGTTCCCTTAACACTGAGAATATTGTTAGTTCTAGCACTCCTGTGAGATTCAAATTGCCTGATAGGAAAAATCGAGGAAAGCCTCCAAATAGATATTCTCCAAATGTGGGAGAAAAACAATCCACTTATCCAATTGCAAATTATGTATCATTAGAAAAACTATCACCATCCTTGAAGGCATTCGTCTTTAATGTATCCTCCATCCATATTCCAAATCGGGTTGAAGAAGCTCTAGAGGACCCAAAGTGGGTTAAAGAAATGGAGGAGGAAATAACTGCTCTCATAAAAAATAATACATGGAGGCTAGTGGAATTTCCAGTTGGAAAGAAAACTATGGGATGCAGATGGGTATTTACAGTAAAATACAAAATAGATGGATCTATAGAGAGGTACAAGGCGGGACTTGTGGCAAAGGGGTATACTCAGACATATGGTATTGACTATCAAGAAACATTCTCTCTAATAGCTAAACTTGACATAGTGCGGGTACTATTATCTATTGCAGCAAATTTAGATTGGCTGCTCCATCAATTTGATGTGAAGAATGCCTTCCTCCATGGAGATCTAAAGGAGGAAATTTACATGGATATACCACCGGGATATACCATTCCTGGACTGAAAAATGATACAGTCTGCAAACTTGAACGATCTTTATATGGCCTAAAACAGTCTCCTCGAGCATGGTTTGGTCGCTTTGCAGTAGCTATGAAAAAATATGGATATGCTCAAAGCAACTCAGATCACACATTGTTCCTAAAAAGATGCCAAGGTAATATTACAGTCTTAATAATTTATGTGGATGACATGATAATTATAGGAAATGACTCAACAGAAATTGCTAAGCTCCAAGCAAAATTATTTGAGGAATTTGAAATGAAAAGTCTGGGTGGTCTAAGACACTTTCTTGGAATTGAAGTGGCACGCTCTAAGGAGGGAATATTTCTCTATCAACGAAAATACATGCTGGATTTGTTAGCTGAAGTTGGATTGTTGGACTGTAAACCTGCAGATACACCTATAGTTCAAAACCACAAACTTGGAGAATATCTAGATCAGGTACCAACTAACAAAGAAAGATATCAAAGGCTGATAGGTTAGTTAATATACTTATCTCACACTAGACCTGATATAGCATATGCTGTAAGTGTTCTTAGCCAGATCATGCATGCCCCAAGTAAAGATCATATGAATGGGGTATTACATGTACTTCAATATTTGAAGACTTCTCCAGGTAGGGGATTATTATTTTTTTTAAAAAAGACCATTTGGAAGTTGAAGGATACACTGATGCAGATTGGGCTAGGAGCACTTATGATAGGAGATCAACCGCAAATTATTTTACATTTGTTGGTGGCAACCTAGTCACTTGGCGGAGTAAGAAACAAAAGGTAGTGGCTTTGTCTAGTGCTGAGGCTGAATTTAGAGGAATTGCTAAAGGTGTGTGTGAACTACTCTGGCTTCGAAAGCTTCTATCAGAAATGGGGTTCATCCCAGAATCTAAAATGAGGTTGCTCTGTGACAATAAGGCAACTATTGATATATCACATAACCCAGTCCAACATGAATGAACCAAACACGTTGAAATAGATCATCACTTCATCAAGCAAAATCTACATTCAAAGATTATTTGCCTTCCATTTGTGAGATCACAAGACCAACTTGACAAGTTGGGCATTCAAAATATTTATGCATCAACTTGAGGGGGAGTGCTGGAATGAGCTATAAATTAGGAATGGTTTGTAAATTAGGAGTATGTTTAGGGATTCTTTGTAATTATGATCTCTAATCATGGGATTTGATTAGCAATTTTCTAGGTAAAGATTTCTCTCTATTTGTATATAAATTGTAATGTTACCTCACATTGAAAAGTGAATTTTAATAGATAGAAAATTGAAACACTTTCCATATCTATAATTTTGTTCCTGATTTTATTTGTAATGCTGGGAGAGCTGATCTAGCTCAAAATCCTCAAATCAGTTTTCGTACAGGCTTATAAGTTTTGGTTGAAACATAAGTATGACATTTGATAAAAATAAAAAAATTAAATACTTAAAATATAAGTGAGGAAAAAATTTTATCTCCCTCAATTTTCCAACCGTTTTCTTTTGTTATTATGCCATTCCCCAAAACAAAAAACATTCATCTTCTCCAAAATTTATACAATGGAATCATGAAAAAGGTCTTGCACTACGTATTGAAAAATCTATCAAACATTTCTTCCTTCATTCGTGTCTCTAAGTGTCACCGTATCATTAATTTCTTGAATATTTTGTTCAATTAGAATACTTTCGGTTACAATCGAATATTTATCGTATATCTCCTAATAACGTTAAACTTTTCCTTTATTATATTTTATATTAACACTTTTGAGTGTTAAAGTGAGCATAAAAATGTTTCTTGAAGAAAAATACACACAGGTTTAGAAACCGAAGACACTTGTTTAAAGAACAATTGGATATAAGAACTATTTGTATTCTCATACTATGTGTAGTGAAAAATCCTAATCTATATGTTAGGCCGTACTTCCACATAGTCTGAAAATGAATCAATCCATTGCATGGTTTTCATGTTTTTCTCTTCCAAGTTTCAATGTTACTAATTTGGGGGTAGATTGGTGAAAAGTCTTTTTATTTATGATTTATATCTATTTTTAACTTTAACTAGCGTTCAAAGACATCCATCCATCATCTGAAACATTAGACGATAACTTTCAATTACCTCTTCTTTTCCTTTTGTCAATAAGTTTCGAAATCTTGAAATATAATTTAATATTTCCTTATTTCTAGAAAATATAAATAAAGGTGTGTACTGGCTAGGATGGTTTGGCAATATGAGAAGACAATAGAATGCCGGGTAAAAATGGTTGTTAAAATTAAGAGATAAATAGTCAAATAGTTTAGGTAAAGTAAGATTATAAAAAAACAAAAAAAGGAGTGAAATTATTAAAAAGTATTTCAATCTAAATAACTTCTGGAAGGGCTTAGCGAACTCCATTAATGGCAAAAACTTTTATGGTTGCAGTGATAAGTAGGATACCTTTCAATTCCAAAAGAATGTGGAGAAAATAAATGGACCTCAGTTTCAAGGGTGTGACCAATGACAACTGCTTAGAATACTAGGCTCTGTGTAGCTATTAGTCACTTATAACATTATTATTACAAGGCTTTAGTTGTGTGAAATGAAAATGAAAGAAAGAGAGTCGAAAAGAAATACTTGAATTGAATTAAAGTAATATACCGTAGTGGAGGTATAGGACCCATACTGTTCTTTTAATTTTTTTTCCTTGAATAGGCAACCAACCCAAGGTTTAAAGATAACGTGTGGATTCCTTTCGGTACTAGAAATTTCAAGTAAGAAAAAGATACGCATAATGAGAGTGATTTTCTGTTTTACCATTTAATTTAAGGTACGTATCTTTTTCCTATTAGAAATTTCGGTGACTAGAGAGGACACACTCTTAAAAGATAACCCAACATGAAGTATGCGGTACGGTAAATTAGGTACGCAGGGTTATTGAGAATTTCCTTTCCAAATAAAAAGCAGTATATTCTTCGTTTTGTTGTCTTTGGCATCGTCTTGTATTTGATCTATTTGCGAAGCTTGTTCTTGTGTGTTTTGATAAACTAATAACGTGCTCCTTCCCCTGGTTGGCACATTGGAAAGGTGAGGTACTAAGATCAATGTAAGGATCTGATCTCTTCCAATGAACATTTTTTCATACATATAAACTAAGAATTGAACCCCTGACCATATATTTAAGGAACAAGGTTATATGTCAACCAAGAATATACAAATTCTTTCCATTTCAAAATGGGAAAGAATTGTAACTGTATAAGACAAATCTCGAATAGAATTGTAATTACATTTCACTACCAGAGGGCAACAGATTGCTGAGAAACCCCGGCAATCCAAAGCTCTTGCACAAGTCCTTGACTAAATTAGACTTAATAACAAACAAAATCTATCACAAACAAGACCTACCCCTCATCCCTTTCCACCACCTCAACAGCTACCACCTAATGCTGACCCAAAAATACTCAAAACTATGTGTTTAGAGAGGCGAAATCCTTGGAACTTCAACTGGGAACTTGTGGATCTCATCCATCCAAGGGTTCTTCTCCTTCGCAGGGTTGATGGTCCTGAGAGCCTTCCACACTGCACTGTTGCACTTGAATCCAGAACCGAATGCTATCTGCCATGTTCTGTCACCCTTCTTGATCCTCCCTTTGGCTTCTGTGTAAGCCAATTCATACCAAAGAGAACTGCTGGAGGTGTTGCCAAAACGGTAAAGCGTCATCCTTGATGGCTCCATATGCCAAGTGGACAGCTGCAAGTTCTTCTCCAGTTCATCCAACACGGCTCTGCCTCCGGCATGGATGCAAAAGTGCTCAAAAGCCAGCTTGAAGTCTGGAATATAAGGCTTGATCTTCATCTTGAAAAGCTTCTTCCCAACCAATGTGGCGAAGAACAGGAGCTGTTCAGACATTGGAAGGACAAGAGGCCCCAGTGTGGTGATGTTGGTTTTCAAAGCATGACCAGCAACTGCCATCAAATCTTTTGACAAAGTAACACCAATCTTGCCACTGGAATCTTCCTCTTGGACAACGCAGCCAAAGCACTTGTCATCAGAACCCTTATTAGTGCGAACGGTGTCAACCAGCTGGTATTTTGACCTCCTCCTATCAGAGCCCTTGTTAGAAAGTAGAATGGCAGCCCCTCCCATACGGAACAAACAATTGGAAACAAGCTTCGATCGGTCATTCCCAGAGTACCAATTCAAAGTGATGTTCTCAGTGCTAACAACCAATGCATAAGAATTGGGGTGGACTTGGAGAAGGTCCTTAGCAAGATCAATTGAAATGAGGCCTGCACTGCATCCCATCCCACCAAGGTTGAGGCTCTTTATGTTCCCTCTAAGCTTATAATGATTAATAATCATTGCTGAAAGTGATGGCGTGGGGCAAAAAAGGCTGCAATTCACAATCAGAATTCCAATGTCCTTAGGCTTCACAGAAGTCTTAGCAAACAGCTCATCAATTGCACCAAACATAACAGCTTCAGCCTCTTTTCTTGCCTCTTTCATTGAGGGGTTGGGAGGATCATTGAGAACAGCCTCAGGAAAGTAAGTGCTTTCCCCAAGGCCAGCCCTTTCTAGAATCTTTCGCTGGAATTCAAGAGTTTCCTCTGTGAAAAAACCACTCTTCCGGGACTGGTCCATGAATATCTTCTTTGAGCATTTGCGAGCTTCTTCCGGCTTGTAACAAGAGAAATTGACAAGGTACACGGGCCGTGGACGAGTCATAATGTATAGGGTGGACAAAAATACAATGAGAGTGGAGCAAACAATAACAGATATCAAATTGTATTGTAGATTCTCCCAAATGACATGGAGATCTTCAAGGGAAAAGCTCGAAAGCTGTGCAGCAATGAGCACCACCAGAGGGGAAAGAAAGAGGTACATGCCATGTGTGATGAGGTAATGATAGCCAAGCTTCACATACTTCAATTTCACAGACTTCTTGAAATCTGGAAGGTTCCGCGATGATGGTGGCATCAATGGTGTGTCTGGTTTTGTCTCTGCCATATTTTTCCTGTTCAAAGATTTGATTTGAATACATTTTAGCTACATTACATAACTTGATAGTTGATACGATCAAATTTGAGCATTTATGAATAGATACAGCTGAAGCAATTCCGTAGCTTACAATCATACAATACAATCAAGCCCCTGAAATACATAGATATGTTTGGATTGAAGTTTGGAACTACTAATGAAAAATTTCAAAACACCCAAAGAAGAACGAAAAAATTGTTGTGTCCAGTGCAAAAGTACTTTTGGGCTCTTTCAACTTTAATCCAAAATACACATAATCCTTTTCCGGTAACAATTTTTGCTTTAAAAAAATGTTGTTTTCTCTAATATATGATAACATAAGATTGACATGAGCATTTATGCATATAGATAGAGCGGTGAAACAGTTTCATAACTAAACAATCATATGACACAATAAAGTCCCTGGTTACAATTGCGTTGCTTTCACCAAAGTCAACAAAATTGAAAAGGACAAATCCAAAGCTCAAGTTTTCAAACCATCCGTGAATAATTAACTAAGTTTCTTCTATGGCGGACCAAGGCGTAAATCCAGATCTTAATTCAATATCAAAAAAAGGGGAACTGTTTTATTAAAAAACACTAATTAATTTACATCAATAAATCGATATCTCCAAAGTGTCACGAAACCATTGAAAATAAATAAGAAATAGATCAATAAAAAAAATGTACCTTGAAAGGCCAAAGACACCAGAGGACGCAGCAATGTGGCCCGTGAAAAGAAAAGAGACGCGGATTAGAGAGAGAGAGAGAGTGTTAAATAGATTTAAAGCAGTGGTTTAAAATGACGAAAGTAAAATAGAGTTAAATTAAATTTGTGGGGTAAGAGAGAGAGTGTGGCGAAATGGAAGGAGACTTTATTTTTATTTTTTATTTTTGCTGATAAAATGGAAGGAGAGTTAGTAAGAAAGTTGCATTATAGGATTATGATCTGATTATAATGTAAAGTATATATAGGGAGACTTAAAAAGAAGGGTGGGAGGGAACTAAGTTCGAAAGAACGAACGTTAAGGCGAAAACGGCATTGAGAACGCGTAGTGATTCATTCCTTCGCATTGTTTTTTTCAAGGGCGGCGCAATCCAACTTTGACCGTTCTCATCACAGCCAGTCACAGGCGTTACATCCAACCTCTCTTATTGTTTGTCCTGCTGCCTCCACCCAACTGTTCCAATCTCCTGCTACTTTCCCTTCACTATTATTTAGTAGCTTATTTTATGTCACTCAAATATAACATATTAAACTATTAAATAAATAATAATCATTAAACATCTAATTGATAAGTAACGAATTCGTCTAAAAAAATTTAATTTAATTTTGTTTTCAATATTAGAATCTTTTAAAAGCAAAATATAAGTATGTTTTATCAATATTTTTTTAATCTTAAAATCTATCATGACATTGTATGTTGAGCGAAACTATCAAAAAAGAAAATAATAATTTTTACAAATTATCAAATCGGGAAAATTTTCAAATTAAAATTCAGAAAGTGGTAAGTTGTAAGATATCTTACAACTTTTGAAGACAAAATAATAAATTAATTTACTACTTTTGTTTATTTTTTCTTTGTTACTTAAGTAGTAAAATAGTAAACTATTTTTTTTAATTATGACTTTGAAATCATAAATATTTTATTTTTTTAATTAGTTATTAGAAGTCATAAATAGTTTACGACTTTAAATTTATAATTTTTTTAAAATTAATTATTAACTAATTTAAATTAGTTTTAATTTATAGTTTTATTTAATATTTTGTATATTATTTTTAATATTTTTTATATTTTTTTATTTAATATATTTTTATATTTTTGTTACTAATGATTATTATTTATTTTGTAAATAAAAAAAATGTAAATAAAAGATTTAAATTTAAATAAAAATATTAAAATGTATTACACATATTTATTTTAAAAAAGATATTCTACAACGAGTTCTTCTAGATATACATTAAAATTTTTCATCTTTTAACATTTAATTTAAATAAAATAATATACAAAAATATAGAAATATATTAAATAAAAAATAATATACTAAATATAGAAAATATTAAACAAAATTATAAATTAAAATTAATTTAAATTTGTTAATAATTAATTTTACAAAAAATTATGACTTTGTGACTTCTAATAACTAATAAAAAAATTAAATTATTTACAACTTTAAATTCGTAATTAAAAAGAATCAATTTACTTTTTTATGACTTTAGTAAAAAAAGCAAAAGTAATAAACTAATTTATGATTTTGTCTTTAGAAGTCATAGACTATCCTACCCTAACACTTACCCCTTTGTGGGTATTAATTTAAAATTGCCTCTATTTAATAATTTACAAAAATTATTGCCCCTCTTTTGGTAGTTTTGCCCTCAACTTGTCTAAACTTTTTAAAAAAAAAAATTTCTATTCATTTATTTTTATATAATTATTTATTTATGATTTTAAAAGTTTAAAATAACATTAATTAGTATATTACCTTTTCAATTCTATTCTTATATTGAGAAAGAGATAAATTAGTTATTTTATTTAATTAATAAAGATGATAATTATGAAAAGAAAAGAGAAAATAAAGTAAGGTTATATCAGAAAATTAATTTTTACATGCTAACTGTATTTTCTTAATCTGTCTAAGAAAGAGAAGTAAGATAATACGTGGTTAATGTTAAAAAAAACACATTTTATATGATAATATGTTGATACGTCATATTTTATAAATTGAACTGATAATACATAAATGATTGAATTTATTAAATAACGAGATACTGTATTATTAAGTAATAAATTTAAGTTTCTTACTCTTACAAAACACACAAATTAAATTTATTAGTTTGTATTTATTAATAAATATGTAAATAAAGAAGACACTTCCTAAATTTGGTCCTTAAGCAATTTTTGTTTTTATTTTGTTTGTGATTTTTATTTTGATGATCATTACGACTTGAGGTCGGGAAGAGCTGGAAGTCTCATGCCCTCCCAATATGCTTCGACGGTTTAACTCCATTCTTCTTCGAGAACACTTTTTAATTATTTATATACACGTATAAAAAGATTTCTAAAAAAATATAAATAAATTTATGGCAAAATATGTTTGCTATATGTAAAATTTTAAAAATATTAATTTTATGTTCATAATTTTTTTATATTAATTTGATGCGTGTAAAATAAAATATATTTTTATTGGTCTTTAGTAATAATTCTATTAGATGGTTATTTAACGTAATTAATAGAGTTAATTATTTTATTATTCTACCTCTCCAAGAATATTCAATAAACATGAGAATCTACTGTTATTTCATTTTTTCCTTAATCTCATTTGGAAACTGCAAAACAATCATCACCCAAGAAGTAATAAAAAATTATAATTTTTGAAAAATTTAATCATCATAAATTATTTAATTCATTTTAAAAATTTTAATCGCCACAAATTATTTAAGTTATTTCTAATCAAATTACATATATAAATTTATTAATTATCTCCTATTATTATATAACGAAGTTATAACTAATGATCAATAAATATGTTTTATTTTTACATAAATTAAATTAAAACAAAAAATTTTATAACAGAAAAATTAATATTTTTAAATTTTATATGAGTTTCAAACA
>CM023946.1:26221110-26242083 GCA_013407115.1 Glycine latifolia | reverse complement strand
TATTTTATCCATAAATTTATTTTGATATAAAAGAAACGTGTAATATTAATCTATTTTTAATTTAGATATTATTTTATCCATAAATTTATTTTGATATAAAAGAAACGTGTAATATTAATCTATTTTTAATTTAGATATTATATTTTTACTAAATTGTGTACAGAAGTTTATGCAGCTAATAATTATTCCTTACACTTCTTAACGTCATGCCGTTACGTGTTACATGCTACATGTTCTCTATCTTCTTCTTCTCTCTCTCTTTATTTTTTTTTTTATCTATTTATAATTAGACATGCATAACAAAGCTTAGTTATAGTGATACCCTCCAAGAAACAACTAGTTTCAATTTGTTTTCTTGTACAACCAATTCTGATGTTATATACGAATTTATGAGAAAGTTGTTTAGTTGCAGAACGACAAGTGGAAGCAAAAGCTGCTTTTGCAAATTAACATATCAAATCCCTCTGTAATTACTTTTATAAAATGATTTGCCATATTTACGGAAAGATTCTAGATAAATCTATTCTTTTTATTGCACATTTAAGATGAATAAATAATTTTGTTTATTATATTTGGCCTTTAACAGCATATTTGAATTAATTAATTGAGAATTTGGTGAAAGAAGTTCAGTTCTAGATCAAATCAACTGCAGATTGTTGCTGATTCTGACCTTGCTTCAGCAAAATGGGTATAACTTGAGTTACACAAATGCAATCAAGGTGATTATAACAATGTTGGAAAGCTAAAACAGAGTTATACTATTTTCATGTTTAGGCAAAAAGCTAATTGCATTATTTGGTTTTCATAAAATAACATCAAAGAGTACACTCATGCTGGTAAAAGAACCAAAATAATATATTTTTAATAAAAAATTATGAATTTGAGACTGTTTTGAAACATATTACCAATTTGGGGCAGTGGGTCACGCCCAGAATGGGCATGACTGGTCACGCCCAAACTAGGCGTGACTAGTCATGTTGGCAAAAGAACCAAAATAATACATTTTTAATAAAAAAAATTACGAATTTGAGACTGTTTTGAAACATATTACCAATTTGGGGCAGTGGGTCACGCCCAGAATGGGCATGATTGGTCACGCCCAAACTAGGCGTGACTAGGGGGGCAGTCACGCCTAGTTTGGGCGTGACTAGTCATACCCATTCTGGGCGTGACCAGTCATGCCCATTCCACTCCTATATAAGCCCCCGCTTTTTACTTTTTCACCACTTTTACTGTTGCGCATTCTCTCTAAAACTTCTCTCTAAAACTTTCTGAAGTCTAGTGTGAGTGACTCTGCAACAAAGCTCTGCCAACAAGTAAGTTAATTTATTAATTATGAGTATTATTTAATATATTATATTGTTGATTTTTAAATTTATTAGAGCCATATTACTTATTTAGTTTTGTAGATAACTGTTAGATATTAGATTCTATGATTTAGTTTAGGATTTAGTTGTTAATTACAATTATTTTAATAAATTTACTTAGTTAAGTTTAGGGTTGAAGGGCTATGGATTAGGGTTTACGAATTAAGGTTTAGTTTAGGGACTACAATTTGGGTATAGGGTTAATTTGTATAATTAAGATTATTGTACCGAATTTACTTAGTGTTTAGGGTTACTTAGTTAAGATTAGGGTTGCATGGTTAGGGAATATATGGTTTAGTTTAGGATTTTAGGGTTTAGGATTTAGTGGTTAAATTAAGATTATTTGATTGAATTTACTTAGTGTTTAGGGTTACTTAGTTAAGATTAGGGTAGCATGGTTAAAGAATATAGGGTTTAGTTTAGGATTTTAGCTGATTTCCCTAAACATGTAGATGACATTATTATCCTATGGGTTTAGATATAATTTTAAATATATTTAGCTAATTAATTTGTAATGTAACTTAATTTGAAGTTATTAAATTATTAATTATTATATTGTTTTGTTTATATTAAGATAGTCTCATAGATGGCTGATTCATCATCTTTGGCGTCTTCACGGTCTGGATCCGATCACGAAGGTGACGGAAGGGATCCGATGACCCATGTTATGCCTATCCCGTATAAGTGGTGGGTGTTGCGGAGGCGTACCCAGCGAACTCATGTTTCACAAGCTGTGTGGAACGAGGACAGATGTCGAGTGTTAAAGACGCGACGTGGTAAAATCGTAGGGGGGCCAGACTGTGACGATATTCCTGCAATCGTTGCGACAATGTTAGGATAGGCAGGATTCTTACATGTCACACGCATGCGACATATTCAGGTATAAATTTTTTAATTGAAGAATGATACATACTAAGTGATTCCTATAAATGTTTTTATTTATAAGTGTGCATATGCATTGATTATTTTAAACTTGACTTTAGATCGATCATGCGCTTATCAGTGCTCTGGTTGAGAGGTGGAGACCAAAGACACATACGTTTCACATGCCGTAGGGAGAGATGACCATCATGTTGGAAGACGTGGCTGGTATCTTAGGTTTAGGCAGTGACGGCAATGTCGTCACTGGAGCAACGTCAAACGATTGGGCCACCGTCATCGAGGAGGTCTTTGGTCATCCTGCTCAGGAGGCTGAGTTAAGAGGAGGATTCCTGCGCCTGTCTTACTTTGATAGGAATTATGCGCATTGGGGCGAGGTAGGTGGGGATCTGGTAGAAGTCATACGATTTACGAAGGTGCACATTGCACGTATCATTGGAGCATGACTACTATGCAACAGATCCGACGGAAGCACTGTCGGCTGTCGCTATGTCCCATTGCTCGCAGGAGACATGTCAGACATAGGTAGGTATAGCTGGGGTTCTGCCGTCCTTGCACATTTGTTTAGACAAATGTGCGAATGTACAGATCCAGATAGAAGTGACATAGGTGGGTGTCACATGCTTCTCCAAATATGGGTGTGGCTCAGATTCCCACCCATTGCTCCAGCTATATCTCAGCCTACTCACCAAGAGTGACATTACGGCCACAGGTATGTGTTCTTATTTTTTATTTATTAACTATGTATTAATGAGTCTTATAAGTAGTCTAATGTCATTTATTTTCAAATTAGGTTTAATTCTTTAGGCAGGTTTCGTGCACACGAACTTCCCTGGTATCGACTAACATTAGATTCCTTTTCTCGGGATGAGGTACGTGTTGTTATTTAAATAAGTTTTGGTCGGTTGACTTGGATAATTTTCATTTTTTGTGATCATAGTTCTTTCCTAATTGTGTGTTTAATTGTTTTGTTCAGGTGGTTTGGCAACCATATGCAGGGTATCACTTCCTTGGTGCTACTGAGCACGAGCGACTGTTGTGGATGACTACCAGTGCAATTATATGCTTCCACACAGTTGAATATTCTCATCCGGACCGATGCATGCAACAATTTGGAAGGGATCAGCCAATCCCACGAAGGCCAAGGAAGTTGGAGGGCGTGCATGACCCATCTCTGCGAGGCAAACAGATGGATAATTGGAGTCGTAAGCTAAGACCCTTTATCCATCGATGGGGTATCAGGGACCAGCACATAGAGCTGCCCCCCCAAGTGACTGGGTTCATGTCACCAAACCATGAGTACATGGTTTGGTACAGGGAGAATGGGAAGCGATACGTGACGAAGATGGCTGCCAAGATGGGTCGTGGTGTAAGTGTTGTTTAAATTAAATTTGTAAAGTAATTTACATTCTCATGGCGTTATTGTTTGGACTAATGAATTTGTTGTGTAATTTGTAGTTTGATGGCCTGGAGATGTTGTACTGTGCGAGTGGCGGTCAGGACTGGCCTGGATTCAGCATGGATTACTTGCACTAGGAGGTGGGTCGCATTATATCCATGTTTCGACAGAGCTGTTGCTTGGAGGAGCCAGGCCCACATGCACCCCCATCACAACTTCAGCATGACCCATAGGTGCATGTGGCTGTTCCCCGTGGGAGACGTGAAGGACATGGATTAGAGCGTCACTGGAAAGCCATGGCCGATTTTCCTGAGCCCATTGCAATTCCCAGGCCTCGCATTGATGGTTGCTATAGGCCTCCACTGATAGGACCTACATACGGCAGTCAGGCTTTCTATTATCGATCATCTCAACAGCAATTGAGACATCATGGGGACATGGGGCATCGGGGGTTCAGTTGCCAGAGTGACATACCTCCACCAGCAGACTCATAATCACAACATGTGTATTACGCGACTACTTTGGGCATGGCCCCAACGCAGTGTGGGATAAGCAGTGACATTCCTGAGAGGGAGTGGACTTTTGATGAAATTGACAACCTGTTGGATCAGGTTGATTATACTTCGGCTGGTTATGGGGATTGGCCAGGACATGCAGAATATGCCACCCCATCTCCTCATTATCCCCGTCCACCATCGCCAGATCAGGGACATGCATACCCACCTACAACTGTAGACCCTTCTCAAGCAGCCCCTCCCCAGGCAGGCCATCTTGAGGCAGACCCTTCTCAGGCAGGCTCTTCTCGGCGTCGTGGTAGATGGAGGTTGCCCGATCGTAAAGCGCGTCATCAGCCGTGGCCACCTGAGTCATAGTTTTATTTTTTTTGGTTATATTAGTGTTTGTTTATTATTTTTGTTTGTAGTGGACTTTATTTGAGATTCAGACGTTTATAACACCAAATTCATGTAATGTTTATTATTGTCGTATTTACTCACTAGGAATGCGTCCTCTTAGTTTACCAAAACTGAAAAGGTGTATTTGACATACAGACACAAAACTTTACTCATTCAAATCCTTTTTATTTTCATAAGCTTCAAAACTTGCTTTGGTTTTTGTTCAGTAAGGCCTTCCCTATTCAAATCCTTTTTCGCAGGAACTTTACTTGTAGCAAGCAATTGTAACGCAAGCTTCTTCCTTTGCCCATTTCCCCCTCAAAGTTTGCGACTTTTGAGATTCTCATGGCTTTCCAACTCAAACTCGAACCTGGGTCTCTGCCTATGTCCATTTCCACCACCCAGGAAAACTACAAAGAGATGAGCATTTCTCAGCTTGTCTCGGTTTTGCGTGTTTCGTTTCAAACGGAGGATTCAGACGACCAAAAACACACACAGAGTGAACACGCTCAATTTAGGCGTGACTGAACACGCCTACATTTGGGCGTCATTGAACCCTATATAAGGCAGACAGTCCCACACAACTTACCTCCACAACGAAATTCAATCTGAATACTATGGCATTCTTAGGAGAAACAAGCAGTCAGACCATTGTTAACTCAAAATTATCCTTCCTTTTTCCAAATGGATCGATGAAACACAACGAAATAGGTGTTTATTTTGAATGTCCTTCTCCAATACCAATGCGGGTTCCCAATGAGTGTTCTTTTGAAACACTGAATAGTAGGATGTGTGACACCCTTATGCTTAGCAGTTACCATTTTGTTGACGAAATCTACTACAGGCAACCATCCCTACATCCAGGTCAGCAATATTTTTTCCATTCTCTTCAACTCACCAACGATAACGATGTTGCCTTAATGTTAATGTGCAATGAACAAATGTCGAGCATTGGCCCTATAGAAATATTATGCATTCACTGGAACAAATCCAATAAGATTTGAAATTCTTTCAGGATGCAACATTGAAACACTGAAGCATGTAATCAAGCAAGTTGCGCCTGTTGGAGTTCCCCCTTTTGGAATTCACAACTCACAGGTGGTAAGAAAATTATTTTTTCGACAGACATCCCATTACGCTTATTCAGACAACACAATCGAATATCAGATAAAAGAGTTGACAACCGATGCAGACATGTTTAAGGTGTTAGTAGAATCCAACTACTGGAAACGTTTTTCTGCAATACACATCTTAGCTGTTTTTAGCAAACCCGTAGCCGAAATGGAAGAAGACATGTTCACTACACAACATATGTGAAAATGCTAATTAGTATTGTTATTTTCGTATTTCAATAAGTATGGTTATTTCAATTGTTCTTATTATTTCAATTGATGGCGTTATTGTATTTTTCATGTCTAGAACAAATTTTGTTAAGCGAATTGATCAACATGATGAAAGGCTAAACATATTTTTGAAACAATTTGTAATTCCTTAAAATGAAATACATAACCATACAACTAGTATTACAAACATCGTTAAAAAATCATGAAACAGCTCGACAATCAGGACAAGCTCTCTGATTATGTCCAACAGCCTTGCAAATTCCGCATCTGGGGCGTCTTTGACTAGTTTCGACTTCATCCATCT
This sequence comes from Glycine latifolia, assembly GCA_013407115.1. NCBI lineage: Eukaryota > Viridiplantae > Streptophyta > Magnoliopsida > Fabales > Fabaceae > Glycine > Glycine latifolia. The sequence goes on along the minus strand of CM023946.1, from coordinate 26,235,898 downwards.
CGTTACGTATTCTAGTGGCCTTTGGACGACCCTTTCCACACAACATTTCCCTGTTGGGTATGATAACTGGATCGTCACTCAGTGGAATAACATCTTCATTACCAATTGGCTGCCATGGGACTGAGTAAGCCTGCACCAAATTACTTACGAGGATGACATCATCCACATACTGAAAAGGATTCTGACAAACATGTAAAGCAGCAGCTACGACGTGACTACATGGGTATTTGAAGGCCTTAAACTTGTGACATTGACAAAAACGCTCTCCAAGATTCACTGAATATGACCTCTCACAGCCCTCCGCAACCTCAAATTGGGTTTGATCAAGATTATATGTGCGTACGTGGTGGCTTGTAGCAACGGACTGATTATGCCTTATAGCATCAACCACAATTTTGCAATGCCACGTTGAAGGCTCAGCTTGTGAAATAGCCGCCAGACCCCTGGTTACAAAATATTCAACCAATCTGCTGTACGTGTGCTTCACCAGAGCAGCGATGGGCATGTTTCTTGCTCCCTTCAACACCCTGTTGACTGATTCAGACAAGTTTGTTGTCATATGGCCAAATCTCCTCCCTTCTACGTCATATGCATGTGTCCACTTTTCCTTGGGGATGCAATCAATCCATTCTGCAACCTCAGGACTGCTATCACGGAATCGTGCTAACGCCACCTCAAAATGAGACATACAGGGAGTATAACCTACAAAACAATCATACAATTAACACTAATCGAGTTACGGATATATCCATTTAATATATTCAAATTACTTGTTAACCATACCTAAATTCATCAACGTCTTCTTCAAGCGTTAATTCTTGAACTTTTGATTAAAATTACTGGCAATATGACGAAGGCAAAACACGTGATGAGCATATGGTGGTTGCCAACTAGCATGATTCTCCACAACAGATAGTATGCTCCAGTGCCTATCTGAAATGAGACATATGTTTTGCCTTTGCGTAACGTGGAAGCGAATGTTAGCAAGGAAGTATGCCCAGGCTTCCAAGGTCTCCCCCTCAACTATGGCAAATGCCAGTGGCAGACATTCATTATTGTCATCCTGAGTCATGGCAATCAACAATTTCCCTATATACTTCCCATACAAATGAGTCCATCAATCTGAATCATCGGCTTGCAAAAATTAAATGCCTGGCAACACTGTCCGAAATTCTAGAACATGCGATGAAACACACGTTTTCCTCGTACCAGTCGATTTGCCACAAAATAATCATTGGTTTGAATATCATAAAAAGAACCTGGTGAAAAATGAAGCATGTAGCCACACCACCTAGGCAAAAATGCATATGATTCTTCCCAATTCCCGTAAATCATTGGCATTGCTTTCTGTTTCGCATACCAGGCCTTACGTTATGAAACTCTAAATCCAAATGAATGGGTGATCCTTTCCCAAACCAATGCAATCGACACAAACGGTTCCTCCTTAATCATTCCTAACAATGCAAATGTAACATTCACATTAAAATGAACAACCTTAATGAACCATTATTGAAGACATATAGAGGAAATTTAAAAAATACATACCTATTATAAGTGAAGCAATAACATCAGAATCAAGCTGTCTATGACCTGTGAAATATGATCATTCAGGCAATTGTGGTTGCCACCCCATCTTGAAACAATCCACTTCTCACTGAACATTGGTTTAATTACCCTAACCCTCCATGGGCAACCCTCGTTATGAGCAATACACCTCATGCTAAACTTGTTAGGCTTGCTCTCAACCACATATGCTTCTTGATGCTCCTTCATGAGGTTTCGCTTACATGCAATTTGTGCGTCCTTTTTGGAGTCAAATTCTTGTTTGACAAACAACGCATCCCCTAATTGCCATGGACCCTGGACTGAACCCAAACCGGAACCGGTAAAAGATTCTTCTTCGCTTGGATGACTCCAATCAATATATGTGTAATGAGGAATTCCATCCCAAAAAGGAGTGACCTTAGCACCTTCAAATACAAAATCAGATGAATAAATGTAAGATGCACACTAAAATACTATAACATACACATATACAAATTTTAGACCACTTCATCATTCATTTCAGTCATATTACATACCTTCAACAGGTTGTTCTGATTGTCTACATCCTACGTTCGGATGATGACGAATTTCAAATGACCCCACATCAGTGTCTGCTTGGAATCCAGTTGCATGCACACCGCCATCGTCATCATTATCCGACACGCTAGCATCTTCCTCAAGAAGACGATCTTCCATTGCAATGTTTTCATCATCGTCATCCTCTTCATCGTCATCCATAACCCAAGTTGGGTCATGTGAATCTTCCTCAGACACGTTTACAAATGTAGCAGCATATGACGATGTAGGCATAGCAGACTTTAAAGGAACTGACCTAATGGGTAAAACATCATCTGCTATAGTAAAGTCCACGTACAACTCTAGAAAATCTTTCATTGGCAGCTTGAAAAATTCTTCGATTAGCAATTCTATGTCTTCATCATCCACAAGTTGAAAACCCATGTACTGTTCACGTTGCCATAATCTTCCCGTAAGCAAACTGATACATTGGTTGTGTTGCAGACCTAATTTTTGTTGTATCTTCTGATGTAATTCATCTATTGTTGAGCTTTGCTTAATACGTGACTGCCTTTTCTCCCCTTCAAAAACAACACCCTATGACCCTTCAAATTTCCTTCCATTAAAAAATAACACAACAAAGACAAACTCCTCACCACCTGAACTCATTTCTTCCACTAAAGAAAAACAAAAACTTCTTCACAGAGCTTCGCTGTAGACATCATAAATTTCAAAAAATTATGTTACAATATTTTATTACCATTACTAATAAAAAAAAATAATTCATAAAACAAGATAAATGACATTGAACCCTAACCCGTAAACCCATACGCCCTACACTGTAGACTAAACCTAAACCCTTCACCCTAAACCATAAACTAAACTAAACCCTAAACTAAACCAGAAACCCTAAAAACTAAACCATACACCCTAACCCTTACACCCTAAAACCTTAAACCTTAAACCATAAACCCCTAAACCCTAACACCTTAAACCCAAAACTTTAAACAAAGAAACCTACACCCTAAATCGTAAACCATACGCCTACAGCCTAAACCCTACACTAAAGTAAACCCGAAACCCTAATACATAACAGTTTAATACAAAACTAAACTACACCCTAACCCTTAAACCCTAAAATGAACTAAATAAATTTAGCAACCAAACTCTACGCCCAAAAAAAACTAAACCCTAACCCGTAAACCCTACACAGTAGACCCTCAGCACCAAACCCTAAACCTAAGCCGTTCCCTAAACCCTAAACTAAACTAAACCCTGCACCCTAATACCAAACATTTTTCTACAAAACTAAACCATAAACACTAACAATTTCACATGTCACTAACAATTTTATAATATAACATATTAACTAATATCCATAATCAATAAAATAACTTACTTGTTGACAAAGCTTCACGTTGCAGAGTTACTCACACTAGACTTCGAAAACTCGACACGGTAAAAGTGGTGAAAAAGTAAAAAGCGGAGGCTTATAAAGGAGTGGGTCATGCCCAGAATGGGCATGACTGGTCACGCCCAAACTAGGCGTGACTGCCCCCCAGTCACGCCTAGTTTGGGCGTGACCAGTCATACCCATTTTGGGCGTGATCCACTGCCCCAGATTGGTAATATGTTTCGAAACAGTCCCAAATTCGTTATTTTTTATTAAAAAATGTATTATTTAGGTTCTTTTGCCCACTCATGCTCTTTTTCTAGTAATTGACAGACTGACACAGCCTAACTGTGTGATCAGATGTCCAAGGTACACGTGTGTATCCTTAGCATCAGCCCATCTCATCTCATGAAAGCAGAAGAAGAAATCCCCAAGGCTAAATAAAAGACCTATGACCTATCATACCCTTATTTTGACAGACTCAGGCTAGATAATAGACTTGCCTACGGGATGCTAAAGGGAAACAAAAGTATAAATAGACATCAAGAGGCACATAATAAGCGATTTTGAGAGAGAGATCCATCTTGAATCTCATGATCTACCTCATGAAGTGTGAGATTACTTGATGGAAAAGGATTAGGTAGTTAACCACTTTCCTGCTCCAATGACAAAGCAAAGAGTGGGGATAATGTAGAGCACTTCTGGCAAGGTTCAAGTAGGATTGAAAGAATAGCATTGAAATGAAACCAAATTCTCATTAGTGGTTTGTCTTATCTTGATTTAACCAGTCTTTATTGTTTCAAACTCATCTATTTACAAATATAAGTTTAAGATTTTATTTAATTTTGTATATTTTAATCTCTTATCTAACACACCCTCAAATTATCTATTGCTTAGTCAGATTTCATCTAGGAATGACATGCTCCACTGAGATAGATTATACAATCAATATTTAATAGGATATAAACTTGATGAGTCACACTTCAAGTTCTTGGCTTGATGCTGGGGAAATATTGAGAACACACCAAGAACACAAGGTCACTCCCAAAAATAGGGCTCATTCTCTTTTCTTCTATGTTACTTTTCTCGAACCTAATCTCTATAAATAATTCATCCAAAGCATACATCAGGTATCTACTGATAGGTACAAATTTGTGTATCAAAGGAAGAGAAATAGAGGGAGAATGACTGCAGGAAGTGCAGCTAGTGGGCACACACAGGATGATAACCCCACTAACTAACTAATCATTTAGCTAGTCGTGGGAGTGAGGGGTGTGGGGCCAGGTGTGTGCTGGCAGTGTGAGGTGAGAGAATGCTGGTGTGTATTTGGTTACGGATGGGGTGATTGTGTGGGGGGTAGCTTGGAATTTCTGGGAACTTTTCCCTTGGGAGATTGTGGCCTCTCTAAGTGCCATTTGCTTTATTCTTGTACTTGCCTATGTACTAGCAGAATTTCTCTGCAAACTTATGTTAATTCCACTAAAATATAGAGCCATTTCTAGCTCTGTTTCCTGCATTTTACTGTTCCATTGATAGAATACTTAGTTACCTTGTAGTATCTATCAATTTGGTATCAAGAGCGGCGATTCTGGTGCTGCGAATGGTCAACACGAGAGCAAACATGGAAAATCGAGTTGAAGCAGTAGAACAGAGCATCGCAGCCGTTGATCAGAAACTTGATTGTTTCATGGAAAGGATCATGCAAGAGCTAGCTGAGTTGAAACCGGTGAAGAAGGGGAAGGAAAATGGGAGCGAAACGGAAGACGAAGGAAACCCAGAATCGTCGCGAAGAAATCGACGCAGTGAAGGGGGTTCGAATTATGGAGGAGGACGATGTAAGATGGAGATACCCGTTTTCAACGGTGATGACGCACATGGTTGGCTAATCCGGGTCGAGAGATATTTTCGGGTCAACGAAGTGCGTGGAGGAGAACGATTGGAAGCGGTGGTGGTCGCAATGGAGGAACGAGCGTTGAACTGGTTTCATTGGTGGGAATCGCAAACTTAGGTGCGAACATGGGTCGAGTTCAAGAATGCGATCATCCGAAGATTTCATCCGGGTATGGCTCATAACCCGTTGGGTCCGTTGTTGAAACTAAAACAGAGCAACTCTGTTGGCGAATACAGAGACCTGTTTGAGCTGTATATTGCACCCCTGACTAGCGAAGATAGGGTGTTATTGGAAGACATATTCCTAAACGGGTTGAAAGAGGAGATTAGTGCTGAAGTGAAATTGTATGGATGGGATGATTTAGCCGGGTTGATGGACCGAGCATTAATGGTGGAAGAGAAGAACAATGTTATGCGGGGGTCCAGTAATCATGAAAGGTCTGAGAATAGACATTCTGGCTCTAGATTCAGACCCACTTGGGATAATAGAGACAGAAAAGAACCTGAGAAAAGAGGAGGCAATATATAGCAGGGCTTCAGTGGAAGGAGGTTGAGTCCAGCAGAGAGGGAGGAAAAAATGAGATTGGGTCTATGCTTTAAATGCGGAGACAAGTGGTCTAGAGGTCATGTGTGTAAACTTAAGCACATGAAGCTAGTATTGTGTGAGATTAATAGTGACTCTGAGGAGGATAAGGAGGATAGTGTAGAGGAAGAAGAGGAAGAACTCACTTTGAAGACCTTGCAACTGTCATTGCACAGCAAGGAAGGGCTAACCAGCCACAAATCCTTTAAGGTGATGGGAAGGATAGGTGAGAGAATGGTGACTACTTTGATTGACTCAGGAGCTACAAGCAGCTTTATTACTCCCACTTTGGTAAATGAATTGGGCCTGGCAGTCACTGAAACTCCAATCTTTGTAGTGGAGGTTGGTAGTGGTGACAAGATAAAGAATCAAGGAATGTGTAAGGCAGTGGAATTCAGTATCCAAGGGATAGGATTCAAACAGAATTTTTTTTTAATGGAGTTAGGAGGAGTGGAGATGGTTTTAGGGTTGGATTGGTTGTCTGAGTTGGGAGATATAGAAGCCAACTTCAGAAACCTGACTCTGAGATGGAAGGAGGGGAGAGAGAAGAAGCTGATCATGGGGGAACCTGCATTGAGCACTAATGAAGTATCATGGAGGACTATGCTGAAGTCCTTGATGACAGATTCATACTGTTGGCTACTGCAGTGTACAGAAGAGGAGAAACAGGGGGGTTTGGCTTCTGATACAGAAGTGGTACGAGTGGTGGAAGAGTTTGGGGATGTCTTTCAATTACCTATGGGTCTGCCTCCCAAGAGAGAACAGGATCATGCAATTGTCCTCAAACAAGGTACTGATATTCCTAATGTTAGACCTTATAGGTATCCACACTACCAAAAAAATGAGATAGAAAAAATAGTAAAGGAAATGATTCAAGCTGGGATTGTGAGACACAGTGTCAGTTCGTATTCTAGCCCAGTGTTACTAGTTAAAAAGAAAGATGAGGGATGGAGATTCTGCACTGATTACAGGGCCCTCAACAAGATCACAGTTCCTAATAAATTTCCCATTCCTGTCATTGAGGAATTATTAGATGAGTTGGGAGGAGCCACGGTTTTCTCTAAGTTAGATCTTAAATCTGGATATCACTAGATTAGGATGAAGGAAGAAGATGTGGAGAAAACTGCTTTTAGAACTCATGAAGGTCATTATGAGTATCTAGTCATGCCTTTTGGGTTAACCAATGCCCCCTCAACCTTCCAAGCGTTGATGAATCAGGTGTTAAAACCGTATTTGAGGAGGTTTGTATTGGTCTTTTTTGATGACATATTGATTTACAGTCCGGATATGGCAACCCACCTTCAACACTTGTACAAGGTGTTGGAAATTCTTAGGGAGCAACAATTGTTTGCTAATAAGAAGAAGTGCATGTTTGGGCAGTTTCAAATTGAATATCTGGGCCATGTTATCTCAGGCAGTGGAGTAGCAGCTGATCCTAAGAAAATTGAGGACATGCTGAATTGGCCAATTCCTAAAGAGATAAAAGGGTTAAGAGGCTTCCTAGGGTTGACAGGTTACTATAGGAAGTTTGTCAAGAATTATGGGAAGGTGGCTTGGCCATTAACTCAGTTACTTAAGAAAGACAGTTTCTAGTGGGGAGAGATTCCACAGGCAGCTTTTGAAGAATTAAAGAAGATCATGACCTCTGTGCCTGTGTTAGCTGTACCTAATTTTGAGAAGTTGTTCATAGTGGAGACAGATGCTTCTGGAAAAGGCTTAGGGGCTGTTTTGATGCAGGAGGGCAGGCCCATTGCTTATATGAGCCAAACACTGTCTGAGAGAAATCAGAATAGGTCGGTTTATGAGAGGGAATTAATGGCTATTGTGTTGGCTATTCAAAAATGGAGACCCTACCTTTTAGGAAGGCATTTTAAGGTTCACACAGATCAAAAGAGCCTTAGATTCCTTGCTGAACAGAAACTGATGGGAGAAGGGCAGCAGAAGTGGGTTTCTAAGTTGATGAGATATGATTTTGAAATTATTTACAAGCCTGGGAAGGAAAATTCAGCTGCTGACAGCCTCTCAAGAGTGATGCAGTATTCTGCTATATCCAAAGTGAGGTGTGATGCTTGGGAGGGATTGGAGGATGAGGTGACTAATGATGAAGCCCTTAGAGATGTAGTGCAGGATCTAGTGAGTGATCCTGCCAGCCACCCTGGCTATTCTCTAAAGAAGGGTAGACTATACTTCCAGGATCGGGTTGTATTGCCTCACTTATCACCTAGAGTGACATGGATTCTTAATGAGACCCATGATTCACCATCTGGTGGACACTCAGGTTATTTCAGAACCTTGAAAAGGAAAGAGAATTTGGTGTATTGGAGGGGGATGAGAAAGAGGATACGTGATTATGTACGTGGTTGTGAGATATGTAACATCCAATGGAAGGACTGCACATTCAAAATTTAAGATACCTGTGCCTACTCTTGATAATTCAGTATGTAACATCCACCAAGGAAGCGAGCATGCAGAACTATTAAAATTGGCCAAACTTATCATATGGGATGAAGCTCCAATCGCACATAAACATTGTTTTGAAGCACTAGACAAAAGTTTGAAAGATCTTATGGGTGCTGAAAATAATAGCTCTGCAGTTTAAGGGGGCAAAGTCATTGTATCCGGAGGAGACTTTCGTCAGATATTGCCTGTCATTCCAAGAGGTGATCGATCAGATATTGTCCATGCAACTATTAACGCATCTTATCTTTGGGATCATTGTCAAGTATTAACTCTAACCAAGAATATGCGTTTGGAAAGTTCATCGGACAATATGTCTATTGCTGAACTTAGACAATTCTCTCAATGGATATTAGATGTTGGGAATGGAAGAATAGGAGAACCAAATGATGGTTATGCTACAATTACTTTACCTGATGAGTTTCTAATTTCTAATTTTGAGGATCCCATTCAAGCCATTGTTGATAGCACATATCCTGATTTGTCTACAAATTACAAAATTGAAGGATTTCTACAATGTAGAGCCATTTTGGCTTCTACAATAGAAACAGTGGATATGATCAATGAATACATTTTGTCAATGATTCCAGGTAATAACTTCTATCCATTGCCCGATTTATAAAAAAAAATCATATTTTATCTACCTTTTTTTTTTTACTTTATGTTATATTCAAAATGTATTTAATTTGATAATAATCTTCAAGTGCTATTTATATATATTTACTGATATAGGTGATGAAAAAGAGTATTTAAGTTCAGATTCGATTGACATGACTGACATACAATACAACCAATCTTTTCAAGCAATCACCCCTGAGTTTCTTCATTGTCTTAGAACATCAGGGTTACCAAATCATAAGATAAGGCTTAAAGTGGGTACACCCATCATGCTTTTAAGAAATTTAGACCAATCTGAAGGCTTATGCAATGGCACTAGATTAGTTGTCACAAAATTAGCAAACCATGTCATTGAAGCAAAGTTTATGTCAACTGAAAGGGAAGGAAACTACGTATACATACCACGAATGTCATTATCACCTTCATAGTCTCCTTGGCCATTTAAACTAATTAGGAGGCAATTCTCTATTGTCATATCCTATGCCAAGACGATCAACAAATCACAAGGATAATCTTTGACAAATGTAGGACTGTACTTGCCAAAACCAGTTTTTAGTCATGGCCAACTTTATGTGGCTATATCTAGAGTTAAAAAAAGGAGTGGACTGAAGATTTTGGTACATGATAATGAAAGGAATCCATTGAAGACAACAACTAATGTTGTCTACAAAGAAGTCTTTCAAAATCTTTAACAGGTTCATCATTATTAATTTTAAGAAATTACAATAACCATATACTTTAAATAAAGTCATGACTAATTATTTTTTTATCTTGCAGCAAATCTCATCCCACCATCGGATTTTTTTGTGAGTTCAAGCTTAATACAACTGGAACTTTTTGTTGTTGCAAAATGACTATATATATACACATACATGCCCAAGGATGGAATTCACACATGGTGAGTAACTATATTATGAATCATTACCCTGTTTTAGTTTCTATAGATTAACAATGATGATCATTTGATCAAATACAATCGTCAAAACCTATACATTCAATTGAATATAAGATTCTTTCTTTGTATATAGTTTAATTCTAACATATGGCCATTAACTTTTTGGGAAAATAATAGTAAGGATGTATGCAGACAAAGTGTATCCATAATTTTTTTAGTCATTTTAAAATGTAGTGGTTTGTAAACTTCAACTTTTGTTAGCTATGTGAACAACTTCAGCTTTTGTTAGCTGTATGAACAATTTCCAATATGGCCATCTGTGAAATTTAGCAATTCAATTCGCCTTCCATTTATCTTTTGTTATGTGTATGCAATGTTTAAATTTGTAAATCCAATTTTGAAATATCTGTTTATGCAATGTTCACATATTACTTCTTCTAATGTTAATCCATAGAAATCATTTGTGTCTAAATTTTTTTGATACTCGCTGGTAGGACCTAAAAACAGGAAGTAATGGACATATTTTTGGTTAACATTATACTGCATATAGTGCCTATTTGCGAACAGGTCAATTGTATGAATGCATGTATATCAAATGATACTGTATTGTTATGGATATGAAATTGAGGAAACCAAGTTGAAGAGTTAAATCTTACTGATTTCTTAAGTCCACGTTACCTCAATCATACTGGGCCATATTGGATGTGAATATGTAATTTACAGAAACTGATATAGACATAATACAAAAACATAACATGCAACTGAGCTAATAAATACAAAATTCATCACACATAATCAGTATAAAACCATTAAGAGTTGCTGTTAAAATATGTACTAACTTTTGGTTATGGGAAATTGGCACAATTAAAAATAACATGGAGCCCACCATGTAAAAAAGTACAACAAACTCTACTACAAGGTGGCTATAATCTACCTACAAGTATGGTATGACTGTCATCTACCATAAAGTTGGTGTGACTAATGAAAACAATCAGGAATTTAAATGTGCTCAACTTTTCTGTTAAAATATGTACTAACTTTTCTATTTTTGTATTTTTTGACTATGAATGTGCTCAACTAATTGGGATGTCAGCTGATCGTTTGAGGAAAGTGATAGTTAAAGTAAGCGTAGTGTTTTATATAAGATAATTTCATATTCATGTTTTGTCAAATTTTTTAAATAGTATTGGTCTCTTTATTCCTCATGGTAAATTTTTTAATGTATTATTTAGGTTGGTGAAGTCGAAACCACTTGATAACATGTTGGGGTGCACTTTAGCATATTGAATTAAGGTGCAGCCAAAATTTAACAATTTTGCTGTGAGTAAGATTTCAGATGAGAAAGACTTGATTGAATTCATTATGCCACATTCTGCATATGATGAGGTATATCACTTATGCATTTCTTTAAAAATATATAATAAGATGTTTGTCAATGTTAATGATTCATCATTGTTATATCAATGAAATTAACTAGGTGACATCTCAGCCTGCTCAGTCTGGTGAAAATGTTAGATCCTAACCTACTGAAGAATTGTCTATTGTAAATCTTGATTCTCAACCTTCTGAAGAAATTTCTGCTGTGAATCTTTAATCTCAACCCGCTGAACAAATTGCTATTGAAAATCTTTAATTATGTTAATCAATTCCACCTCCTTTTTTGAACGTAAGTTTTACATTTAAGAATGCAGAAAAGAAAATTGATACATAGTAAATACTTTATTACCCACATCTTCTCATATTTTCATGGATTTGTCATTGCAGACTAGATTGACAAAATCTTGCATGTTGGATTCCATTGAGAATTGGTGACTATGTACATTTTCATTCAGTTTTTAGTCCTTATATGACTTTTTAATATATTTAACATGGTATTGGATTCTATTGAAATTTGCTGACAGGTTTGAATTCATGTAAACAGATAAGTATTTAATCTATTTTTTTTGTAGTCATGGAAATTTCAATTTTACCTTTTTAATTAAACTAACATTGTTATGTACATAACAGAGAATGAAAAGAAGATAAGTCATTGATGATTAATACATGTGTAATTTATATCAAGTTAGACATGACCTGATCATTGAAAAGTTTGTCTTATATTACTATTTTAAGTTATTTGATACTTTTAATTATATATATATATATATATATATATATAAAATAAAGATATATATATATATATATATATCTTTATTCTATACTAGCAGAAATTGCCGTGAGCTATTGATTGCATAAACAATAGGCTATTAATGAAACATGTCAAGAAAAAGAAAGTAAAGGAATCAATTAAAGTCATTTTTCACGCTGCATAATTTATGGGCAAAATTTTCAGTTTGTGTTTTTCTAACATTTATATATCATGAACTTAGAATGCACATCTTTAAATTTGTATTATAAATAGAAAAATAAATTAATTATTTACAACTATAAACAATTTAATTAGTATGGAGCGTAATGCAACATAGTTGTGTGTCTCATGCATAATGCAACACAGTTGATTAAATATTTATAGTTTTAAACTCATAGACTTAAACATTTTGTCCGTTATAGACTTTTTTTTTATCCCTATTAAGTATTTCTTTTCATTTTAAACTGAATGTTAGGAATCCTATTAAATGATGACATTGCTTACTGAAATCGAAAAAATTAGGTTTGATATTTTAAAAATAATACGAACTATAAGTTCAAGCACAAGAATGGTAGTTTTTATTTTCCCGTTTATCATATTGTCAGGTCTCACAATTTGTTTTTTTTTTTCAGTTTTTTGTTAAATAAAATAAAATTGAATAATATATCAAATTGGTTAAATATCAGCAGAAACATATTATTGTATATGTTTTCCTTCATGACTAATGAATTTATTATTATTATTACAAATAAATAGGGTGCTAAGATTGAAGCTTTAATTCAGGAATAGGTATTGAAAAAGTGGTACTTCTATAATTCTGATAATGAATTTTTGAATTGATTAAATGTAAATTAAGTGTATCATACTCAATCAATCTCTCCAAACTTTATTTACAAAATTTTTTGGTGAATTTTTGCAAAAATGATGGTGTTTTGATTTTATAAACTTATGAGCTAAATACATAGGATTATTTTATAAAATATATTACATATTTTAATTTTATTAGTTTTGGTTCTTATTGACTAAGTTTTACATGATTACAACTAAATATATACAATTATATTATACTTAATTTAATCACAATTTTCCTACTAAAAAAAATAAAAAATAAAATATAGCGGAGCAACCCGTGCGTATGCACGGGTTACTTACTAGTTTATTGATGAAAATCATAATTAACGTGATGATTCCGAATTCTGAACCATAGAATAATTCCTCAAACTAGAGGAGTAAAATATGAAGTTAAACAATTGGGATGAAGGTTTTGATGTTTTTATAATCTAATAAGGGGTAATTAATGATTACAACAATAGAATAGTCATTATTTTTTATTCCATATGTACCCGAAATTGGTGAGGGGGACACAAAATAAGGCAATTGAATGGAATAAAAAGGATATTTGTTGTGTTAAAATTTCATTCAATTTCATCATCAGTATTTTGAGTATCCAAATAATGAAATAAATTTTAAAAAAAATCACTCTATTTCAATTCAACAAAATTGTTAACATCAAATCTGTTGTAGTTTTGATGGATATTACAAAAATCAAAGTGCCTAAAATACCTTAACTCATTGGTTTGTATACCATCTTGCACGCATAAATTTAGGTCAGTGAACTTTTCATAGTGCAAATCAATTGATTTGTTTCTTACATGTGCAATAATGGGCCGTGCAAACTTTTCACTTTGTGATTTATTAAAATTATTTTGAATCTAAAAATATCCTGTTTTAATGTGACAAATTTTGATATTATGAGATTGCAAAAATTAAGGAACTTTTTGCCTTAATTATTTTTACCGTAATAATCATTTACAATAATCACGTTTTCGTTTTTATTATTTTCATTACAAATTATTTACCTTAATTTCCTTACCGTTTATGTATGTCTTCCTTGTTTTATAAACCGTCACTCAGTTTTCAGATTCACCAATAATGGAAAATATTTTTGTTTCTTGTTCATACAAAAAGGATTTGTTATATCTTGAGGGATTTGTACAATACACGGATAAATCTTTAAGGACAGTATGTCTAACATACATCTCAGATCTATCTCTTGCTTGTTCATAGAGAAATGGTCTGTTATATCTAGAGGGATTTGTACACTACGTGGATAAATCCTTAAGGATATTATGTTTAACACACGTATTGAGTGTATCTCTCGCTTGCTCATGGCTTGTTGTTTCCACATCAATCAGCCACCATGGCCAACATATCAAATATTAAGAAAATCAGCGCTACTACACAATGTCACTTTTACGACGCCTATACGATAGCAGTTCTCACAAAACCGTCGTTGTTTTGCACGCGGTGGCAAGCTCGTAAATATGAAAAGCAAAACGAAGACGGTTGTTGTAAAAACGTCTTCGAATGTGGTCTACGACGACGGTTATTTGTAGGACCGTCTTTGAAGGTTAACAAAAATAAAGGAGTGGCATTTTTGAAATTTTGTAGTTTTCAAAAGCAATTTTAGGTTGAAACAAGATGCATTTTAATTTCAATCTCTCTTAATAGCTGCATTAGGTTAACGCGTTCCCTTAGGGCTTTTCTTTTTCTTCACAACGATTCGTTTGCGAGACGAAGCGACTGGAGGTCGTCAACCGAGAGAGGAAGCGGAGAAGGTTAGAAGAGCCAGAGGGAGAGAAAGATCTGTAGCTAGATGGAGATACAAGAGGATTTGCAAATGGCGATTTGAATGAGCATACAGTGCGTGCAACCAGGAACAACAGGCACAATCCCCCTCCATTTTTTTTCTTGTCATTTTTT
>CM023946.1:26179511-26196110 GCA_013407115.1 Glycine latifolia | reverse complement strand
CCATTGTTCATTTGGTAGTATATATAGAAAGCAATTTTGAAAAAAAATATAAATGAGCAACAAAGATAATTTTGTCTTAAAACCATCTTTTAATATATTTTTAAAAAAAATTAAAAAAAATTAAGATACAAAGACGGTTTTAAGGCAAAACCGTCTTTGTATCTCATTTTAAAAATAAATAAATAAATAAATAAAAATACAAACAAAGACGATTCTTGGGGAACAACCGTCTTCCTTAGAATTGTCTTTGTATCTCACTAATTTTTAAAAAAAAAATAAAAAAAAAAATTAATACATTCAAAGACGGTTTTTGGGAAACAACTGTCTTTGTATGTGTACATACAAAGACGGTTCTTCCTAAAAACCGTCTTCGTATCTCATAAAAAAAAAATACAAACAAAGACGATTTTTGAGAACCGTCGTCGAAAGCTGTATGTTTCAACGACACACGCATCAAAGACGGTTGTACAACCGTCGTCGTATGTGCTTTAGAACCATCGTTGAATGCGCCGTATGTAGTAGTGCAGAAAACTTAAACACCCTTTTCTGGGGACACCTTTGTTGTTCAAGGTCATACAACTTGTTACAAAGTTTGGATTCATTTGGAAATATATGTCAGTTTTTTGAATTTTGGATATCAATAATTGCAAGTGGGGACATTCATAGCTACGGTACATGCATGTAACCCACATGTAACACAAGAAAGGTTGTAAATGACTATAGGTGAGTTAAACGACAAGAAGAGCAGATGATGCCTGTGCTTACATTTGATTAGGAGACAACCCAAAATCAGTAGTAGAGCCAAACAAAATCCCTGTAGTTGTTTTGCTAATTTATTTTCAAGTAAACAACTCATGAATGGAAGTGAAAATTTAGAAGTGAGATTGCAATCACTTACTAGAGCAATGATCCTTGTCCCTCAATATAATAATCTTCTGGAGATTAAAGTGCAAGCTTATCCAACAGCTTTCCCCAGTCGCCTGTCATTCAGATAGTAGGGGTGCATGAAGAAGTTGAACAATAATGATCGAAGGAAAATAGATCAATCTTTATTGTCAAAGCAAAAGTACATCACTTTATAAGCAATCCAATCCAGTTCCATAAAGCTTCGCCCATTTAATCACTCACTCCCAATACCATAAACAACAACAAAAACCCAAACCATCAAAATAAAGGACATAAAAACCCTCTACACATGAAAAAAGTAAATTGAATATTTTCAATACTGAATAAATTAATGTAATTTCAAAAAATCAAAGCCTAATAATGAATGAGGCAACGAAGATCGGGCCTCCATTCTATCGGGGAAGGGTAAAGGGAAGTAGAGGCAAACAATCAAGAATAATAAAGAAGGGAAGTTTAGCTTACTTTGAAAGAGCGTTTCTTTCAGTTAATTCAATTTGAGAAAAGTGCTCTCTCTTTCTTTGTCTTTTTGTCTCTCTCTACCATTGTTTGTCCTCACCACTATCAAACACACTGCTCCCCTCTCTATGGCGTAAACTCGATAGCTGATAGTGCAAGCAAATCAAAGCAAGCACCCCCACTTTATTTTTTGTAGGGGTTCTCTAATCTGAATCTCCCTCTCCTAAAACTGAACTGTGCATTCCTCTTTGTCTGTTAAAATTTGGTTTTTTGTCCTCCCACACCACCTTTATAAGCAGCTTCTGTTTAGTGCTCCACTACCAAAATCTACCTCCAAAGCTCTCTCTCTCACTCTCCCCTTCATCTTCTACTTCCTTCTATTACTCTAATTCTACTCTCTTTTGACCAAATCATGTTTTTTATTTTCTTCTAACTAGCCATGTCTTCAACATAAGGTTTTCTATATCTTGTAGTTCTTCTTCATCTCCAATTGAGTTTAAATAGAAGAAAGCTAGCTAACTACAAGGTTTGTTTATAGCTATGTTCAATGATTATGAATATGATCTTCTCACTGAGACACAGAGATAGATAGAAATTAGAAAATACCCAGAGTGGGAAAGTGCCTAGTAATTAAAAAGTTGTCTCATGTACGTGCCCTACTTCTGACTTTGTTGCTTTCTTCTCTTAATTCAACTGAAGATAGTGAGGTGTGATAACCAATGTCGTATCGATTCAAAACAATTAAACTACACTAATTCTGTAGCACAGGATTAACCTAGGTCGACTCAGAGACACAATCAATATGGTTCCAACTTCAATTCACTAGTAAATAATAGGGAAATTTTTATCAAACAGTTTGCATGCGATAAATGAAAATTGCAGAAACTAACAAAATTGATTAAATGTAATGTAAAACAGATTAAAAAGCATCAATCTAATTCACCAAACCAAGCAATATGAATTATCCTAATTCTCAGATAATAATTTTGTTGTGAAAGTTAATTCAATTTCATTAGAAGCAGTTCAATCGAATTAACCCTTAAATTAATTGAAACTACAAACCTAATTGAAATATCATCCAAATAATCTATGATTAAAATTCAAAATTAGGAAATGAATCCATAACCTAATCCACTTTCAATCCTAAACACATTCATAATCATGAAAATCGAATAGAGGATTGAAGAAGAAAGTGAACATTCGCATAGAATTTGAAATACCAAACCAAAACTCAAATTCTTCTTGCTTGGGCTCGGATCCTTGGATTGATTGATTGTTTAGCCTTCCATGATCATCATCAATGAAAGCCCCATGAAATGAGTGCAAGAAAATGGAAGAACAAAAATGAAAATGAAGAACAATGAAGAACAGTTGAGATAAAATAAGAGAAAGAGTTTTAATTCTAAAAACTTCTAAAAGCCATTACAAAATGTGTTTGTGCTAAAATGAAGTGTATCCATCCAAATAACTAAAATCAATTAAATATAGTGACTGAGTCAGTAGGGAAGGATGTGCCACAATGAAGCCCAACTAATCTAACTAATTACTAATTACACCAATTTCGCAGCCCAAAATTCAAGTGCAGTGATTCTGACTTCCAAGCCAAAAATGACCCTCAAAATGACAGAATTGGCCTTGGCTTATCTCTGATAAACTTGTATATCTTTTCCTTATCATTCCAGGGACTACTCATATGCACCATTTGGATTTTGGTAGAGCTCTCTAGGTCATGCGCAAGAAAGATAGGTCAAGTAAGCAAAAACTCCGAAAATAAGCAACAATTATCAATTAAGCCCACTTGTTTGCCTAAGGCAAAAACTGAATTAGAATGAGAAAATAAAAGTCCAAGAGAATTTAAATAAGCTAAGAAGAATAGAAAAATATTAAACTAAAAATACTCAATCAAGGTGGGTGGCTTCAACCACTAACTCTTGATTTTTTTGCTACCTTGTCACCTCATCATAAATTACAAAACTCTCTTTTTTGCTTCACA
The DNA here is from genome assembly GCA_013407115.1 of Glycine latifolia. NCBI lineage: Eukaryota > Viridiplantae > Streptophyta > Magnoliopsida > Fabales > Fabaceae > Glycine > Glycine latifolia. The sequence continues at coordinate 26,192,755 of CM023946.1, read as the reverse complement.
TGTATTCCTAGCTAGCTATCAGTGAAACTTTGCAATCATTTTGACATTACCCAGCTGATCTCCTTTGTTTGTTTCTTTTTTGGTAAGTCTCCAAACCTAGGAAGCAATGGAACTTTCGAGTCAACAAGGAGAGATCCCAATCCCAATAAATAGCAGTGCTACATATGGACATCTTAATGGTCATGGTTAGGGACTCATGATTCACCATGACCATAACCACATTATATCCTCCACGACACCTTCAAATGGCACACCTACTATGTAGTAGGAGTAGGATCATGGACTTAGAAGCTACAAGAAAGTTGTTCGGTACAGAGAATGCCTGAACAACCATGTAGCAACCATGGGAGGGAATGCCACTGATGGGTGTGGTAAGTTCATGCCAAGTGGAGAGGAAGGGACTATAGAGGCACAAAACTACTCTGCCTGTCATTCCCACATAAGCTTCCACAAAAAGGAAGTGGAGGGTGAGCCTTCATGTGACTACCACCACCTCAACATCAACAGAAGAAGACTCATTCTAGGCCCTCACAAGAACCTTGTCCCTCCTGAGGCTCTGGGGTATCCTACAGCTCCTAGAAGTGTTCCACCATACTAGATGATAATGCCCTACAAAATTGGAGGAATTGGGCACCACCTCCCTTCAGAATCTGATGAACTAGTGATAAGCATTTGTCGTGTGGCTTCAAAACAATTAAACTAAGCTAATTTTGTAGCACAGGATTAACCTAGGTCGACTCAGAGACACAATCAATATGGTTCCAACGTCAATTCACTAATAAATAAAAGGGGGATTTTTGTCGAACAATTTGCATGCGCTAAATGAAAACTGCAAAAATACAAACTACAATTAAAGATTAATGCAGAAACTAACAGAATTGATAACAAGTAATTTAAAACAGATTAAAGAGCATCAATCCAATTCACCAAACCAAGCTATTCGAATCATCATCATTCTTAGAAATTTATCCTATTGTGCAAGTTCATTCAATTTCATTAGAAGCAGTTCAATCGAATTAACCCCTAAATTAATTGAAACCACAACCCTAATTGAAATATCATCCAATTAATCTGTGATTTATATTCGAAATTAGGAAATGAATCCATAACCTAATCTGCTTTCAATCCTAAATGCATTCATAATCATGAAAACAAAATAGCAATTGAAGAAGAAAGTGAACATTCACACAGAATTCAAAATACTAAACCAGAACTCAAATTCTTCCCTTGCTTGGGTTGGATCCTTGGATTGATTGATTATTTAGCCTTCCATGATCATCACCAATGAAAGCCCCATGAAATAAGTGCACGAAAATGGAAGAAAGGAAAACAAAAATGAAGAACAATGAAGAACAAGGAAGAACAGTTAAGAGAAAATAAGAGAAAAGGTTTTGATTCTAAAAAGTGGAAAAGAAAAATGTAAAACTGTTTGTGTAAATGAAATGCAATGTTGTAATTCCTTCTAATGTCACTAACATATAGTGACTATGTCTGAAGCAAAGAATTGGCCATGAGCAATCCATCAATTCTAATTATTTATGCTATTTACATCAATAAAAAGTCCAACTCGCAGCCCAAAATACAAGTGCAGTGGTTCTAATTTCAAAGCCTAAAATGACCCTCCAAATGGTAGAATTGGCCTCGTCTTATTTCTGGCAAACTTGTAGATCTTTTTGTTATCTTTCCAATGACTATAAGAACGCTTAATTCGGAGTTCCGTAGAGCTCTGTCCTGTACAAGGCAGATACGTCAAGTGAGCATAAAATCTGAAAATACGCAACAATTAGCAATTAAGCCCACTAACTTGCCTAAGGCAAAGACTGAATTAGAATAGGAAATAAAAGTCCAAGAGAAGTCAAATAAGCTAAGAATGATAGAAAAAATATTTAACTAAAGGCACTTCATCAACTAGTATATGGTGGTGGTGGTGGAATGGTGCAACTTAGCAGTAGACCCATCAACTCGCACCAATTGCTAGTGAAGAATAGGTTCAGGACAAAGTTCATCCATGAGTAGAAGGAGAAAATGCTCAACTTTGCTGAGAAGGTGGTTGGAAAATCCAAAAGCAAGAGGAATCTGTTGTGCAACAATTTTGCCAAGAGATTGGGGTCAAGAGAAGAGTGCTCAAGGTTTGGATGCATAACAATAAGCACAATCTCACCAAAAAGAATCCCCTTACTACTGTTGCACCACCACCACCTTAATTATAATTGTCCTTCCTTCACCCTTTCTGCTTTATTATTATATGTACTCCATCCCTACGTATGATTAATTATTAGCCTAGCGGCAAGTGTTTGTTGACTTTCATCATCAATTCCACTATAGTATCTCTCTAATCATCATCTCTTGCAATATAATTCTCTCTTGGCTCTGTTTGAGTTCTATTTACCGAAGACTAAGAATAAACCCACCATTTAGGAGCTCCATGTATATCATGCATTTGCATTTGCATTGCGTCAAGTTTGAATTAGTTTCTGACTGGTGTTTAATTCTCTAGTTTAGGAAAATCTCATATATATGCTTTCCCATAATAACCAACTTCATACTGAAAATCACATATCACATTTCATGACAATGGTAATAATGAGCTGTAGCAGGTTATTCTTTTGAATTTATGACTTATATTGAGGAAGAGATACATACCTTTTGGAGGTCAAAGCAAAGTCAAGGGGATCAACAACTAGTCCACAAATCTCTAACACTCTATCTATACTCGAGTGTTCCAGAAACTTCTTCCACACTATGTCACTCCTATTCACCAAATCCAACATAAAACAAATTAAATTGCAGGTGTTTAACAAATAAAATCGCAGCTCCGACCTAAACTAAATTGCAACTCCAATAATAGAATAACGATGTCGTGTATCCAAAAATCGTATAACCATGCACATTTATGTGAAAACAAACAGATACATATCTGTTGCAGATCGCAATAGATTCAAGGGCATGAGACTCACGGATGTCGGGGTAGAGACATGAATTGACAGAAGGTCACTGAGGCTAGGGCACGAGACTGATGGTCGGGTTGTCGAAATTAGTGGACATTTTAATTTGAAAAATAAAAAACGGTTTATGGAAAACCATCTTTGTTAGTGTCAATACAAAGACGATTTTCCCATAACCGTCTTCAAAAATTTCAAGTTAATTACAAAAATGCCACCGGTTAATGACAAACATGCTTTTCGTAGACGATTTTTTGAATACACTGTCGTTGAACATAACCTCATATTTACGAGTATGCAACCGTGTAATATACAAAGACAATTTCGACAAAACTGTCATCATATGTGCGTCGTAAAAAGCACAATATGTAGTAGTGGTTGTCCATCTTTCTCTCACTTGTGCTATCCATGAGCACTTTTTAAAATCAATCATGAAAAAATTGATTCGTACCGTCTTGTACCCTAATTTTTAATCAGTGTAGCAAAGTCGAAAACCAAAACACGACCCTGCGTAAGCTCTACCAAGAATCATTGTTGTACCAAGAACGCCCCTCGTTGGCTCACGACCTCTAAGTACCATCCTGTCTCTTCTTCCTTTTCCTCTATCTCCTTCTCCCTTTTTGGATGGTCTTCATGGTGATGAAGGAAGAAGCTTTTTACTACCCTCTATAGTGTTTTTGATCACAATGCTTTCAATCTAACGTTTATGCAAAATGGGATTCAAGATAGAAATTGAGGGAGTGGGTGTTTGCTTTCATATTAGGGAATTGATTCTAGGTCCATAATGATTTTGGATAAGTTTTTACTTTTTTAATTTTATGTTGGAGAAGAGTTCAAAATTATTTTATATCCAAGTTTTATTCCTAACTTAATAAAATCATCCAAACATAAATCACATATCTACAAAATCAATTTTAACAAAAATACATTTTACAAATTCAATTATGTCAACCCTCATCTAAATACCAACATAGACTATGAAGGGGCTTAGGTGTTTGCACGAGAAAAGAAAGCATAAAGAGCTAGTGTAACATCCGAAATTTATGGACTTTAGAAATAATAATCAAAAGACATCTTTTAAGAAATAACTTTTATAATAAATGGCTAAAGGATACTCTTAGGCATTATTAATAACAACTACCTTATAATAGGATTAGATGAAAATAAGATAATAGGACCCTGATTGGGAGTCAAGGCCCAACAAACCCACACACACCCTACGATTTTATAGAGTAAGGAATGAAATACAATAAATTACAAAAGAAGGAGGGTTCATTTACAAACTTTTCCCAATGAAAGTTATTTTACAAAAAATTATAAGTTCACAAAGACTATCATCTAGTGATAAGTCTTATGTTTTCACAAAAAGCAATGGACTTTCGTCCAACATTTTATAACCAGTATTTTGAAGTAAACTTTGTGTGCAAAGTGCCAAAAGTATGCTTTAAATATATACTTTGACAAGCTCAAAGGAAAGTAGTGGAAACACTTAGTTTTATATTGGTTCACTCTACCTTAGCTATGGCCAGTTCTCCTTTACTAACCAGATCCACTAATCAATCTTGATTACAACAAGTATTTTGTCCTGCCACTCTTGGCTTACAAGTATTCTCTAGACCACTACTGACACAATCCTTAAACTCCTCCTGAATTTAAGAACACTCATGTATTATTTTGTCAATAAGTCACTCCTGGCTTTCACAAACAACAATTTGTACAATCACTGAATCTAACACTTAGTGGGTGTGTTTACAATAAGATATATCAATGTAACTTTGCTAAGCACAGGATGGACTCTATGAGTATAGTGTTTTTCTCTATTTTTCTTTCTCTTGGACTTTTGTATGGTCTTTTTTATCAATCTTTCGTGAGTCTTTTGCAAAGCCTTGGTGCATTCTATATATTGAGAGATGAGCATATCAATGTAGGATCTTAAGCATTAAAAATATGACTATTGTCAATCTTTGATCCTCTGATTCTAGATGGTGACAAATGATATTGGCATATGCACGCCAAGATAGATCATGAATCAATTCCTTTTAGATTTGTCCTTAGTATCTCAATTTAAACGTTAAAAATATGTAAAAGGAAAGATAATAGCGCTTATCAGATTTGTTCCTTTTAATAATGCATTTATAACTTATCACAAATGGATTACACTTAATTAAGTCAGATACATGATAAGTCTTTGGATGGAGTGGACAAGTGCTTATTATAAAAAAATAAACATGTTACCATTCATAGACAGTGGACGAGTATACCAAATAGTATAGATTTTACCATGTCTTTGCTTCCACTAATGAATCTTGTTTACTTACATTTAAACCATCAGTTAACATAAATTTATATCTTTGTTTTCATCAAAACTCAAGAGATGTGTCAATCGTCTAGTGATGGATCGTCAATTTCTAACAATTTCCCCTTTTTGATGATGACAAAGTATATAAATTTTGATTAACATAATAATGATAGCTCAATGCACTTATGTATGAGTAAGGATCAGAGAGATATGTAGGGAGGATTGTTCATAACTCCCCCTGAGTCCAACAATGTTATGCATGAGGATACAAGTGAAAATATCATATAAATATGAGAATAGAAGAGTTAAAAATGAACACATATGAGTGGACTTTCAAACATCTCATTTTATTAGGTGGTACTGGAAAATACATCAAAATTATTTTATAAGACTTCTCCCATTTTTGTCATTATCAAAAAGACGAAGGGTATGAAGGAGAAAGAAATGATGAAGGGTATTTCATCTCTAATTTTTTTAATTGGATGAATTTTTAACAAAATGGATAAAATTTCAAATAAAAATGTGGATACAACTTATTGTTAAAATAGTCATTGAATATTACAATTTAATTATAAAATGGTCTCAACTTTACAAAGGCTCGTCAAACACAAGGTCCTTCCTTGGTGAGTCTCTCTTCTACAAAGGCTCGTAAAATCCAAGGTCCTCCCTTTGTGAGTCTCACTTCTGCAAAGGCTCATCAAACCCAAGGTTTGTCCTTGGTGAGTCTGGCTTCTCCAAAGGCCAGTCAAACTCAATGTCTACCCATGGTCAGTCTCGCTTCTCCAAAGGCTCGTCAAACCCAAGGTCCACCCTTGGTAAGTCTCTCTCTGCAAAGGTTTGTCAAACCCAAGGTCCGTCCTTCGTGAGTCTCGCTTCTCCAAAGGCTCGTTAAATCCAAGGTTTATCCTTGGTGAGTCTCACTTCTCGAAAAGCTCGTCAAACCCAAGGTCCACCTTTGGTGAGTCTTGCTTCTCCAAAGGCTCATCAAAGCCAATGTTGGCCCTCGGTGAGTCTCGCTTCTCCAAAGGCTTGTCAAACGTAAGGTCTATCCTTGGTGAGTCTCGCTTCTCGAAAGACTTGTCAAACCTAAGGTCCACCCTTGGTGAGTCTCACTTCTCCAAAGGCTAAACAAACCTAAGGTCTGCCCTTGGTGAGCCTCGACAAAACTCAAAATGAACGCGCCCCTAATCCAAAGCTTGCCAAAACCCAGGATGAACACATCCCTAGTCCAAAGCTCGTAAAACCCATGATGAACACTTCCATTCCCAAATTTTATATTTGTAGGAATAAAAGAACCCAAGTTCCACCCTTGGTAAGCACTCCTACAAAAGCCCAAGGTACACCGTTGGTAAGCCCACTTCTTTGGAACTACAACAAGCATAGTCAAAGGTCCAAGTTCCATAGTGCAAAAGGAGATACCACCAGACTAGTTGGCAAGACCTTCAACCAGGTGAAATCAAATTAACCCTTACAAGCATTAGGGGAGAAGTTCCACAAAGCAAAGAAAGAGTCACCAGATGATTGACAAGACCTTTAACCAGGTTGAATTCAAACACGAGATGATCTCGTGTCATCTAACTCTCTATTTCATACAAAGTCATCAAGTTCTTGCTTCCTATGCCGCCAAGATCTCATTGTCGTTAAGGCGACCTATCCTTACTACCATAAGCATCAAAGCATTGAATAGACAACAAGGCAACAACATATAAGACATACAAATAGAGCAAATTTCATCAACAAAGGAAAGCATATGTATTAAAGAAGAAGAACTATTGTCAACATTACAAAGCCTTTACGGCCAAAAACGAACAAAGAAAAACTATAAATAGAAAGCACCCTTAGCATTGGGCCCATCGCCTTACTCCTCACCAACATGCTTCTCCGCAACAACTATATCCTCTTCGTCAAGTAGTTCACCATCCTTCACGTCCTTGAAAGGGTCAAAAAGACCCAAGTCAAGATCCTTGGAAAAGAACCCAACCTTCCTAACGACTTTATAAAATCCGTTTTCATGTTGCACCATGACCTTTTTCTTGTATGCCATAAGCTCGAACTCCTCCAGCTTGGACTCTAACTCCTTCAATTGGGCCTCGAGGTCAGCAACCACCTACACGAGCTCATCCTTCTCAACAACAACGCTCTCCACCTTGCCAACCAAGTCATTCTTCTCCTTCAACAAGTCCTTGTAGTGTCCAGTCAACTCGTCACGATCCAGCCTTGTTCTCAACAGCTTGGCAAGAGCACTGCCAAGCTTAAACGATAGCTGGTGGTTGGAGTTAACCATCTCAACAAAGGCAACAATGACATTGGACACCTTGTGGGGCTCCAATCTCCAAATATTCCAAGCAGTGGTCCTCTATTTGGTGACCTCAACCTCTAAAGATGCCACCTTGCTTAGCACCTCATGGTGCCTTTGTCTGTTCTCCTCTAGAATAGCCAAACTTCTTTGGAGGAAGTCCTTTGCAAAATTAGTTGCATTCTGAATCCCAACTAACCGAATCATATTCTTGTTAAAAGAAGACACAAAGCCAGTCAAAGTTCTTTGCTCTAGCCTATACCACATACTCCACAGTGAGTCCGTATCACACGAAGTATAAACATGATTAAGGGAGATACCGGGGCGAGAAGAGGAGGAAGGCGACGCCGATGCAAACATGGTTGAGGAGGAACTACTGGAGCTGAAGAGGAAGGAGCTGACATTTCTAAAGAACTTGTGGCCATCACACAAGCATTGAGTAAAGGCGTAACAGTGGTGGAGACAATGGCATTGACCCGAACTGAACATCAACCCAACAACTTGCTTCATAGCTCGAAGGCTGAGAAGGGCCCTTGACTTCTTGCGGCCTGACACGCCAGCACCATCATCACACTTTTTCTTAGCCAAATCAGAGGAAGGCACATTGGGGGAGACCTCAAAAACTTCATCATCAAGGCCAACCCTAGCAGAAGGTTGACCCCTTTCTCCAACAAGAGGATTGATAGCAAAAGGTGGCACAGTCCCACCGAAAGGAAAGACCTGCTTCACCAAGGAGCTCCAAGCGAAGTTGCCCATTATAATTGCAAAGTAAGCAAAAATAAGGTAACAGCCAATTCAAACCATGACCTGCCTCAGACCCAAAAGAGGATAAGGTAAAATACTTACTATCTAAGGTAGCGAGAGGATCATTTGCTGAGGGAAGGGACAAGATGGCCCAAGTATCCACCAAGGCCGACAGTTGCTCCAAAATAGCCTTTTCAACCCTCTGCACAAGGGTCAACAGTTCCTCATCAAAAGACTTAAACCTGGAAGGGTTTGACTGCCACTAGAGCAAGAAGTTGGGTTCATTATCCCGATTGAACATCAATGGCAACCTATCAGCCACGACGTCAGTAGCCAAGACCTTGAAGAAACTGTCCTTGAAATGGTGAAACACGTTCGAGTCAAACTCGAACAACTTCTCCGACACGTTGTTCAGGGATACCCAACCTATTTTCCCTGTCAATTTCATTTGGAAAAATTACAAAAACACCGACACACTAAGTCGGATGTTGAAAAAGAGGCATAGGACATCGAAGGCCCTCACTATGACCCAACTATATAGGTGAAGCTAAGAGGGGGCTACATTTAAGTGCTCAAGTAGAGCACATTGAAAAGAGTTCAAGGGAAGAATTAAACTTATAACTTCAAAGAGACATTGGTACATGAAAAAGAAGGCAGACAACCTAGTGTCACCCTCAGAAAGGGTAAAACATCACTCCGACAGGCTTGGATGGGCATCTTGCAGAGTCTTCTAAGTTAGCTAACCTCAATTGACATTTTAGAGCCCGCGACACTCGTGACAGGAGTAATGGATGAGTGATATTTCAAAACATTGTCCCTTACACACTCATATCCCATGACGGCAGGAGGGGACAAAGGCGACCAGCACTTTGGCTACATCGCACACAAGGGGAAACCCTAACTTCCCAGCCACTACTCCTTCTTGCTTCCCCCGAAGCAGAAAGGGGAATATCGAGGTAACTGGAATGGGTTCCCTGTCCAGAGAGGCAGCAGAAGGTCACACTCTCTTACAGAGGTGAGAAGTACCTCCACCAATAGGGCACGAGTCCACCACCCTCTCAGAAGAAGAGGACTCGATATCAGAAGCCCCATGGTGAGTCTCATACTCCGAGGAGCCACCGATTGGAATGACTTCTCGGTCCACCAGGGGTTGTTGAATCGAACCCCTGAAGTCACTACCGCCCATACCCATGGCGGAGTCAGAGATGAAAGACATGGTGAAAATTAGAAGTACCTTAAAATGAAGAAGACAATTGGAGAAGAAGAGGACACGAATCGCAAGCAGAAAGCAAGAAAGTTTCAAGGAGAGAAAGCTGAAATTCAAAGTTGCAGTCATCAAAAGTCAAACGTCCACTCCATTTAAGTGGAGGCGCGACTCTTCGATAACTGATGGGAGCTGAAATGACTTCTTGAAATTTTGCACCACGACACAGCCCCACTCACCCACGTACTGCATCTTTAGTACGTGACCGCCCCACAGGTGACACGTATGTAAGAGTAATGAGCATGCGCTGCACTCGCTTGCAGCAAAAGGCACACGAATCACCAATCTTCAATGCCTTCTCCAACTGTTAGAAAAGGGGAAAATTGTCAAAGATAGAGGCTTCCCTCACTTGACATGTCTGGCTTTGCCTACAAGAAGAAAAGTGCGTCCACCTTGGACAATTCAACAGAAGCAGCCCGTACAATACTTGTCTAGGCTAGGGGGCTTGACAAGCTTGATAGACCTGCAACTCTTGCACCTATCGAGGTTACCATGCTCGACACCGGACAACACTTGTCCACGCTTAGGAGCTCGATAAACTCGTGACCCTCCTACTTGTCAAGGCTATACTACCTTCAACATTGAACAATCTCCCTCGACACCAGGGAACCTCTTTCACCAACAAGCTGGCTCAGAGCTTTGGGGACTTATGTACTTTCCGGGGTCCACAAAATACACGCGGCAAGCAATGTGACACTCCAACACACACATCATCCCTCCATGTCATCCTTGGCACAAGAGCACGGACACCTCGCCCTTAGCAGTCCTCACGTATTTCTTCAGAGTAGTGGTAGAGTAGAATCAACACTTTATCAATTATCTGAGCAATCATCAATGTCTGACCCTTCCACGATGTCACCATCTCTCCATGTCCTTCCACGATGTCACCATTGTCCTTCACAATGCCATCTTTATCTGAACAGTCGTCATCCTTTGCGTTGTTATCATTGTCTTTGCATTGTTTCTCATCTCCATGGAAGCCACATTTTTCCATTCGGGCAACTGCCGTGGCCACTGCAACATTCTGTGATGTTGTCACGACCTACCTCTATGGCTCCTTCTCAACCAGATGCCAAATCTGAAACCACACCCCAAAGTTTTATTTTCTTCACATCTCCACCGTTTGACTCAAACTTTTTCACTTACCATTATTCTCAATCATCCACGTGCAATCCCATTAGTGGCATACCCCAATTCCCTTGCACTTTCAAACTTTCTAAATTCCATAGTACGTTGAAGGTGAATTTTAGTCCAATAATTTATAGGTTTCTTTGATTTATTTCTCACTTTTTAGTTTTACAAAGTATTTTCTTTTCTTTTGCTTTTCTGGGGGCCCTTAAAGACTGCTTTTTAATCTAACTTCATGCTTAAATATAAAATTCTCATCAGAATATAATGTGTTAAAAATTGTTTCCAAAGCAAACAAAAATTCTCAATTATATATTTTTTTTACATTTTTTCATATTTTGAGATTATTGTATGACTTTTTATTATTAAAATTATAAAAAAAATGAAAACGTAAAGTGATAAAATTCTCTTTTATCTCTTTTAACTTATATTAGAAAAAATGTTTTATGGGATAAAATTAAATACTTTATGGGGACAAACAATAAATGTATATATAGACATCTAAAAAAATCTTTGTGATAACATTCACCCCACACCAAGAATAAATTATAGTATAGAATATAGATTTACCATAATAAGAGCCATAAATATTCCAAGCTAAGTGGTTGACAACCGAGACAATACCTGAAATTCCTGACTACACCCTCTCTCCAACGTGTTGCTGAATTGGAAAGAGAATTTTCTGTGTGGCACCAAAAAATTGCATCACACGTCCAGACACTGAGTCATAAGTAAAAATCCACACTCTCCATGAGGCTTGCATGTGCCAAAACGAGTCCAACACCTTCCCTTCTTCCTATTATCCTATATAAACAAGTAGTCTCCAACAACTCAAATTACACCACTCACTAGTAGTATCTTATAACTTCCACTTATTGTTCTTTTCCAACCCCTATTCAATATCAAGTAGACCAAGCTAAATGCCATCCATGTCCAAGGCTATGAACCCAGAAATCAAGAAGCATGCATGTGACAAGAAAGACGGTGTTTGGTATCATTATGATCCCACAGCTTGTGCCGAAGGAGATGATTATAACGGGAATAGAAATTATGCCTTTGCATATATGGAAGGTGACGACGATGATGATGGTAGTTATGATTATGCTCCTGCAGCATAAATTTGATTTGCTTAGTAATCAGCTAGTATATATAAAGTAACAAAATGTCTACTCCAAACTTTAGCTTTGGGATTCCCAGTTCATTGAAAGACCCCAAGTTTTGTTCACAAAGACAACTAATGGTGACCAATTTATTTTTCTGTGGACTAATTTATGTGATGCACCCTAATTTACTATCTTTGCAATAGTAATTAAGCTCACTGCTTATCTTATTCACACATACTATCAAGACTTTATCATTAAGTACTAGTTCAGTTTACTTTCTTTGTTTTTCCTATTATTTATCTTTGATTTGAGTGTCAGGAAATTCTCTACTATATATGTCATAAACCCAGACCACTCAGTAGTAGGTCATAAAAGGGTCTCATTCTAAAAAGACAACAAAAGACAAAAACTTTATGGGTCATAAACCAAGACCACACTCAGTAGTGCACGTGTCATTTGAAGACAATTTTCTCTATCATATCTGCTAATTTGACCATCTAATTCAAGGTAAGCCATAAGACGAAATGGATATTGTGTATAAAGTCAAGACAACAAAGGATAAAGAAATGAATATCATATAAGAGAAAAAAGAGCTAGACAGACCAAAATGGACAGCATGATATTTGATTGGCTCAATGGCTCTACTTGAGAAAATATTTTTGTGGAGCCAATTGAAGTCTCTATCTTAGTATCAAATACCAAGCGACACACGATGATCCTTCTGAACTAAGTCTAAATCTTAGTTGCATATTTTTCCACTTTCAATGTCTAACACCTTTGTACATATTGGATAAGGTGTGTTTTCTGGGGAGAGAGTTTTATCGGTTGGATTCCAGTTTGGAATCATTATTTCTAACACACATCGCTTGGGATCATTTGATACTTTACTGTCTTCTTGAAAAAAATCTGTAACATTGGAATCCATGTATATTATTCAGACTTTCTTCCAATACTTCGGTTCTTCTTTCTCGGATCCTACCTTTTCTTTTCCCTTGTCGGATGGTGATCCTTCTTTCACAAATTATCTTTTACAGCTTTTCATTTTGAGTCTCCACCTAAATTCTGATCAAGGGAAAAGAAAAAAGAAAAAAGAAGAGTAAATAAAATATCAAATATTTTTAATATCAAGAGCAAATTACAAAATCTCCCCTAACTTATTTTTCTTTATCACAAAGAGTTTATCAAGAAAGAACTAAGAATCGTAAATATTAACCGTGCAACCATCATAAATCATCAAGATTGGTTTTGCATCACCCTTAGACACAAATTTAATTAAGAACACTTAGAGGTTGGTGGAAGTAAATATTAATTTTCATTATTGGACAATATTATAAATAAGGAATAACACACATTTAAAATTAAAAACCAATATTACAAATACCTAAAGAATAACACATACACAAATTTAAGTCTATACTAAAGATCAAACATAAATTTAAGTATGTATTAAACGTCGATGCAAGTGAAC
>CM023946.1:26159875-26179501 GCA_013407115.1 Glycine latifolia | reverse complement strand
TTTAATTTTGATTATAGAACAATATTACAAATACCTACTAATAACACCTATCTCTTGTCAATGTATATATAACATAAATCAAGTGAATTTTAATTTTGATTATAGAACAATATTACAAATACCTACTAATAACACCTATCTCTTGTCAATGTATATATATAACATATATCCAGAATTTTAGAACATTGTAAATCACAAATATCAATGTTAAAACACATATCAGTATGATCTTATAATTTGAAGAATATAAAGTAGGATGGGGTTTAGTCTGTATATTTGATGAAGAGATCAAAGTTGCATGTAGACACAAAGGATGAACAATGAGTAGATTTATAAATAAAATAAAAAAAGAGATGAGAAGGGGGCTGAAAAGAAAGGCATGATTTGGAGGCTACTACAATATGATATCAAATCGAGAACTCTCTTAATATTTCAATGGAATAGGATAAAATCACCTGTAATTAAATTAAAAAATCGTAGAGTTATACAGTTTCAAATCAAGATCTGATTTCTTTAAAATTACATTTCATTTTATAACTTAATTTTAATGGTTGGGATTCATACAGTTCAAAAGTCAACTGGAGAAAAACTTGGTCCATATATTGTTTGGGATAAATATACTTTGGTCCTTGTATTTTGCATTTAGTGACAATTTAGTCCTCATACTTTTGAAATGATCAATTTAGTCCACAAAAGTGTAAATATTGTGATAAATTAGTTCAACTGTTAAGTATTTTCCGTTTTCGTTAATGTTGAATGCATATGTACTTGACATGTTGTTACTGATGCAACAATTCCATGTGTGAAGGGAACATTTAAGGCCAGCACACTATGTTTTGGACTAAAATGCCAGTGAAAAGCCCCCCTCCTCTATATATCCCATTTATTTCGCCTATCTTTCTTCCATCATTAGAGGCTATGAGCAAAACTTCAAGGCAATGCTTCAGCAAATCATTTTGCTGCAAAGCGTCGCCATCGACATCATCATCATTTTTGGTTGGTGCCTTTTCTGTTGTCGATAAAAACTAGCATGAAGAACCAAATGATTTTTTTTTTAATGTTTTACATTTCCTTCTTTTCCCACCATTGCAAACAACCACCCAGTGGCTCCCAAACTATAGCCAATTCCAAAACACAGATCTGTGTGCTCTACTTTTCAATGCCAACCACTGCATTTCATTTGAGGATAGTGCCTTTGCCCCTGTTGATCTTGGGAGCAGCTTTGGTAATGGCATCCCCTCGCTGTGCTTGAGCCCAAGTGCAACCACCATCTGCTCATCGTCCCCATCCCCGTCAAGGTGTTCATGATGTTGATCCTAGCAGTATGGATCTGACTAGTGTTGTTGATTTCGCGTTGAACGTGAATTTCTTTGTTTTCAATTTGTTGTCATTTCAAAATTCATGGATGGTATATGCCTGAAAATCTATTTTGTCCATCCATTGTCTTGGGTTTCTTTTTTATTCATACAATTTTATGAAATTGTTACTATAGTTTTGGGGTTTTGGTTTTCCGCTGGATTTGAAATTGTGACTATAATTTTGAGGGAGGTGGATTTTGAGGGTTTCAATAGAGGAAGAAAAAGATGGAGGGGGAGGGTGACAAAGAAGGAGTGGTTAATTAAGAGAGAGAGAGAAGATTTGGGGATGAAGTGTGGCAACACCACTAGGCACGGTTGCAAGGGAGTCATCGCGAGTGAGAAACTAAAGGAGAAGAGGCTAGGGAGGGTCATTAAGAACATGATTAGGAAAAAGAGGTTAAAAAAAGGAAAAAAAGTACAAAAATTTTACTAACATTTTATTCCAACACACTATGCATTGACATGGAATGTCCTTTGCACATGTGGAATTGTTACATCAGCAATAACATGTCAAGTATGCAATCAATGTTAATTGAAACGATGGATATAGAATGGTTAAACTAATTTGTCACAATATTTTCACATTTGTAGACTAAATTAATCATTTTCAAAGTATAAGGACTAGTGTCTCCGAATGTAACGTACAGGGACCCCCAAGTGGCTATATACCACATTGTTTAACTTTCCATTTCCAACGAAGAGAATTGTAATGACCCGCCACGTCGCTACTGTATCACTAACTCTTAATCATGCCATTAACATGTTTTAAATGAAAACACCTTAAATTGGATTATAAAAACGATGTTAAATTTTTCATGAACATATAATGATCATCATCATGGAATATACACGTAATTAAGATACGCATAAGTCATCCCAAGCATATATATAAACAAAACATAGTTTTTTTGTAGGTACAAATAACTATGTCCAAAATGTATTAAGTGTTTTAAAAGGGAAATAAGACTTAAATGATGGGGTGCATCCATTAAAAACAAGAGGTGTAACTAGCAAGACACAACTCCTGCCCGGGATCTAGTCCATCGACATCCCGGCTACTCGGCAGCTCTAACCAAAGGATGGTCATCTTCCAAAGTACCTACTGCTGCCCGTCTGCTCACACGAACCCGATTCGCGATCATCACAGGTACCAAACCACACGGCACAACAAAGCAAGGGTGAGTTCATCATATTAAACAACAAACAATAAATAACATCAGTTAGGGAAAATAACCCGGTCATCACCATATCATTACAAATTTCCAAGCATCTCATCCCGCAACTAACACGCACGGGCATCCAAAAACATTCCATAAGTCAACTTATAATATCTAACATGATGCATGCTCCTGACTCAACTCTCAGCATGCAATGTGGTACCATCCCAGAAATAGTCCATCCCCGTGGTCTCGATGATGCAGTCGCTTGTCAAGATCACTCTGTCGTGCATAGTCACTCCCCCTGGTAGTGATCAGCATTCGGGTGTCAGAAGAAGTACCCAACAGACGTGGTCCCCCAGTAGCCCGGTACCCTACAGTCAATCATCCTATTTCCGTCATGCAAATGTCGTATGTCCCATGGGCACCATCAATGCATGACCCAGTCAGGAACAACTCGTCATGGATAGGTTAATACGTCACGCACCCCCAATGTACATACAATCAAAATCACGGGCTGCCCTAACATGGGCTCATCGATGCACTGACCGCGGTCCTTACAAGGTTAACCACCCGCTCCCAGCATCTCACGTGTCTATACATAGCCTGCCACCACGATACCATCAATGTATGACCCAGTCAGGAACAACTCGTCCTGGATAGGATACCTGTCATACACCCCCTATGGTATCGATGCATACATCATTATCTCAAGCCATCACATAGGTCGATCTCCACTATTATCAACACCATCACATACGTTTCTTACACGTCATTCACAACACCACAAACAAGAGAGCCAGTGTAAAGTATTAGGTGTCCGGGTTGGCACTTAGATGTAACAACTTTGAGGTATAAATCAGAACAAGGTCGGACGAGGACGGACAAGATCGGTCAAGGTCAGTAAAGGGTGATCAAAGGGGATAAAGGTTGGACAAGGGAAGACAAAGGTCGACAAGAGTGGATGAGGTCGGAAGAGGTCGGTCAAGGTTAGTCAAAGGCGGTCAAGGGGGTCAATGGGTTCTATAAAACACTAAGGACGGACTCAGCACTATGCAATCGATCACCTAAGCATTGTAATCGATTATAGCAGATTGCGCTTACAAGACTCGGGGTTGTATTAATATCACCAACCTACACAAGGTTGTCCGAGTTACGAAAGTCGAGTAAGGGAAACCTGGTAGCTTCTCAAAGAAAAGACTTACACTTAGCGATCCTAAAGAGTATAGCTCATCCCGGGTGAGGAACCCGGTAGTTCTAAGGAAAGAAGATGAGCTTAACCGAGTAGAAGACCTAGTGGCTCTTTTTTCGAGAAGGCACGAGCTCATCCGAGTTAGGGAACTCGATGGCTCTTCTCCCGAGAAAGCACGAGCTCATCCGGGTTAGGAAACCCGATGGCTCTTCTCCCAAAAGATACAAGCTCATCCGAGTTTAGGGAACTCGACGACTCTTTTCCCGAGGAGACACGAGCTCATCCGAGTTAGGGAGCTCGACGGCTCTAAAGTACCACTCCAGGTAAGGAACCCGGTATACAGACGTCCGCCAACAGGGACTAAGTCACGCTGTGCATGCACACATGCATGCTACGTAAATCGCTCAGCTTGGCATACCCATCCCGGTACCCGGCACCTCCACGAACACTACTGCAAAGTGTCTTGGGAGTTTTTAGCATCAAAATGCCAACTTCACACATGCACGGGGAGTTCTTACAACATCAACTCCCTCATAAGAACACCATCAAACATCAACACAAAACACCAACCAACAAACATAAAGCATATCACGTCTCATTCATTAAAAAGGCATAGCTTTTCTGGAAAACAACACACATTAGGGACATGTAGTTATCATCTTGGTTGGACTCCCTGGCCCCCAACCATGGTATCTAAAGCTGTTATCAAACATAATAAACTTCCCTTACCTAACTAGGAGTTCATTCTACAACTACACGATGGGTTGTCCTAAACTTCTGCTCCGGCCATGAGGTCCTTCTCGACGTCGGGATTCCGTGGTGGTTCTCATGAGTTGAAGGTAACATAGAGGGGTCGAGAATGGGAAGGTTTTCTGGGTAAGTTTAGAGAGAGAACGGAGAGAAAATGCAAAGGTTGAAGAAGGGAAGAGCACGCTTCTGCTGCACCAGCCTGTTGCTTATAAACACAGCTAACAAGACATCTCCTTTTTGCGTGCATGCACAGCAACCTCAGCCAACAAAGTTGACTTTACACCTAAGGCAAAAGCACTCAAAACAGCAAATAATATAATAAAACATATAATCAATCAACATAACACACACATAAAACGTCCAGCTTAGTAACTTGAAATTCCAGGGCGTTACAACTCTCCCTCCCTTTTTGGAATTTTGTCCCCAAAATTACCTGATGCAAACAAAGCTGGGTAGGCTTCCCGCATCTGGTTTTCTAGCTCCCATGTTGCATCTTCTCCTAATATACCTCCCCAGATTACCTTGACTAGGGGAATTTCTTTTCCTCTTTGATGCTTTGTTCGTCGATCCTCAATCCTCAAAGGTAGTGTTTCATACGTTAAGTTTTCCTTTACTTGAATATCATCTAGTTCGACCACATGAGAAGGATCATAAAAGTACTTACGAAGTTGGGACACATGGAATACATTATGGAGATTAGAAAGGGACGGGGGTAAGGCAATTTGTTAGGCGACGAGCCGACTCTCTTTAGAATTTGGAAAGGACCAACAAACCTGGGTGCGAGTTTCTGGGTTTTCAATGCTCGGCCGACCCCGGTCTATGGGGTGACCCTCAAGAATACATGATCACTGACCTCAAACTCTAGGTCCTTCCTCCTCCTGTCATGATAGCTCTTTTTCCTACTCTGGGTCGTTTGTTGCACCACCTCGGGCCCTAGTACAAGACTCTCGCCGGGTTCCAACCAACATAAGGGTGTCCTACACCTTCTACCATATAGGGTCTCGTAGGGAGCCATGCCAATGGTAGAGTGAAAACTATTGTTGTAGGTGAACTCTATCAATAGTAGGAAACTATCCCAGCTACCCCCTTGTTCTAGAACGCATGCCCTCAAAAGGTCTTCTAGAGACTGAATGGTCCGTTCAGTCTGCCCGTCAGTTTGAGGGTGATAGGCCGAACTCAGCCGAAGCTGGGTTCCTAAAGCCTTGTTCAAACTCTCCCAAAATCTAGAAGTGAACCTCAAATCCTGGTCAGATACTATGCTAGAGGGCACACCGTGCAGCCGGATATTCTCACTAATATACAGAGAGGTCAAGTTCTCTAAATAAAACCGAATATTAATGGAGATAAAGTGAGCAGACTTAGTCAATCTGTCAATAATAACCCAGATAGAATCTAACCCAGCCCGGGTCCTAAGCAAACCCACAACAAAATCCATGGAGATACTATCCCACTTCCACTGGGGTGTCTCCAAGGGTTGTAACTTACCCGATGGTCTATGGTGTTCTACCTTGGATTTCTGACAGACTAAGCACGCATATACAAACTCGCTAACCTCCTTCTTCATGTTCGGCCACCAAAACATAGTCTGAAGGTCTTGGTACATCTTGGTGGCGCCGGGGTGGATACTTAGGTTACTTCTATGCCCCTCTTCTAGGATCACTTTCCTAAGCTTGGATATGTTGGGAACACAGACTCTACCTTGAAGTCTCAAAACCCCATCCGTTCCCACATGGAAACTACTAGCACTCTCTGATGCTATGGCTTATAGCTGAGTCTTCCGAAAAGGATCAGGCTTTTGCCCTTCTCAGATCTCTTCTAGCAGCCCGCTCGTAATCCGTAGAGCTCTTAGTCTCACGCTATTAGGGGTGAGCTCACAAGCTAGACTAAGGTCTCTAAACTACTCCAAAAGCTCTAACTCCCTAACAATCAATGCGGACACATGAAGAGATTTTCTACTTAAAGCATCAGCCACCACATTGGCCTTGCCGGGGTGATAACTAAGCTCAAAATCATAATCCTTAAGGAACTCTATCCATCTCCTCAAACGCATGTTTAACTCTTTCTGGTTGAACATACACTTAAGGCTTTTGTGGTCACTAAACACCTTGAACTTGGAGCCAAAAAGATAATGTCTCCATATCTTAAGGGCAAACACCACGGCAGCTAGCTCCAAATCATGGGTAGGGTAGTTCCTTTCATGCGTCTTGAGCTTCCTGGAAGCATAAGCCATAACCCGGCCACGCTGCATCAACACCCCTCCTAAACCCGTCTTTGTTGCGTCACAATACAACTCAAAGGGCTCTCCTAGGTTAGGCAAAACTAACACGGGTGCGGTTGTTAGCTTTTCCTTAAGAGTTCGGAAGCTATGTTCACACTGGGTATCCCACATGAACACTTGACCCTTACGAGTCAACTTGGTCAACGGTAAGGCTAGTTTGGAGAAACCTTCTATGAATCTCCGATAATACCCCGCTAAGCCCAGAAAACATCTAATCTCAAACACGGACTTAGGACTCTCCCACTCGAGAACGGCTTCCACCTTAGAAATATACCACCTTGGGATATCACATGCCCTAGGAAACTCACCTTCTCCAACCATAACTCATACTTAGACAACTTAGCATACAGTTGTTGGTCCCTAAGGGTCTGCAACACAATCCTCAAGTGTTCTTCGTGTTGGTTTCAAAGGAATCACTTGAAGAATGGACAAAGAATCAAGCTTAGTTTTGAACTTTCAACAAGCCTTGAAGCCTTGAAGATTAATTTGTGATTAAATGTAAAAGGAAGAAGCATTTCTGGTGATCCAAGTGCATTGCATTCACATCATTCATTAAGTCTTTTAATTTGAGTTATAAAATTCACAAGGCTTTGATAAATTGATTAAGTTTTTGAATTGAATCAAGGGTTTTTGGAAAAATATATTTTCTACTAATTTAATCAATTACATAAAAGTAATAATCGATTATTTTGTTCTTAGTTCATTCTGGAAAACTTTTCAAGAACAATGTAATCGATTACGTATCGGATTAATCGATTATTTTACCTACGTTTACATATAAACTGCCTTGATAAACATTTTAATCGATTACCAACAGACCGTAATTGATTACATAGGCTAAATAGAAAAGTCAGCTTCCTGTCTTAATCGATTACCAGGGTTAGTAATCGATTACATCATATGCCTCTGCTTAACTTGTTTTGCTACATTAATCAATTACCAAATGTAGTAATCGATTACATAGTTCAATATGGTTAATGAAGCTTCCTATCTTAATCGATTACCAGAATCCATAATCGATTACACAGTATATTTCAAGTTTATAAAGCTTCCTATCTTAATCGATTACAAGACGGAATAATCGATTATTCTGTTCGTTGCCCATATCCAGATTTCTGTAGAACACTTTAATCGATTACATGGTTGATTTAATTGATTACATAAGTGAAATAATCGATTATTGGGCACGTTTAATCGATTACTGACAGTTACAAAAGTTTGTTATAAATAGAACCCTTGCTCAGCTTGGTTTAAAACTCGATCAATTCGTATTCTGAGCCTACATAAGCTTTCTAAACACATTCTTGGTGATTTTTCTGGGTTCTATGAGTTCTTGCTTTCACTAATACACTTATGGGTTGTTAAGTGATTCTTGAAGCAAGAAGATTCTTTTAAAAGTTTAAGGAATGAGATGTTCTGAGTTTTAATTTCATCATTCAACCTGGTATATTCATTCATGTGCATATTCATTTACTGGATCATCAGGTGATTTCTTTCCTTAACTTTGTGGTTGTAATTCTTTTGTGAATTTGTATTTGATTGTCTATTGTAATTGGGTTTCTTGCTTGTAATCTAGAGATAGGGTTTCTCGAGGGGTTGTGCTGAGTAGTGTTCTCAGTGGGTTTGTCTCCAAGAATCTAATAGTGTTTTAGATTTCTGAACTTTATCTAGAGTTGATAAAGAGAGACTTTGTAATTACTTGTAAGAACAGAAAATTTGCACTAGTGGAACTCCATTCTAGTGTTGAGTGGAAGAAAGCTGGATGTAGCTTCATAGTGTTTGAAGTGAACCAGTATAAATCTTTTGTGCTTTGAATTTAATTTCTTTCTTGATTATATTCTGTCCATCTTGATTATCTTGCTTTGCTTATCAATTCAATTTTGAGCTTTTGGATACCTTGGGCTGAGCATTTGATTGAATAAGGATTCTTGGTTTCAAAAGTGATAAAGATCCTAAGGGAAACTCTGATTTTGTTTTAAGAAATTTTTAATTTACCAAGATTTAACCAATTCACCCCCCCTTTTGGTTAAGTGCGAAGTGTTCCTATATT
Organism: Glycine latifolia; assembly: GCA_013407115.1. Taxonomy (NCBI): domain Eukaryota; kingdom Viridiplantae; phylum Streptophyta; class Magnoliopsida; order Fabales; family Fabaceae; genus Glycine; species Glycine latifolia. Next base: position 26,170,716 of record CM023946.1, on the reverse strand, counting down.
TTACAATTGGTATCAGAGCTGGTTCTTGAAAGTTATTCAAGATCACTTTCTTAAAAAATGAATACTTTACAAATAACCTTCAAAGAAGGTGCTTCTTTAAACAGACCTCCTTTGTTTGAAGGGGAGCATTTCAGTTTTTGGAAAAATAGGATGAAGATCTTTATTCAATCTAATGATCCAGGTGCTTGGAATGCAATTGAAAAAGGTCCTAGGGTACCCATCAAAGTTGTTGATAATAACATGATTCCCAAAGATTGGGATGAGATGAATGATGAAGAAAAGAGGATTGCTCAGTATGATTTTAAAGCCAAGAATATGATAACTTCTGCTCTTTCTTCTAATGAATTCTTCAGAACAGTTAGATGTACCAGTGCCAAGGAGATGTGGGAGATGCTAGAGATCACCCATGAAGGAACTGAAGAAGTGAGGAGATCAAGAAAGCACTCCTTGATACATGAATATGAGATGTTCAAAATGAACCAAAATGAAAGCATCTCTCAAATCCAAACAAGATTCACACACATAGTGAATCATCTCTTGGGACTTGGAAAGACCTTTGATGTTGAGGAATTGAACATCAAAATCTTGAAATGTCTCACTAGAGCATGGCAACCAAAAGTGACAGCTATCAAAGAATCTAAAGATCTTTCACAAATGACCATGGCTGCTCTCTTTGGTAAGTTACTTGAGTATGAAAGAATGGGTTGCACCGGAATCAAAAAGCACGAGTAAAGGAATCTTGTTTATGAAATATTTACCTTGGATGAAATGTCTGGAGTTCGAGACTTCGGCACCACTAAGAGTGAAGACTCTTCCAGTGGTCCTCGGTTGTCCGAGTTGGTTCGGCAGGCCTCCACCATTCTGCTCCTTCTTGGGGTGCAAGCAGTCCCTTTGGAAATGACCCTTTTCCTTGTAGTTATAACAAGTCGGGCCTCTTTGCTTGCACTCCGAAGAAATATGCCTGGGCTTAACACACTTGAAAAAAGTGACCTGATTTGCGGGTCCGCTACCATTGCCACCAGCAGATCCTGAAGTAGCCGGCCGTTAACTATTAGAGCGTTGACCATACGACTTACGAGAAAAGGTGTAGGACTTCCTGCGGTTTTGATGCCCGGTCTTATTGTCCTTTATAGGGTCGAAGTTCCGGTAATAGGCCGCTTTATCTCTGGAATCTTCATCCCATATCTTGCACATGTTGACCAAGATCGGGAACTGACGGACTCCTTGGTAGTTTACCGCTTGCTTCACCTCGGGTCGTGATAAGCGTTTGTCGTATGGCTTCAAAACAATTAAACTACGCTAATTCTGTAGCACAGGATTAACCTAGGTCGACTCAGAGACACAATCAATATGGTTCCAACTTCAATTCACTAGTAAATAATGGGGGGATTTTTATCAAACAGTTTGTATGCGCTAAATGAAAATTGCAAAAACACAAACTACGATTAAAGATTAATGCAGAAACTAACAGAATTGATAGCAAGTAATGTAAAATAGATTAAAGAGCATCAATCCAATTCACCAAACCAAGCTATTCAAATCATCATCGTTCTCAGAATTTATCCTACTGTGAAAGTTCATTCAATTTCATTAGAAGCAGTTCAATCGAATTAACCCCTAAATTAATTGAAACCACAAACCCTAATTGAAATATCATCCAATTAATCTGTGATTTATATTTGAAATTAGGCAATGAATCCATAACCTAATCCGCTTTCAATTCTAAATGCATTCATAATCATGAAAACAGAATAGCAATTGAAGAAGAAAGTGAACATTCACACAGAATTCGAAATACTAAACCAGAACTCAAATTCTCCTCTTGCTTGGATTGGATTCTTGGATTGAGTGATTATTTAGCCTTCCATGATGATCACCAAGGAAAGCTCCATGAAGTAAGTGCAGAAAAATGGAAGAATAGCAAAATGGAAATGAAGAAGATGAAGAACAAATGAGAGAAAATGAAGAACAAGCTTTTGATTCTAAAAACTAAAGAAAAGAAATAATAAACTTGTTTGTGCAAAATGTAAAGTGTGCTGTCCAAGTTTCACTAAGGTCACTAATATGTAGTGACTAAGTCTGAAGAAAAGAATGGGCCGTGAACAAAACCCATCAATTCTAATTATTTGCTATTTACAACCATAAAATCAAATTCGCAGCCTAAAATTACAAGTGCAGAGATTCTGATTTCAAAGCTTAAAATGACCCTCCAAATGACAGAATTGGCCTTGGTCTATTTCTAGCAAACTTGTAGATCTTTTTGTTATCTTTCCAGGGACTCCTAGAACGCTCCATTCGGAGTTCCGTAGAGCTCTGTAAGTCCTGTACAAGCCAAATACGTCAAGTGAGCTTAAAATCCAAAAATATGCAACAATTAGCAATTAAGTCCACTAACTTGCCTAAGATAAAAACTGAATTAGAATGGGAAAATAAAAGTCCAAGAGAAGTCAAATAAGCTAAGAATGATAGAAAAATATTTAACTAAAGGCACTCCATCAAAATACCTCACACTTAAACATTTGCACTCCTGGGCAAAACTAAAAGAAAGACTAAGAGAAAATTTCAAACTAAAGTAAATCAAAAATTTAAAATAATAGTATGAACAAGGAACACATATTTTTCAATGGATCCTAACAATGCACAAAAGTGAGAAAGATAAAAAATGGAAGAATGATATTAAGGTAACAAACAATCCATGAAAACATGATCACAAAGCACAAAGTGAGAAAGTAGTCAAGTTTAGAATTAAGAATGTACCAAGGTGATAGAAATCTCTCAAAGGGCAACACTCAACCTCATATAATGTGTATGGCTTTTTGTTTACACTCAAACACTACATGTAACTAGCACATCCAAGTATTGACAAGACTCTAGTTCATTCAACTTGAAATACACATGCATCAAAAGATCAATAGGACTTTATAGGCTTGTAATGAATGACTTAGGTAAAGGTGGATAAGAAATGGATATTTAGGCTAAAACTTAAGAGAAAAGAGGGGCAATGGGGAGCAAGCCAACAAGTTAAAAGAGGGGTAGAAACAAAGAATTGAGATTTAAAGGAATTTACAAGGATGAAAATCAACCATAACAACTTTTATTTCATTTTTTTTCTTTTTCTTTGCATTTCTTTTCCTTGTTTATGCATTTTTTTTTCTTTGAACGTTTGCTTTGTAAACTATTTCTTTTCTTTTCTATTCTTTTCTCATCATCATTTTTTCATTTTTTTTTTCAAATCAAAACAAAAGCAAATAAAAATACCCCACACTTGTTTGAAACCCACTCCCAAAACAATTCCAAAGCCTCTTTCCTCCCTAAAGCTAGGATAACATGGTTTTCCATTTTTTTGTAGTTTGCAATGGGTTATATAAGAAAGAAAAGGCTAAAGGCTCAAAAAGGGTGACAATGGATATCAACACAAGGATAGGTTTATTTGGCTAGTGGCTAAAAGAAAGAAGGCCTAAATCATCTCAATCAAAGCATGTGCAATAAGGAATGTCAAAAGAAGCAAGGCAAAACATAGAGTAATTTAGCACAAGGGTGAATTCACACATGAAAGAACATATCCACAAAGGCTCAAAAACTCACAAGGCATAATTCTATCACACATGATTCATCTTAAATTCTATTCCTCAACCCTACTTATCACTTCAACAATTGCAACAATGATTCACATCAAGCACGAAACCTCTCAATCCAACCAAAATTTTAACATTTCTCACAATTTATGCAAGTTAGAAATTCTATGAAAAACATGAAAAAGTGCCTAAATTCAATAAAAACAGCAACAAAACAGAAACAGCAACATAAACAAACAGAAAACAGAAACATACAGATAAACAGAAAACAGAATGTATAAACAGAAACGTAAGCAGAAAACAGAAAACAGACAATAACCAGAAAACAGTAAACAGAGAGAAAACAGATTTTGGAATCCTTAAAAATCCTCACCCCCCACTTGAAATGCACATTGTCCTCAATGTAAGCATGCAGAGAAATGCAAACAAAGAGACAACAAATAAAAGAAGGGAAAAGGAAACTCCCGAAATGTCATTCAAGATGCTTCATCACACAAAATTGGCAAGACCAAGGAGATGTACGCCACAAGCTCCTCCTCCACCTGAGGGCTCTCATGAAATACTTTGAGTTGGTGACCATTGACCTTGAAGACTTTGCCGGTAACTTCATTTTTAATTTCAACTGCACCATGGGGAAAAACATTAGTAATAACAAAAGGTCCATCCCATCTAGATCGAAGTTTACCGGAAATAAGCTTAAGGCAAGAGTTAAACAATAACACTTTTTGGCCACTATGGAACTCCTTTCTAAGAATCCTAGAGTCATGAAATCTCTTCACCCTCTCTTTGTAAATCTTGGAATTCTCATATGCTTCTAAGCGGATCTCTTCAAGTTCTTGCAACTCTTCACTGCCCAATAAGCACGATGCTCAATCTCCACTGGAAGGTGGCATGCCTTACCAAAAACCACCCTATAGGGAGACATCCCCAAAGGTGTCCGATAAGCGGTCCTGTGAGCCCATAAGGCATCCTCAAGTAGCTTGCTCCAATCCTTCCTGTTTGGTTGCACCACCTTCTGTAACACTTGCTTGATCTCTCTGTTAAACACCTCTGCTTGCCCATTAGTTTGGGGATGATAAGCTGTAGCAACTCTATGCACAACCCCATACTTCTGAAGCAAGGATGCCAATGATCGATTACAAAAATGGCTCCCCTGGTCACTAATAATGGCTCTAGGCACACCAAACCTGCAAACAATGTTAGATCTCACAAAATCCACAACAACTTTAGAATCATTAGTTCTGGTGGCCTTAGCCTCAACCCATCTAGAAACATAATCAACAGCAACCAAAATATATGAAAAACCATGAGAAACAGGAAATGGACCCATAAAATCAATACCCCAGACATCAAAAATCTCACAAAAAATAATGGGTTGCTGAGGCATCTCATGTCTATGTGTAATAGTTCCTCCTGCTCTCTGACACTGCTCACAAGTGGTGGTAAAGCGATGAGCATCTCTAAACAGGGTGGGCCAAAAGAACCCATAGTCTAATATCCTCCTAGCGGTCCTCTGAGGACCAAAATGACCTCCGGTAGGTGTGCCATGACAAAACTGAAGAATAGACTGAATCTCATGATCAGGCACACACCTTCGGATCACTTGGTCACTACCAAATTTCCACAAATAAGGATCATCCCAAACATAATATTTAGCATCACTCTTAAGTTTATATATTTGGGACCTAGATGCATGAGGTGCAACAATAGATGCAACAATGAAATTAACAATGTCAGCAAACCAAGGTGTGACATGTGATGAATGCAAATGCATCAAATGCTCATCAGGGAAATTATCATGAATGGGAAAAGACTCAAGAGGTCCTTCAATCCTACTCAAGTGATTGGCAACCAAGTTTTCTGCACCACTTCTGTCCTTAATCTCGAGGTCAAACTCCTGAAGAAGAAGCATCCACCTGATCAATCTAGGTTTAGCATCAGGCTTCTTCAACAGGTACTTCAAAGCTGCATGGTCAGTAAAGACAGTGATATGGGAGCAAAGCAAATAAGATCTAAATTTATTTAAAGCAAAAACAATATCTAAAAGCTCCTTCTCAGTGGTGGTGTAGTTAACTTGGGCTGCATCTAAAGTGCGTGAAGCATAAGCAATGACATGGGAGAGTTTACCAACTCTCTGTGACAACACAGCCCCAAGTGCATAATTAAAGGTGTCGCACATCAGCTCAAAAGGAAGCTCCCAATCTAGTGGCTGCATGATGGGAGAGGTAGTCAGCTTCTTCCTCAAACCTTCAAATGCCTCTTTGCAAGGCTGGTCAAATGTAAAGTCTACGTCCTTTTGGAGAAGCTTGGACAATGGTAATGCAATCTTACTGAAATCCTGAATGAATCTCCTATAAAAACCTGCATGTCCAAGAAAAGAACGTACTTCCCGCACAGAAGCGGGGTAAGGCAAAGAAGTAATCACATCAATTTTGGCCTTATCGACCTCAAGACCTCTACTAGAGACCAAATGCCCTAAGACTATACCCTCATGCACCATAAAATGGCATTTCTCAAAGTTAAGAACAAGGTTAGTCTTAATACATCGGTCAAGCACTCTAGAGAGACTATCCAAACATGCATCAAAAGAGGAACCATAAACAGTGAAATCATCCATAAACACCTCCATGCAACTCTAATAAATCAAAAAAGATGCTTACCATGCACCCTTGAAAGGTGCTAGGTGCGTTGCATAGGCCAAAAGGCATCTGGGTGTAAGCAAATGTGCCAAATGGATAGGTGAATGCGGTCTTGTGTTGATCCTCTGGTGCAATATGAATCTGCATGTAACCAGAAAAACCATCCAGAAAGCAATAATGTGATTTACCTGTCAACCTCTCTAAAACTTGATCAATGAAGGGAAAAGGAAAATGGTCCTTGCGAGTGGCTTGGTTGAGTCTTCTGTAACCAATGCAAACTCGCCAACTGTTGGCCACTCTAGTCGGAATCAGCTCATTATCTTGATTCTTCACAACTGTGAGACCCGACTTCTTAGGAACCACTTGGATAGGTGAAACCCAAGTGCTATCTGAGATGGGATAGATAATCCCTGCAGCTAATAGCTTTGTCACTTCCTTCTTCACCACATCCAGAATAGTGGGATTCAGCCTCCTCTGTGGCTGCCTCACCGGCCTAGAATCATCCTCCAAAAGTATTCGATGCATGCATATAGAAGGATTAATGCCCGAAAGGTCAGCAAGGGTCCATCCAATGGCCTTTTTGTGGCCTCTTAAAACATGCAACAGCTTATCTTCATGCTCAAGTGACAGACTACTAGATATGATCACTGGAAGCTTCTGAGCATCATCTAAGTATGCATATTTGAGGTGCTCAGGTAGTGACTTTAGCTCCAAGGAAGGTGGCTGAATGGTGGAAGGCAAGGAAAGACTGGGGGCCGAGGGAAGTGGGGATAGTAGGCTCAGAACCTGTATCTGTACCTGCAACACAATCAGTGTGAAGTGCGGAGGAAATCTCCACATAAATACTACATGCAACAGCAGAATCATCACAGGTACAATTACAAGAACCAAGATCAAAATCAGAAAAATCAGAAGAATTAGAAAAATTAGAAAAATCAGAAAGTAAATCAGAAATATCTACACTATCTACTGCAACATCAATGATATCAAGAAGAAAAACAGAATGCTCCTCTACGGGATGTCTCATAGCCTCAAAAATGTTAAACTGGACAATGTCGTCACCAAACTCCATAGAAAGAGTTCCTGCATGCACATCAATTTTAGTCCTAGCTGTCATCAAGAATGGTCTTCCTAAGATTAATGTGGAACCATGACTAGAAGAAGACTCATTCTCCATGTCCAAAATAATAAAGTCCGTAGGAAAAATCAAATTATTAACTTGTACCAACACATCTTCAATAAGTCCAAGTGGAAGCGCAGCACTCCTGTTGGCCAAGTGAATGACAACACCAGTAGGTTTCAACTCACCCAAGTGTAGTGATCGGTAAACTGATGTGGGCATAACATTAATGGAGGCTCCAAGATCACACATGGCATCTGCAAAAGTAATACCTCCAATGGTGCATGGGACAGTGAAAGTGCCAGGATCCTTGCACTTTTGTGGCAAGGTAGGTAGTGGCATGGAATCAATAGTCTTGCCCTGTATGAGTGCAGATATATTCCTGCCCATCTTCACTTGCTCATCTCCCTTCAGCTTCCTCTTATGAGTGCACAAATCCTTCAAAAACTTTGCATATTTCGGAATCTGTTTAATGGCATCCAATAGGGGAATGTTGACTTCAACCCTCCTGAAAATATCAAGCAAATCAGAATCAAATTCCACTTTCTTTACAGAAATGGATCTAGAAAGAAAAGGTAGAGGAATTGGAGGAGTATGCTTTGGTGCAGAATCTGATTTAGCACCAACAACTGTTGAATCTGAAAGCTCTTTGCCACTCCTCAAGGTAATGACATTCACACTCTTTGGATTAATCACTGGTTGTGCTGGAATGCTGCCAGAACCTTGCTGCTGCATCTGGTTGACAGTTGTAGCTAAATGTCCAATCTGAGTCTGGAGGTCTTGGATGGTGGCACTGACATTCTGTTGAAACTGAAGGTTGGTGGTGGCCATCTGCTTCATCAAATCCTCCAAAGAAGGTCCAGAAGGTCCAGAACTGGGTTGCACAGGTTGTGCAGGTGGTGTAGGTGCAGGTTGCTGGAACTGTGGCTGTTGTCTGAATGGAGGAGGCTGGTATTTGGTGGTGGCAGGCTGGAAGTACTGCTGTGGAGGTCTGAAGGGTTGCTGCTGTTGTGGTGGACTAGGACCATACCTCAAATTTGGATGATTTCTCCAACCAGGATTGTAAGTGTTGGAGTAAGGATTATACTGCTGTTGAGGTCTAAATGGTTGTCCAGGTTGCATGGCAGAAACTTCAGCAGCTTGTTCTGTCTCTTGGAGAATGGGACATGCATCTGTTGGATGATCAGGCACACAGCAGATACCACAAAGTCGTGGTTGGTTGGCTGCCATCACATTCTGTTGTTGACCAATAGCAAGCTGCCTCACAAGGGATGTCAACTCTGTCAATTTGTTCTCCAACCTCTGGTTATCAGCAACCATAGAAATAGAAACTTCATTTGCAGCCTTGGATGGAGCAATACCGATTCGAGTACCAAATTGTTGATAATTGGCTGCCATGTTAGAAATCAATTGCCTTGCAGCAATAGGGGTCTTGTCCATCAAAGCGCCTCCACTAGCTGCATCTATCATACTCCTGTCCATCAACATCAAACCTTCATAAAAATATTGAATTAATAATTGCTCACTGATTTGATGGTGAGGGCATGTAGCACACAGCTTGTTGAATCTCTCCCAGTACTCATACAATGTCTCCCCAGCTAGTTGTCTTATACCACAAATCTCCTTCCGGATGGATGCTGTTCTGGATGCTGGAAATAATTTCTCTAGAAATCTTCTCTTCATATCTGTCCAAGTGTTGATAGGATCTGGTTGAAGGTACAACCAGTCCTTGGCCACACCATCCAGTGAAAAAGGAAATGCCTTCATCTTGACATAATCTTCATGAATGTGACATAATCTTCATGAATGTCATGTGGTCACATGGTGGAACACACTAATGAAACTCCTTAAGATGCTTGTGTGGATCTTCACCTGCAAGACCATGAAACTTGGGAAGCAAATGGATCAGTCCAGATTTTAGCTCATAACTGACCTCGGTCTCAGGATATTGAATACACCAAGGTTGGTAAACAACATCAGGTGTAGCCAATTCCTTAAGAGTTAGGTTGTTATCAGCCATTGTATCAAGATGTGCAGAAGTAGAAGGATTAGAAGTAAATTCAGAATCAAAGTCAGAAGATACTATGCTACTATCTAAAACTACACTATTAAAGTCATCTGAACTAATATTATGTCTGTTTAATCTGTGAAATGTCCTATCTATCTCAAGATCATATGCATTTGGTTCACTTGATGTGGACCTAGTCATACACAATTCAGCTAATAAGGAACAATAAACATAGACAACACAGAAATGTCAGTCAGCTACTCTATCAGGACACTACTCACTATATGTGCTGAAATGAAATAGAAATTGGAAAACTGCCCTAAAAAAATTTTAAAAATTCTAGAAAAATAACAGTGAAAGTCTAAAAATCATGATTGATTTTTGTGATTTTTTTGGTGATTTTTAAAAATCATGAAAATAGAAAATTGCCTCAAAAGTGGCCTAAATGATAGAATTTGGCGATTTGGACCCCTCCTGACCATGTTTATCCTTCACAGGTCACCATGATGTATTAATTTTCTCCACATTTTGGGAAAATTTCAGCCCATTCCGAGATCGTTTGCTGTGAAATGACCAGAATGCCCCTGCGACAATTGTAAAAACAGTGTTAAAACTCCTACTTAGAGCTCAAATTTGCCAATTTTAACCCAGACCCAACCCTTAACGGGGTTGCTTTTGTTTAAAATGGGGGATAAACCTTGGGAAACAAATCGCAAGCAAAACTGCACAGGTCGAAAACAATTCTAGACAGCAAAATGACACTACAAAACAACTACGCTACAAAATTTCTCATCCTACTACTACTCTGTTTTTGCTCTGTTTTTACTCTGTTTTTCTCTGTATTTTGACAGCAAACATGAAACTACATCATCTACACTTCATAATGAACAAGAATAATCATGCAATTATGTGATAAAGTGAGGTTGTGCAACAAAATGTAAATATGCAGTGAATGTAACTCTTTTTTTTTCTTTTATATGTATTACTACTACTATGCAGTAAAATGTAAATATATTACAGTGAATTAAAGCTAGCACACAATGAACCGTGTCCTCGGCAACGGCGCCAGTTTTGATAAGCGTTTGTCGTGTGGCTTCAAAACAATTAAACTACGCTAATTCTGTAGCACAGGATTAACCTAGGTCGACTCAGAGACGCAATCAATATGGTTCCAACTTCAATTCACTAGTAAATAATGGGGGGATTTTTATCAAACAGTTTGTATGCGCTAAATGAAAATTGCAAAAACACAAACTACGATTAAAGATTAATGCAGAAACTAACAGAATTGATAACAAGTAATGTAAAACAGATTAAAGAGAATCAATCCAATTCACCAAACCAAGCTATTCAAATCATCATCGTTCTCAGAATTTATCCTACTGTGAAAGTTCATTCAATTTCATTAGAAGCAGTTCAATCGAATTAACCCCTAAATTAATTGAAACCACAAACCCTAATTGAAATATCATCCAATTAATCTGTGATTTATATTTGAA
>CM023946.1:26110585-26159775 GCA_013407115.1 Glycine latifolia | reverse complement strand
TCCTAAATTAATTGAAACCACAAACCCTAATTGAAATATCATCCAATTAATCTGTGATTTATATTCGAAATTAGGCAATGAATCCATAACCTAATCCACTTTCAATTCTAAACGCATTCATAATCATGAAAACAGAATAGCAATTGAAGAAGAAAGTGAACATTCACACAGAATTCGAAATACTAAACCAGAACTCAAATTCTCCTCTTGCTTGGATTGGATCCTTGGATTGAGTGATTATTTAGCCTTCCATGATGATCACCAAGGAAAGCCCCATGAAGTAAGTGCAGAAAAATGGAAGAATAGCAAAATGGAAATGAAGAAGATGAAGAACAATGAAGAACAAATGAGAGAAAATGAAGAACAAGCTTTTGATTCTAAAAACTAAAGAAAAGAAATAATAAACTTGTTTGTGCAAAATGTAAAGTGTGCTGTCCAAGTTTCACTAAGGTCACTAATATGTAGTGACTAAGTCTGAAGAAAAGAATGGGCCATGAACAAAACCCATCAATTCTAATTATTTTCTATTTACAATCATAAAATCAAATTCGCAGCCTAAAATTACAAGTGCAGAGGTTCTGATTTCGAAGCTTAAAATGACCCTCCAAATGACATAATTGGCCTCAGGCTATTTCTAGCAAACTTGTAGATCTTTTTGTTATGTTTCTAGTGACTCCTAGAACGCTCCATTCGTAGTTCCATAGAGCTCTATAGATCCTGTACAAGTCAGATACGTCAAGTGAGCTTAAAATCCGAAAATACGCAACAATTAGCAATTAAGCCCACTAACTTGCCTAAGACAAAAACTGAATTAGAATGGGAAAATAAAAGTCCAAGAGAAGTCAAATAAGCTAAGAATGATAGAAAAATATTTAACTAAAGGCACTCCATCAGGTCGCAAACCATTCAAAAACTTCACACTCTTGGAGCTCTCTCCATCCCTTCCCTGATAGTGAGGGAAGTACCTTACCAACTCCTCAAACTTAGCCGCATACTCGACTACAGTCCAGTTTCCTTGTTTAAGCTCTAGGAATTCTATCTCCTTCTTATTCCTCACGTCTTTTGGGAAGTACTTCTCCAGGAATGCCTCCTTGAAGGTCTCCCACGTCACAACCTGGCCTTCTGCCTCCATGCATTGGCGAGTGTTATCCCACCAATCCTTGGCTTCTTCCGCCAAGGTGTAAGTGCTGAAAGCAACCTTCTATTCTTCGGGGCATGCCATAACCTGGAAGATCTTCTCAATCTCCCGAATCCAAGTCTGAGCGCCATCCGAGTTGTACCCTCCATGGAATGAAGGAGGACCCCATGATACTCAACCGCTCTTGGGGCTACTCCCCTATTCTGATTCCCTAACGCCTGGGCTAAGGCTTGGAGAGCATCAGCTATCGCACGATCATTCCTACCGCCCATCACTTACTGCGCATAACAAGAAGTGAGAACCCGAAAGGAATGCACACAAACAAACACTAATCTATACTATAGAGACCCTCTACTGCTTGTATTCCGGACTGCTTGCCATAATGTTCCCTTGCATTGTCCCGAATTATACAGATGGCCAGTCTGATAACTCCAACAAAGCATAGAAACTTATGGTATAGCAGACGTGAGGAATACAAATATGCAAGAAGAAGAGAGAAAGAAAGAGAGAAGAGAGAGAGAGAAAGAAGATTTGGGGATGAAGTGTGGCAACACCACTAGGCATGGTTGCAAGGGAGTCATCGCGAGTGAGAAACTAAAGGAGAAGAGGCTAGGGAGGGTCATTAAGGACATATTAGAAAAAAAAAGGTTAAAAAAAGGAAAAAAAAAAGTACAAAAATTTTACTAACATTTTATTCCAACACACTATGCACTGACATGGAATGTCCTTTGCACATGTGGGATTGTTACATCAGCAATAACATGTCAAGTATGCATTCAATGTTAATTGAAACGATGGATATAGAACGGTTAAACTAATTTGTCACAATATTTTCACATTTGTAAACTAAATTAATCATTTTCAAAGTATAAGGACTAGTGTCTCCGAATGCAAAGTACAGGGACCCCCAAGTGGCTATACACCATATTGTTTAACTTTCCATTTCCAACTATGAGAATTGTAATGACCCGCCACGTCGCTACTGTATCACTAACTCTTAATCACGCCATTAACATGTTTTAAATGAAAACTCCTTAAATTGGATTATAAAAACGATGGTAAATTTTTCACGAACATATCATGATCATCAACATGGAATATACATGTAATTAAGATACACATAAGTCATCCCAAGCATATATATAAACAAAACATAGTTTAGTCGTAGGTACAAATAACTATGTCCAAAATGTATTAAGTGTTTTTACAAAGGAAATAAGAATTAAATGACGGGGGTGTATCTAGCAAAATAATGGGGTGCATCTATTAAAAATAAGAGGTGTAACTAGCAAGACACAACTCCTGCCCGGGATCTAGTCCATCGACATCCCAGCTACTCGGCGGCTCTAACCAAAGGATGGTCATATTCCAAAGTACCTACTGCTGCCCGTCTGCTCACACGAACCCAGTTCGCGATCATCACAGGTACTAAACCACACGACACAACAAAGCAAGGGTGAGTTCATCATATTAAACAACAAACAATAAATAACATCAGTTAGGGAAAACAATCCGGTCATCACCATATCATTACAAATGTCCAAGCATCTCATCACGCAACTAACACGCACGGGCATCCAAAAACATTCCATAAGTCAACTTATAATATCTAACATGATGCATGCTACTGACTCAACTCTCGGCATGCAATGTGGTACCATCTCGGAAATAGTCCATCCCTGTGGTCTCGATGATGCAGTAGCTTGTTAGGGTCACTCTGTCGTGCACAAGTCGCTCCCCCCAGTAGTGATCAGGATACGGGTGTCAAAAGGAGTACCCAATAGACGTGGCCCCCTAGTAGCCCGGTACCCTACAACCAATCATCCTGTTTCTATCATGCAAATGTCGTATGTCCCATGGGTACCACCAATGCATGACCCAGTCAGGAACAACTCGCCCTGGATAGGTTAATACGTCATGCACCCCCATGTACATACGATCAAAATCACGGGCTGCCCCAACATGGGCTCATCGATGCACTCACCGCGGTCCTTGCAAGGTTAACCACCCGGTCCTGGCATCTCACGTGTCTATACATAGCCTACCACCATGGCACCATCAATGTATGACCCAGTCAGGAACAACTCATCCTGGATAGGATACCTGTCATACACCCCTTGGGTATCTATGTATATCCACCCGAATTCAGATAACCATGGGCACCATCAATGCATGGCCCCGCCTGGGAACAACTCATCCTGGCTAAGATACTGCCATGCACCCCCATGGTATCAATGCATATATACTGGCACTCGATACCCATAGGCACCATCAATGTGTGACCCAGTCAGGAACAACTCGTCCTGGATAGGATACCTGTTATACACCCTCTATGGTATTGATGCATACATCATTATCTCAAGTCATCACATAGGCCGATCTCAACTATTATCAATACCATCACATACGTTTCTTACACATAATTTACAACACCACAAACTAGAAAGTCGTGTGAAGTATTAGGTGTCCGGGTTGGCACTTAGATGTAACAACTTTGAGGTATGAATCAGAACAAGGTCGGACGAGGGCGGACAAGATCGATTAAGGTCGATAAAGGGCGGTCAAAGGGGATAAAGGTTGGACAAGGGAAGACAAAGGTGGACAAGAGTGGACAAGGTCGGTCAAGGTTACTCAAAGGCAGTCAAGGGGATCAATGGGTTCTATAAAACACTAAGGACGGACTCAGCACTATGCACTCGATTACCTAAGCATTGTAATCGATTATAATAGATAGTGCTTACAAGACTCGGGGTTGTATTAATATCACCAACCTATACAAGGTTGTCTGGGTTACGAAAGCCGAGTAAGGGAAATCCAGTAGCTTCTCAAAGAAAAGACTTGGCCTTAGCGATTCTAAAGAGTATAGCTCATCCCGGGTGAGGAACCCTGTAGTTCTAAGGAAAGGAGATGTGCTTAACCGAGTAAAAGACTCGGTGGCTCTTTTCCTGAGAAGGCACGAGCTCATCCAAGTAAGGGAACTTGACGGCTCTTTTTCCGAGAAAGAACGAGCTCATCCGGGTTAGGAAACCCGATGGCTCTTCTCCCAAAAGATACAACCTCATCCGAGGTTAGGGAACTCGACGACTCTTTTCCCGAGGATACACGAGCTCATCCGAGTTAGGGAGCTTGACAACTCTAAAGTACCACCCCGAGTAAGGAACTTGGTATATCTAAAGAAAAGGAAGCGAGCCTTAGCAGCTCTAAGGAAACAACGCCGGGTAAGGAACCCGGTATAAAGACGTTCATCAACAGGGACTAAGTCACGCCCTGCATGTACACATGCATGCTACGTAAATCGCTCAACTCGGCATACCCATCCCGGTACCCGGCACCTCCATGAACATTGCTGCAAAGTGCCTTGGGAGTTTTTAGCATCAAAATGCCAACTTCACACATGCACGGGGAGTTCTTACAGCATCAGCTCCCCCATAAGAACACCATTAAACATCAACACAAAACACCAACCAAAAAACATAAAGCATATCACATCCCATTCATTAAAAAGGCATAGCTTTTCTGGAAAACAACAAACACCAGGGACATGCAGTTATCATTATGGTTGGACTCCCTGGCCCCCAACCATGGTATCTAAAGTTGTTATCAAACATAATAAACTCCTCTTACCTAACGAGGAGTTTGTTCTATAGCTACATGACGGGTTGTCCTAAACTTCTGCTCCGGCCACGAGGTCCTTCTCGACGTCGGGATTCTGTGGTGGTTCTCATGGGGTGAAGGTAACACAGAGGGGTCGAGAATGGGAAGGTTTTCTGGGTAAGTTTAGAAAGAGAACGGAGAGAAAATGCAAAGGTTGAAGAAGGGAAGAGCATGACAAGACATCTCCTTTTTGTGTGCATGCACAACAACCTCAGCCAACAAAGTTGACTTTACACCCACCAAACGCATAACCCAAGGCAAAAGCACTTAAAACAGCAAATAATACAATAAAACATATAATCAATCAACATAACACAACATAAAACGTCCAGCTTAGCAACTTGAAATTCCAGGGCGTTACAAGACCAAATAAGGAAATAAAAAAAAAGTTATCAATAAATAATGACTCACCTATATAAAGATAACATCATGTTTTATTAAATTTTTGAATTTTATTTATTTTAGCAAAATAAAACTAAGAAAATCAAATACAATTTAGCACCTTAGTGAGACATTTGACTCTTGGGCAAAATTTCAATTGAATTCAAGGCCCAACATTTTCCTTTTAAATAGATGTATTTATATGCTTTGCGTTTGAATACTCTATTTAAAATCAACTAATTTCATGATTAATACTACCTTTGCATCTATATATATATATATATATATATATATATATATATATATATATATATATATATTAATTTTGAATAGGTTAATTTTATTTTTATTTTTTATTAATATTAAATTATATTTTTTAAGTGTAATTTATTATATAATTAAATTTAATAACTATTACACTTAATAACATTAAATACATAAAAAAACAATAATTATATACATTCGTACATGTACTCATCATTTAAAACAACTCCATTGAATAGTTCCAGTTGGGACATGCTAGTTCGTTTCATCTATATTTCATAAAAATTTTGCCTCTCATTTGAACCTTAATTATTTGGTTTTCCCTACCTTATGATAAGGTGAAAGTTATTTGGGCCTTGTTAAGGGGAAAATTATGGTTTTATGAAAAAATATAACAAATAAAATAAATAAGCAATTCATGGAAAATCACAAGAAAAAATAAATAAATAAACAAATTAAGCAAACACTAACCAAAATTTAAGAAACAAACTTATCTCACACACCTTTTGATTTGAGGGATAACCCCTTAAAATAAAGTAGAAACCTTGAATTTGAGACATTCATTGGTATTAAGAATGTTACGTGAGCAGAGAAAAAATAAGGTGAGATCTCTTATTGGCTAAAATCGAAAAGGAGAAATGGGTTTTGGTTAGACAATCAAGGAAGAAGTCGAGTTGTTGGTGATCTTCATGAATGAAAACTAATCTTCAAGGAAGAAAATGGAAAGGAAATTAAGAGTGATAGAGGGAGAAGCGAATGAGGAGAAATGGGGGAGGTAGTGGGAGGTGAGGTATTTCTTTTGGATGGGGGAATTTAATGAGATAGGGAGTAGGTAGGGGGCTCAAGAAGATCAAGAGGCTGAGTCTCTTAGGCAACAAAGTATTTAGGCTTTTTACATATCAATCTAATTGATTGGTAGTTGTAATTTGTGTATGAGATGTTCCTATAATCCATTGCATAAAGCTCATTCATGGTTTTGCATTCATGTTTTCATAAAAGCATAAGTTTGTGAAAAAGCTTTTCTAAAACAAGGAGTTTTCATGATTGCATAGAAAGCCAAAGTGGTTGTAAAAAGCTTATAAGAAACAAATTGTTATTAGTGGAACTCTAACTTGTTGGTTAGAAGAAATGGATGTATTTTCTCTAGGTTGAGAAGTGAACCAGTATAAATCCTTTATTGACTACTTCAGCTTTATCTTTTCTCGTTGTTATAAATTGTCATTCATTGGTGTTGTATTTCACAATCAACAAAAAAAGTTTTTGGTTGCATTCTTTGAGTAGTGGTGTTTGATTGTTTGAAATCTTTCTTGGATTGTTTTGTGATACGGTCTTGTTAACTCTGATTGATTAAGAATTTTTAATTGTCCAAGATCAACCAATTCACCCCCCTCTTGGTTCTTGTGTGTTGTTCATACTATTTTCAAAGTGAGGCCAAGCATGTAATTTCCAATGGGTGGGGGTGCGGATAACAACTCATCCCTTTTACATTTAACTTTACATTATTAATTGTCTTTGGTGGAGATGTGCTTAAAATTTAGGGTTAATAGAGCATGGTTGGATTTTACAATAAAATAGATGGAAGGAAAAAATAGGTAAATATGTGTGTGTGTGTGTGTGTATGTGTGTGTGTGTGTGTGTGTGTAGAGTGTTTTTGAGAGTTTTTCTATTGAAAATATAGAGTTTTTTTTCCAATAGAGAAGCTCTCAAAATCACTTCTAGCCTTATATCCAAATAGACTCATAACAAGATTGTTTTGTAGTTAAGGCTATAGAATGTAGAAGGGGTGTCAGAAGATATTCTCTTAGTATGAATTGTTTGTCGTACTTTTGTAGTAAACAAACTTTGCACCCAAATTCAAATTATGTTTGATCAAAATGTACACAACAAGGCCTAACATTAAGCATTAAACTTGTCATTAAGATTAGACCTAATAAGGTAGATCCACAATATTATGTTGAATTCATCTGCAAACAAAATAAAATATTTGTTTCCACCAACAAAAGGAATTTCAAATTGTCCACACACATAAGTCGATTGACTAATCCAAGGAAACCAGTAGTTCTCATTAGTTGTGTTTATGCAAATCTACGGTCCAAGTTGTTGATGTCTTAACCAAGTCAATGAAGATGAGGAGATTTAAGGAGTTAAGGAAATTACAAAATGTGATGACTTTCAAAACTTAGAATTAAAGGGTAATGTTAAAGAGAAAAATATTATTTTTTTAAGAAATTAAGAGTACATATATGTTTTTGGTCTCTCTAAAATTTTGAAGTTCAGTTTAGTTTCTCTAAGAAATTTGTTCGTTTTTCATCAGTCTAATTTTGAAATGCATCACTTTTAGTCTTCAAGTAATATCTAAAACTCTTCATCCTTCTATAAACCATTATATAAACCACTTTAATAATGAGAACCAAAAGGGGCACTTCAAAATTAGAGAGACCAAACACAAACAAACAAGAAATTAGAGAGACTATAATCAAACTTTGAAAATTTTAGAGGGATCAAAAATATATATTATCCAAAAATTAAATATTAACTTAGTAGCAGCCCTAAGTTTAATTAGTTAAAGCAAAAGAAATAGTTAGGTTTTTTTCCCTATAATTTTGGTGTTGGTATTTAATGTAAGAATATATTTATTTAATGTAGGAAAGCAGGCATTTAGTTTTATTAAATTTAATATTTATATAAGCAATAAAATGCTAATCCATCTGGTCTTGATTATAAGAAGAAGAAAAAATGATTTCACTCTTACTTAAGAAATTATTTAGTTTCATTAAATTGCATTAATTCGATTAAAAAATTCATTTTTTCCTGAACTACTTTTCATTGGAACTTGATATTAGGCATAAAAAAAAAATCTTTGGCCCTTTTAAATAAATGATATTTTGAAAATATATACTCCCTCCCTTCCATTATAATTATCGTCCTAGGTTATTTTACACAGACAAAAAAACACAATAAATAGATGAAATATTTGGTTTTATACAAAGAACCTCCATATTTGCTAAGCACAAGCAAGTAATATTAGGTGACCACTTTATGTAGTTGACTAATTTATGACAAACACCATATTTTGCTTTATCAAGGTGTCGGTATTGTGAATGGCTAAATATACTTGGATACTTTGTTGTGGTAGACCTAGACTTAGATGACAAGGAAAGCCAAATTAAAATTGATCAACAAATAAAATTGACTACCTAATAACTAAATTTTGATAAAATATAATATTTAAAAATAAAATTTCTTAAAAAGTAAGATTGATTTTATAGTTTAGAGAGAGAAAAAAGAGTCAAAAGATAAAAAACAATTACATAATAATTAAAATTATTAATATGGAATCATTAGATAAGATCTCTTTTTGAAAATAAGATAAAATTACTATTGATTTTATAGTTTAAAAAATAGCAAATTAGAGTGACACCCCGGGAGGTTTACACTAATTACACTTGCATCTCCTACTTTTTTTTAAATTACTTTGGCACCTCTTCTCTTAATGGTGTTAAATAATAGTTTTAATTTAATGTTGAATGATCAAATTGTCCTATCTTTGTTTTGTGAAACCAAAAATATCCTCTAACTTAACCCTAAGGGCATCTCAAACTCCAACCTAAGAACGTCGTCATCCATGAAGAAGAGTTTCTTTTGGGGCGACAACATCGCACCTCGCACGCGAACACCATGGTTCCTGGTGTCGTGTGATCGAAGCCGTATTCAACCAAATTAATGCAATTAAATGCAGTACTAGGAAGTAACCTAGGTCGTCTCTCAAGGATCGATTAAATTGTGTTCAGGGATTAAAACTTGTTTTTGGGGGGGTTTTAAACAGATTCAGATTATCAAAACAAATATAAAATCGAAATACCAAATGCAGAGATTAAAATGGTCAGGTCTGGAACAGATTGCATTCCTAATATCCTTGGTTCACAAAATATAATCTATCCTGTCTTAATCCTGGTTAGTCCAGATTAATCTACTAAGCGAAGATTAACCCAAAACTTCCCTACACAAATTAAGCAATTGTGAATTCTGTCAGACCTAAATTTTCAGGATTAAGCAACCTGAAATTACTGAATCAATCAACTCAAAATCACTAAGCATGATTCTAATTTGAAAATACAGAACAGAGCCCCAACAAATAAGAACCAAACAGAACAGAAATTCAAGCACCGAGAACCTCCATTAATTGCAATCTGTCCAGAACCTAACCTAGGAATTAGCCTTCCATTAATTCAAAATCAACAACAGAATTAAACCTAAAACAGATGAACATTAAAAACGAAGCTGCAATAGACAGAAACGAAATTCAACACAAAAACGAAAATCAATAGAACTGAAACCCTAACTACAGAAAACGAAATTAAAATCTGAAAGCAAAATTGAAACTGGAAATAGAAGCAGAAAACGAAATAAGAAGCTATAAACAGAACGAAATTTAGAACCCAAACAGAAACGAAATTATAGAAGCAGAAAATGAAATAATAGAAGCAGAAACGAAAATACGAAACTGGAAGCAGAACGAATTTACCAAACAGAAACTGGAATTAAATTGTGCGAAACGTCGTCTAAACAGAGTCACCAACAGAAGCTAAAACCCTAAACCCTAAGAGAGCAAAAACGAAAATGAGAGAAGGGAGAGGCTCTGTTTTGGGCACAGCCCCTATTTATAATAGTTAATAACCTAAAAACGAAAATGGGCCTTTTTAACAATTCTGGCCCCAAATTCACTAAAGCGAAAATAAAACGAAAAATAAAATGCTGTTGCGGAAAATTAATGCTGACGACGTAATCCAATCTTCAAGTCCACGAAATAATTCCAGGCTCATTTAATTATTAAATTGCCCTGAAAATAAAAATTGGAATAATTAAACTTAGAAAATCCAAATTCGCTAAAATCTGAATTATCGGTCCAATTAAATCCTAAATGAGAACAGTGCAGAATATAAACGATTAAAGCCAAATCAGGGATTAAAATGAGTACAGAAAGATGAGGAAATATAGGTAAAAAGGTGACTCATCATCGTGCATCAAGCTCATCACTTCCAACCGCCATTGAAGACGTTGTTGCAGGGCATGCAGAGGATGTTCAAGGCGTGTAACGCAATTCACATAATCTTCAAGAATTTTGGGGTGCTTGCTGATTTGTGAGCACGACGTGTCCATGGACAGTGACTTCAGAGAAGAACTCAGGGCTTTATTAAAAGGGTAGCAGAGGGAGTCGATGGTGCCTCCGATAGTGTTTGTAAAGGTATCCTACATTTGTGGCGCAGAGGAAATGCTTAAGGTCACTGGTTAATATCAATAGTGTCAATATATATAAAATCATTATTGTTCCAACATAAGCAACGGTGCAACACTTCAACTGGTATGTTAAGATTTCAATTGATAAGAGATATTGTTCCTATCTCCTCTCATTTTGTAATTTTATATGAGATTGTATTTGAAGAACATAGAATTATTGTTGAG
Organism: Glycine latifolia; assembly: GCA_013407115.1. Taxonomy (NCBI): domain Eukaryota; kingdom Viridiplantae; phylum Streptophyta; class Magnoliopsida; order Fabales; family Fabaceae; genus Glycine; species Glycine latifolia. The sequence continues at coordinate 26,148,875 of CM023946.1, read as the reverse complement.
ATTGCTCTTTTAAAAGATAGGAGAACCAGTGCACAATAAGGTATTTGTGGCAATCCACCCAACTTGTAGTCTTTAGTTTTTGCAATTTGGTCTTCCAAGGGGTGTGAGAATAAATAAATTTCATTTGATTTTTGTGTCTATAGATGTAATATGTTGCATATTATAACTACAAATATTTTCACTTTCTTTTTGTGATTGGATTTTGATTAAAATCTAATGAACAATCTGATTGGATTTTTTTATTTGGAGTGGTTATTTTGATCGTGTTTTAAATTTGTGTTCTGGGTTTTGGGCTCATCAAATCTTCCATAAGGAATGGGATGAGGCTTTTGGAAAATAATATTTACTTAAAAATCAGGTTCCTTTCATGTGACTCTTCAACTTAACAAAGTTAACTTAATTTGTTTGACATGGAGGGGGTGCAACTATAATAGTAACATAAAAGTTAAGGGGGGTTTTGTCGGGTGAAATAAAACAAAGGGGCGTATCTATAATTAGTGTAAAACTCAGGGGTGTTATTGTGATTTTCTCTTTAAAAATGTTTGTCTCTCTTTTTTAAAAATATTTTTTAGTTTTGTAAATTTAAAAGTTATAAAAGTTGTTTGATTTTGTGAAATTTAGTTTTGCATACCTTACCACACTAGATCCCTACGCCTCCTTCATCGGCATCACTTTCTTCTTCTCCCATCTGCATCCTCTCCCTCAATACCCCCTCGTCGACCCTGTTTGAGTTGACTTAGTTCGTCCTCTCCCTCGAAATCATCACCAACCTCATCCCTTTGAGTCATCTCGCTCCCCTAGATCCAACCACTTCATAGACACCATCCCCTCCCACTCCTCTCTCTATAATCTCTACACCCTTAACTTGAGGCACTAACAAACTTGATGCATCACTCCCCCGAGTTTCACCAAGTTGCCCTAACTCAAAGTCCTCATCCTTGCCTTGCCTCAAACACACTCTCAATTCAAAATTTGATAGATTTTGGATGAGAAATCTACTTATGGGTGACATAAAATTGTTTTTGAAATTGGTTTTCAAAATAAATCCAGAAAAGTGATTCAAACAATAGTAACTAAAATTTGATAAAATATAATATTTGAATAAGATTTCCTAAAACATAAGATTGTTATTGATTTGATAGTTTAGAATGAAAGAAAAAGTGAAGCAATAAAAATAGATTATATAATAATTAAAATTTAGTATAAAAAATTTGATAATATTTTTGAAAATGTAAAGAAATAATAATCTATTTTTTTATGGGATACTTGTATACCACCTAATCCTTGCTGGTCCTATGTAATAATAATACTAATAATAATAATAAATGTTGGTTTGTCTCTGCTCTTATGTTATTTAACACTTAGTGAGAGAGGAAAAAGAAAAGAAAAAAATATATAGATATATGATGAATCGTATGATAATATAGGAAAAGAGAGAGAGATAGAGAGAAATGAGAAATGTTCATAGAATATTTAAAATAATTAAATGTTTGAAAATCCTTGTTGTTTTGTTAAATTTTGAATATCATTGTTGATTGTGAATAGATAAGAGGAGACAAAAATTCACCGGTCATAAACCAAGGCAATGAAGGTATACATGTAATGTGAACACGATTTTCTTTCTTTAACGTATATATGCCAATTTAACTATCTAATATTCAAGACAAGACATACCATGAAATAGATATAGATTTTATAAAGTCAAGACAAAAAAGGATGAATAAAGGGATACTAGCTAGTGTCTATATATGGCGTTGTCTGGGTATATATTTTCTTCCATTTAAAATAAATAAATACTAACATGAGGAAGAATAAAAATAAGTCTTAAAGAAAAATATATTTAACTTTGAGAAAATATTTTTACAGATGATATCTATAATAGATAAGCTAATATACTAGACCTTAATAAAAGTCTTGAGAAAATATTTTTGTAGAGCCATTTGTGAGTCAAATTCTTTCCTCTTTTGACTTTAACCACCAATTGAAGCCTCTATCTCAGTATCAAATGTACCAAGCCCCACATGACAATCCGTTTGAACTAAGTCTCAAACCTTAGCAGCATATGTTTTTACACTTTCAACGTCTAACACCTTTATACATACTGAGTGCGGTGTGTTTTCCTTCATGGGAATCGAGTTTTACGGTTAGGATTCCAGTTTGGAATCATTATCTATAAGACACATCACTTGAGATCATTTGATACTTCTTTGTCTTCTTCACTTGAAGAATTTATAGCATCGGGATCTGTGTATATTATACAGACTTTCTTCCAAGTTCCAACACTTCGGTTCTTCTTTCTCGGATGCTACCTTTTATTTTCCCTTGTCAGATGGTGATCATTCTTTCACAAATTGTCTTTGAGAGCTTTCCATTTGGAGTCTCCACCTAAATTCTAATCAAGGGAAAAGAAAAAAGAAAAATCAAAGATTTTTTAATATCAAGAGCAAAATTCAAAATATCCCGCCCCACTTATTTTCCTTTAACATGTTGAGTTTATCAAGGGAACCATAAATCTTAACCGTGCATGCATCCATCTATACATCATCGACATTGGCTTTGTATCACACAAAATTTAATTAAGTAAATACTAAAGGTCGGTGGAATTAAAATATTCATTTTCATTATTGAACAATATTATAAATACCTAAGGAATAACACGCATTTAAAATAAAAAACCAATGCTACAAAAACTAACACTACTACATTAAAGGCCTTCTAAGACGGTTCTGGAGGCCCTTCTAAGACGGTTCTGCACCCGTCCTTATATCCACCGTCTTTGAATGTCGGAGTTTCGAAGTCGGTCATGAGACCGTCCTAGTTTTTTCAATTCTAGGTCGGTTCTATCTGTCAACCGTCTTAAAAGATGGAATAAAAAATAAATAAAAAAAAAAGAAATTCATTAAATCTAAGACGGTTATGCATACCAACCGTCTTAGAATGGCCGATTTCTAAGACGGTTATCTGGATAACCGTCTTAGATTTGGGGAACCTTCTAAGACGGGTATCCACGCAACCGTCTTAGTATGACGGAGTTCTAAGACGAGTTTCGCGAAGCAAACGTCTTTGATTATGTGCACGATCCTGCTAAGACGGTTACAAACAGAACCGTCTTAGAATGATGGCTTTCTAAGACGGGTTCATATAACAACCGTCTTTGATTTATTGTACAGGTCTTCTAAGACGGTTAAATATAGAACCGCCTTCGAATGTTTTATTTCAAAACGGGTTTACTTAAAAACCATCTTTAAAATATCTTTTTCAAAAAAATTGTATTTCTTCACAAGCTGCAAACAATTATACTTCTTCCTAATAATAAATGTTGAAAATTAATAAGGCCCAGTGTAAATAAATTTGTCAATTATTTATAACAAAAAAAGAATGAAACTTCTCCAATAAATAAAAATGCTAATGGATACACATGAACTGAAAATTGCAATGCCAGTTATCATGCAATGACAGTATTTCTTTTAAATTAATATATAGGACTTTACCGTTTTATTAATTATTTAAATAAGCCCCTATGGTTTTAAAGTTTATAATTCAATGCCTAGACTTTTAAAAGTTTGTAAGCAAGTCCCTGTCTAGCCATCAATTATTGGCGTCGAGACTTTTTTAACTTTTGGGACTTATTTAAAGCTCCCATAAATTTTATGAACTTATTTAATAGAAACGCATTCCTCTAAATTCCTATACTAGATTTTTAGTTTTAAAAAATTTAATCGGTTAATGAAGTCTTAATGCTGTTAGCAAGTACCAACTTTTTTGGAAAAAAAATAGAAGTTTAGGAATCTAACTAGAAACTTTTAGATTATAAGATCTATTAAAACAAAGTCAAATAAATATAAGGAACTTATAGAATAATTTAACATTACTTTTTTGTTTAAAACTGTAGCTTAAATTAATATTAGTAACTAAATATCTTGGACCTTCATTACGTAATAAAATAACCCAGGCAGTAAAACTAAAGGTATACAACCTTAACTATAACAGGCAAGTAGTAGTTAAAACCTTAGACATTAAACATTTAGTTTACCTGGAGTTTGCTCATGCTGTTAAGAAACTGTGCATGCTTAAGGGCCTCAAACGTTAGTGGAGCATCCTCATATCCTTCAGATACATCATTAACCTTGTGTGGCATCCCAGATAATTCTAGAATAGAACTTGAAACCAAAAGTGGTTGAACCCTGACAGAATTTGGAGCTAGTGTAATAGGCTTATCCTCAACTAATATTGCCAGGAGAAGATCAAGGCCTTGTTTGAGCCAGAAAACATCACTCAAAGCCCCCCAGTCTTGAATTTGGATAATAAATTGAAGTCTGGTAAAAAGAGTTTTCGTGAGAGACTCATGATAGAGAGAGAAAAATTTCATCCTAACTTAAGATGAATAACTTACTTATTTGAATCTGCACAAATCCCATACAGAAGTTCAAGATATTTCCTGTCCCACTCTTCGAGAGTAACTAGTGTGAAGTTTTGTTACAGATTTAACCAAAAACAAATAACAATCAATAAGACATGTTAATCACACTAGAATGGCCTGGATAGATATAGTATACCAGAGTCAGACAAAAGTAACACAGAGGCAGCAAAAAGACACGGAATGTCTGCTATGCTACAAAGAGCAAGCCTGCAGGGTAGGTGTTACTAAATTACACCATGGAATTTTATTTTCAAGCAGCATATATGAAAGATATAAATAGAAATTGGCATGTATCCAAAAAATAAATATAGGAACTGTGACAGTGGTAACATGCTTCTGTATCAAATCATCAAGCTTCTAGTACACAAACTTAACATCAGCAGGTGTGGTAGTTGCTTCTTGAGGAAAAGCAACAAAAATCATCTTCAACAGTGAGCAAAAAGATTTGCCAGGATCTAAAAGTTTATGCTTGAAACATGGTTCAAGAATCTGGGAGGAAAAACAATTACCCACTATAAAAATTGAATCATTAAGTAAATAAATAAATAAATAAAACAAAAGGTAATGATAGGCCTACTTGAGAAATGTGGTTAATGTTATTTCTTATGAACAAGTGAGGTTGTTTCTCTAAAACTTTGTTCATGACATCTAAACCCTGTGCCAGTGCAGTGGATGGATCCTTTGCTTGAGATGGCTGTATACTGCTCAAAAGTTTTTCCAAATAATTAAATTTTACATTTGCATTCGGCCACACTTCCAAAGGTTTTTTGTAAATGGCATTTGCTTGTTTGTCCTTTGGCTCTATGACTAGAGCAACCTAATCCCAAAAAATAGAGACAATAATCAATAGCATCCTCAGAAACGAAATGTTCTAGAAGGGGTTGTTAATTTTCACAATAACAATTTTAACAGTTATACCAAAGATAATTCAAACTCAATAAGTATAACAACTTTCATATTACTAAGGGGGGCAATAAGCAGGAAAGCTACTTCTCTTAAACCCTTGATTCTATAATCTTGGCACACACAGTTCAATATATGTTTTAATGCCTCCACTGAGAATAGTCAAGGATCATACCTGGAGTACCTTCTTGGAGCCAATGCTTGGTGTTCCTTCCCAATCTCATGGGACAGAAAGGGCTGAGGACAGAAAAAGCACCTAATCAATTTAGATCTATTTGCTTTCTCAATAATATGAATGTGATCTATTCACCTTAATGAAAAGATGCAGAGCTGAGGAGATTAACAGAGATTCTTATGTATGAGACACATTACCAAACAGTAAAAGCCAATAACTATTCATAATATGAAGAATTAATCAAGAATACAAATGAAAAAGTGGAGTAATGCACTCCAATCATTCTAATCTGACCAAATTTGAGCTTTCCAGTTAGTAGTTACCTATAGTTCCAGTTCAGTAAGAACACAAAATAAGGAATAATGGAACTTCTATTTTTTAAAACTTCTTTATCATGGTAAACACAAAATTAACTAAATCTCAACCCCAAATCTAGTTCAAGATTACTAAATCAAGTTCAATATATTCAGTTTCAAAGACCTTTAAATATTCTAATAACAAACTCAAACAAATTAAAAAAAAAAAAGAAATACAAACGCATAGATCTAAACATAGATATGAAGTGAAGCCAGAATCACTGGTGATGAGTCACTGCCCTCCATGGCAGTGGCAACCTCAACCGCACACCCCAACGCCCCTTGGAAAGACCCCACTCTGAGTGACCCAAATTACCATAGCCACAAAAAAAAATTTAATTAAAACATTAATGATTAGGAATTGAAGATGAAACTAACTCTCAGTTAGCAATAACACCACCAGTGAGGGTTGAGCCATTGTTTCCACCCCACCCCACAAGCATTACCCTAGCAGACAACAAAGAAACCATATCAATCAACAAAGCAATAAAATATTTTATTTGGTTGACAGTCAAAAGGCAAAAGAAAAGAGAAAGCTAGCTGAAAGTAGAAGAGATAAGATTATTTCAAGATTTATCTGTTAATGTTTTCCTAGAAGGGTGAAGAAAAGATCTATCAAAAATTAAATTAATTTTGAATAAATTGCCTTGAATTCTGTTAAAATTCATAACTATCTTCAATTTTTAAGAAATTAATTTCATATTCATTATATATATATATATATATATACATACACACATATATATTATTATACTTACAATATCTCAATGACTGGCTAACCATGAAAGGAAAACAAACCTTGTATCTCCTGTACCATGAGAGCATGTGCAAGTTTAACCCTTGTATCAATAGTATGTCAACAAAGACTAAAACTGATCATTAAGATGGCATATTATAAGAAGAAAAACCCTCATGTGCAAGAAAAACAGTTTTTTATTCATATAATAACAAGTATCAAATTAACATAAAACTGTTATAATCCTTCAACCCAACCACCCATACACTTCACTTCAACATAAACAAATACTTTAAATATATGGTTGTTATCACAATATCGAATACTTGCCAGATAAAAGTCAATAAATAACAAACTGAGCAACCAAAATCATATAATTTCATGAGAACATAACATGGAATCAAACAATATCATTGTTTATTCTCAAGTATATATGATGGTAAATAGAAACTTATTGATAAACAATGGTGGATATAAATTTATTTCACTAAATACAAAAGAAATAAAAACCAAATCAATTAATTTACCTGATTTCAATAGCTTGGAAATGGTGCGTTCCTTCTCCTTCAAGGTTGAAACTAATAGCTGGTAATTCTCTTGGAGGTCATGCAAGGTCTTCTTTGGTACTTGGTCAAAGGCACAATTCATTTGCTTATATGGACTAAATTCTCAGTCAATGTGAAACTTCATATATTCACTTAAATTTCTAACATAAAAATAAAAAATCTAACATTCTTCTCATTAAATGAGAGTCAATCTAAACATTCTTCTCAATAAGAAATAGTTATATATATATATATATATATATATATACCCTTGAATATGTAATATATTAGTGTTAGTATTAGCATCAACAATGTAATTAAAAAAGCCACACAGTATATGGCTCATAATTTCAAAAACTGAAATGAAAGTTTATTCTTTTTTTTTTGTTCCATAGTAACGGTTTGAACTATATGCCTCTTGCAAACTATTCAAGTCCATCACCATTGGCTTACTCATGAAAGTTTCATGCTTATATAATTTGGATATAAAGCATGCCTCTCATTAAAAAAAGAAACTCTCTTAAAATTAATTAATTAATTAATAAAACAAAGGAAATCTCTTACATGTCTCCATATACATATCATACATGACCACCAATCCTCTCTAATTCTAAAGTTTAATACATACAGAGCAATGAAGATATAGGATGTATAGAAGATCTAGCCATGCAGCAAAAAATAAACACAAGACTTGTCTTATGCAGCAAAGTCTACACAGCTTTTTAATCTATTCACTTCTAGAGCTACCAGTAAGTTAGTCCTAAAATTCACAGAATCAAATCATGTACCAAGTTATTAAGCTTTTTTTTTTATCAAAACTGAGTTCCAAGTTTCCCAAGGTATGCAACATTACGGTTAAATTTATTGTATATTGTATAATCAATTGGGTTTTGAGATAGGTTAATACCCAGCAAACATCACATTTAGAAGCACCGTAGACCCAACTGCAAGCCCTGCCAACTCACCAATCTGCAGGATTTTGGAATGAAATGAATTTGAATCAACAAAAGCAATGAAATATAGGGTTGAAGAATATTCAAATATAGATTTTGATACGTATTGCATGTGTCTTGATATGTACATAATCTTCTAGCATTTATTCCAAGTGATTTGAAATGTAACAAATATGTTTGTAGTTATTCAATTTAAGTGGCATTTTTTTTATGTGGAAAGCCTAAAGTGTTTGGCAAGAAGATATGCCAACTCCTGTTTGCAAAATTCAAAATGTTAGACAAAAATTAAGGCCAAACAATCACCAAACTAGCAAGTTTTTTTCTTTTGAACAAGAATAAGAAAGATTACCACTCTGTTATTGGTGGCAACTCCAGAAACGGCAAACATGAGAAAGCTTGTAACTATAATATACCTTTTTTTTTTATATAATCACACTTCTAAAACCTTAAGAGGGAAAGGAAATTATAATCACAATATTATAATATATAAAAACCATATACCACAGTTTAGATTTTGAATAAATAAAAAAGGAGTGTTTTAGATTATTAATATAAATATGACTAATCATTAAACTAAACCATAAACTGAAATTGAACCATGATGAGAAATATATAACTAGAGAAGATTCACTATGTATCATCTTGAACCATCAAGCTAAAATTTTGAAATAAAGCGATCTGCAAGCTGAAGCTGCTTTCTAATAACAAATCTGTGGATACCTTTCAAATTTTTATTCATATATCTTTCTCTCTTCCAATCTCTTTCAACATGTATACACCCTGCAACTTTGGGTATGTAAGAATCATTTTCTGAAAACAAATTGAAGAAGATTGAAGTCAGAATATATTGAGGGTTACAGTCTTGCCAGAGAAGTGGGCTCTACTGCAATCATGACCATGAAATCCAAGAAAGTAGTGGCACCTTCCATCAACACAGTCTCCATTGAAATTACATGCACTGGGACATTGCCCAGACACAATCACTGGATCTAAGGTACAGAGCTCATGATATGCAGGGCAGATTAATTCACCTATTGAATAATATAATAAAAAACAAGCCTTCAACTTACTGGGTATCTAACATTAATGTGTAAACAAACAAAACAACAGTAAATATTGACCATTAAAACCAGGGAACTGAATGGGTCCACCAGCCCAAGGACACACTTTCCAGATACCATCCACAGTAACCTGTATGTAACAAGGAGCTTCAGTGGTTTCTCAATAAAGGAAAAAGAAGGGAGGTGTAAAAATCAATTCAAATAGAGGCCAAAGAAAAGACAAGTAACGGTAACAATTTGTCCAAAATATTAATGAAGTATCCTTTACTCAAATATGGACAGATTTAAGAAAAACAGCTTTTCCCTAATTATTAAAACTCTAAACTATACCTCTAAAGAGTTGTTGATACACTTGTGCTGATAACAACCATTTCCCTGGGCCAGAGAACCTCGTACAAATCCTGTGTGCACTAATGATGAGGCATATAATAAATACAATTCCAATGCCAAGCTCCATGTATCAATAAAAGCTTTAACAAAGTGAATCATTTTAGGATAATAAATTTGTTTTGCAGCTAACGATGCGGTGAAAGCTTCTCCATTAATCCTTACCAAGTGCATAGAATTAAGAATAAAACAAAAGCATGCAGTAACAAAGGTTAGAGAAGCATGCCAATTAAAAAATATATAAATAGAAATAGAAGCAGAGAAATGGATCTGGCAACAATTAATCCACATTATACGGGAATGGATCCTCCCATGAGATGGTTATGATGAACAAAAGTATAAAAATTGGTGATGCCCGATTTAGGGTCATTTAATTAGGGGAATGAGAGGATCGATTAACCTGAAAATAAAAAGATTGATGGTGGAAACGTAGTAATAAAAGAGAAGAGGTGCATTAGGTTTTTCAGGCTTGGCGTCGACCCATTTGGAGAGAGCAAAAAGGAACTTCTCACGAAAGAGGGCTTCCGCCTTGTAGGGTTCCTTGAGGCAATTCCCGACTAGATTCGCGCATATGTTTGGGGATATTGGATTGGGAACATGCAGAAAAAATAAGAATTAGAGAATAAATGAGAAAAAAATAAGGGTTTTTATAGAAATGAGTGAATTTATTTGTAGAGAGTGTAGGGTGAGATGCAAACCTTCCGCGAATTAATTTGGAGTGCAAGCCTTCCACGAAAACATTGGAGTGCAAGCCTTCCGCGAAAACCCAAATACCATATCAAATTGACACCGCGAGAGAGTGACACCCCGAGAGAGAGTCGCTATTGGGAAAGCAAAAGGCCGAGAAAGAAAGAGGGTGGGAGAGCGAGAGACAGTGAGAGTTTCAGCGAAAAAGAGGGTTTTCGGGTAAATTTCAAGTACCACAACATCGGTTTTCTTTCAGGGTCGGGGGAGAGAGGGAGGAGCAGATCCCTAAAGGGCGAAGGAGGTGAGGACGAAGGAGAGGTCGGGGGAGAGAGGGAGGAGCAGATCCCTAAAGGGCGTGAGAGAAGAGGGAACCCTAAAGGGGAGTCAGAGGGCGGGTCAAAATGCTAAGCGTGAGAGATGAGGAAGACATTTAAAATAGCGTAAAACCTTCTAAGACGGTTTTGCAGAACCCGTCTTAGAATCACAGTATTTTAAGACGGTTTTGAGAATACTGTCTTGGAATGAACCTTTCTAAGACGGTTTTAGCGGAACCGTCTTAGAATTATTGTATTTATTTACAAAAATGCCACCGCGTTTCTTTCTAAGACGGTTTTGGATCAACCGACTTTAAATCAGCGTCTTAAAAGTAGTATAAAGAATAAAACACACACACGTTTAAGTCTACTAAACATTAAACACAAATTTAAGTATCTATTAAAGGTCGATGCAAGTGAATTTTAATTTGGATTATAGAACAATATTACAAATATATACTAATTAATGTATATATATCAAGAATTTTAGAACATTGTAAATTACAAATATCAATGTTAAAATACATATCAGTATGATATTATAATTTAAAAAATATAAAGTAGGATGGGGTGTAGTTTGTATATTTGCCAAAGAGATCAAAGTTTCATGTGGACGCAAAGGATGAACAATAAACAAATAGATTGATAGATAGATAGAGTGGGAATGGGGTACTGAAAAGAAAGGCATGATTTAGAGGCTACTACAATATAATGTCAAATTGAGAACTCTCTGAATATATCAATGGAATAGGATAAAATCACATGTAATTACGTTAAAAAAATTGTAGAGTCATACAATTTAAAATTAAAGATCCAGAATTTTTTAACTTACATTTCAATTTATAACTTAATTTTAATGTTTGGAATTCATACAGTCCAAAAGTCAATTGGAGAAAAACTTGGTCCATATATTATTTAGGATAAAAATAGTTATTTTTATCCTTAAATTTTATATTGAGCAACAATTTGATTCCCACACTTTGAAAAGGATAAAAAAATATATTTTTATTACTATCTTAGTGCCATCATTGTCCAAAAAAATTTAATATTAGCTTCGCATCTATATTAATTTTAGAAAGATTAATTACATTTATTTCCTTTTTAATAATATTATCATATATTAAAATATATATTTAATTAAATCATTATAATATATTTAATAAATAAAATTATTTAATGTTCATATAAATATTACATTTAATAACATTAAATACATTAAAATAATATTAATTATATGCATTCTTACATTTACTCAATTCTACCTATTGTAGTAATTTAATATTTATTTTTTTAAAATAAAAAATCCAATTCTCTCTCCTCTCTCAATCATCAAATATTCTTCCTCATGTAGACTCCATTTTCATCTTAAGTTTTCATTTTCTCCCAGTCTCCACCACTATGGACTATGTCACTAGCTGTTAAAACTCATATTAGAATGTGTCTCCTTCTTTTGCCTATTAATATATGAAATTCCACAAAAATTGTAGCAAAACCCCAAGGAATAAAGCAAGAAAAGTGAGAGAAGGCTAATAAATGTAAGGATGGACTTATTATATACAAAGAGAGAGAGATATTTATAACCCCTAAAGTAAATTAGAAACCTTAATTTGAAACACTCATTGGTATTGAGAGTGCTACTCAAACAAAGTAAAAATTAGCGTGAGATTTGTTACCTGACTAAAGCTGGAAGGGAGAAATGGGTTGTGGTTGGGCAATGAAGGAAGAAGTTGAGCTATGGGTGACCTTCATGAAGAAAAATAGACCATCAAGGAAGAAATTGGAAGGAAAAATAGGAGAGGTTAAGGGAGAAAAGAATAGGGAGAAATTAGATAAAACATGAATAAAATAAATATATATATATATATATAAAAGAATGTTAATGTACATACTCTTTTTTTAGTATGAGTGCATTAAAAATCAACACCATAAATATTTGGCAAAAACAATCAATAAACTCCTTTGTGTTAGTAAGTTTAATTTAAGGATATTATAGTAATTTACATTTTAATTTTAAAATAATCATTTATTTCTCCTCTTTCATCTCTATCAATAAATTTTCAAGAGAATCTCCTCCCTCCTCTCTTCTAAGCATTAAATTATCAATCATCTATTCTTTATCATAAATATTAAATTAGTTATATATTTATTTTTAAAAAATAAGTTTGACTGATTCAAATTTATTTAAAAAATAATAATATTTGTTCTATATAAATGAATTTGAAAAAATAACTATTTTTTCAAAAAAAAAATTATAGTAAGAAATAATGATAAATTATGTTGATTTTGTAATGTTAATGAAATAATTTATAACGTTATCTCTCACATAATGATTTTTTATTAAGAAGAACATTTTTGTAATGTTAATGAAACAATTATTTTTTTATTACTTTGTTAAAAAAAGTAATCATTTCTTTAAAACATTATGTTATCATTTCTTTATATTTCTTTATATTCAATGTATGTTTATGGTATATCATATAAGAAATAACCATTTCATATTAATTTTATTCTTTGTGCTTTTTTTGAAAGTTATTTACGCTTATTATGTTCCCGAAGTTATAAAACTATAAATTAAAATATTTATTTATTTTTACAATACAAAATATTCTTAATTGAAAAAGGAGAGATAAATAATTATTTTAAAATTGAATCATGAATTACTATATTATCCATTCATTAAACTTGTCAACGCAAATCAGTTCAGTGTTTTTTTTTTTCAAATATCTATGATGTTGATTGCTAATGCACTTATACTAAAAAAATGATGTGAGTGCATTTGCAATCCCCATTCAAAATTTTAGTTTCATTTTGAGGCTGCAAAGAAATTAAATTTTTTTATCACTATAATATTGATATAAAATATTTATTAGTTTTGTGAATGATTAACTTTCCTTGAATAACCTCACTACTTTCATTAAAATCTATCATTTTAATCACATTGTTTCTATCTACTAAACATGTTGGAATAACTGCACTTTAAAAAGAAATTCAATTAAAAGCGAATCATAGTTAAAATTCATCATCTTCTTTGCAATTTTATCCTCGAACATTCCTTTGATAACCGCAGAGAATTTATGATCTAACTCAAATAGAAATATCCTTAATAACAGAAGAAAAATTATATAATAAGTAAAGATGATTGATTTACTAGAAGTGCGGTAAATATTCCAAGCTAAGTGATTGACAAACCAAACGTTTTGAAGGCCAATTCACTAGCATCATTTTTAGCCCTAACCTTTCACTTTATGTGACCAAACTATCCAAGACAAAATTCCCTTTGTTAATGTCCCTACCCAGACAAGACGCATATATACTGAATATTAATACACCCTCTCTCCAACGTGTTGCTGAATTGTCAAGAGGATTTCCAATGTGGCTCCACAAAGTTGCATCACACATATCAAGGCACAGACTCATGAGCAAGACTCCACACACTCCTCATGGCTTGCATGTGCCAAAACGAGTCCAACACTTTCCCTTCGCTTCTTTCTATATAAACACCAGTCTCTAACAACCCAACTCAACTTACACCACTCACTAGTAGTATCTTATAACTTTCCATCTTTTGTTTTCCAATCCCAATTCAGGACACCTAGTGGTTCTTTTTCAAGGCCTAAAAAGCTAAATGGCATTCACTTCCAAGGCCATTAACCAAGAGTGCAAGAAGCATGCATGTGGCAACAAGGACGGTGATTGTTATCTTTATTATGCTCCTACAGCTTGCACTGAAGGAGATGATCATAAAGGCAATGGACATTCCTGCTTTGGCCATATTGCATACATGGAAGGTGACGACGACGACGATATTTATGACTATGCTCCCGCAGCATAAACTTGGTTTCCTTATCATTCAGTTAGTATTAACAAAATGTCCACTCCAAATTTTAGTTTTGGGGTTGGTTTGTTATCGATATCTATTACAATACATTGCTCACCATTTTGTAACTTTCAGTGTATTGGCTTGAGTACATCTTTTGCCTCTAGTCAATTTTCTTATTAATGAAAACTTTTGCTTATCAAAAACAAAAGTTCCATTGAAAGAACCTCCATGTTTGCTAAGCAAGAGCAAGTAATATTAGGTGACCACTTTATGCAGTTGAATAATTTATAACATACACCATATTTTGCTTTATCATGATAGCGATATTATGAATGCCTAAACATACTTGGATACCTCATATGCAGGGGCAAACTTAGATGACAGGGGGTCAAAAAATGATCAAGGGATAAAATTGTTGGTATGATAATTAAAATTTGATAAAATATAATACTTAAAAATAAAATTTGTTAAAAAGTAAGATTGATTTTATAGTTTAGAAAATATTAAAATTATTAAAATATAAATCTTTAGATAAGATGTCTTTTAAAAAATTACTATTCATTATATAATTTAAAAAATGTGTGTTTGTCTTTATAAAAGCAGTTTTTTAGTTTTTTAAAATTTAAAATTGTGAACTTTAGTTTTGCATACCTTCCACACCGGATCCCTGCTTGTCCTTCATCGGCGTCACATGCTTCCTCTCCATCAACACCCCCTCCCTCCCCCATTGTCGGCTGCCTCTGAGTTGACTCAGCTCATCCTCTCCCCCGTGTTAGAATAGTCGGAAATTTAGAAAGGGGAGAAGAGGTGAATATATATTTTTTTTTAAAAATATCTTTTTATCTTTAAGTTCAATTAAAACACATCCTTTTATGTATTTCCAAAAATTTTGTTAAAAAAATTATCAAAACAATGAATACAACAACATATGAAAAATAGATTTTGTGACCCTTTTACATCAATTCCACCACCAAGATTGAATAAAAAATTAAGAGTTAAAGAGGGAGAAAATAGCACTCAGAATTTATAGTGGTTCAGTTATAAAAAAAAACCTATGCCAACTTTTTATTCAATTTAAGAAATTGCTCTATATCTGTCAAACTTCGACGCTTCATTCATCACCTCTTGAACTTCAACTACTATGTGGATGCCCAAACAACATGGCCTTCCAAGAAACATCATTTTTCAGGCATTACTTAGTCAATAGACCAAGATGTTCTCCTAACAAAATAATAATAAAAAGACACAAACCCACAAAGCAGAAAGGAAGGAATGAAAAGTGTGTCACAACAGACATAAATTATATCATTATCATTGTGCAATTGAAAACAAGAAATTCACTTTATTCCATTAATTTCCAGTACAAAAAATATATGTATACAGGAACTGAAGTGCAACTGCGTATGCTTAAACAGAGGCTCCCTTTGCCATCGCCTTAAGCACTTTGTTCTTAAGAATAAAAAGTTGTGCCGTGTGATTATTTATTAAGTAACAAAAACTTAAGTGTTGTGTTTTCCATCTTTCTCTCACTTGTTACTATCCCATGAACATTTTTTAAAATCAATCATGAAACAAATGTTTGTGCTGTCTTGTACAAGATTTTTAATCAGTGTAACAAATCGTCTATCTTTTACGGATTCATACCAAATTTAGAAACAACATCTGCAAATATCTTTTATTGATATCCAATTTATAATTTTCAAAAATAAATGTTCCAACATCACGTCCACCATCTTCCACAAAGTCAAAAACGAAAACACCATCTTCCACCATCTTCAATTTCACTAGTCATATTTAGCTAAATGTTTTAAACATGCAAATAATGAATTATTTTTTTCTTTTTCAACGAAGGGTTCCAAAAGGCAAATAGTCGTGTGTTAACATTGGAGATTGCATGGGAGTACACAAGGGAATCACTAGGGGCTCGGTGACAGCATTTTTGGCTTAAATCAATTTTCTGTTGATGCCCGTTTCTTTTTCCTTATTCTGTTTTTTTGTTTATTTCATTGGATAAAAAGATTAACGTTGATTAAATAGACGGACGCTAATGGCGCCCAAGGGATTGCTCCTCTACTCTACCAAATACAAAATAATTATTGCTTATTTTACTTTTTTTAGGAGATTGCTTATTTACTTTAGTTCCAATTTAACTGATTTGAAATTAATATAATTGGTTGAATATATTACAATTTTGATTTGTATTTAAATTTATTAAGTTCAGCAGTTTCATGGACCGCCAAGTGTTTGAAAGTTGGTGGAAAAGAAGGATAAACTAGGGTCTAGAGCAAAGATCAACGGTAAAACCTATGACATTGCCATAAGTTTAACTTTTTCTACTTTATGCTATGTAATTTGAAATTTATTATGCGTTAATAAATGTAAAAAGACAATATTTAACTTACAAACAAATATTTGGTCAAAGTAAAACTTAACTCAATCGGCCTCAAATACCAACGCCCTTAAAAACAGAAGAAAGAAAAAATAAATAATAAAGACCATTGATTAGCTAGTGATAAATATTCCAAGCTAATGCGGTTGACAAATGGGAAGCCAAACGTTGAAGAATTTCCTATGTGGCTCCACAAAATTGTATTACACGTCCACCAGCATCTGTTTACCCCTAGCTTTACGGTTCACATATGACCCACATATCAAACCCAAAATTATGTTCGCTATTCACAACCCAACAAACACAACACACACATATACCTGAAATTCCTGACTACACCCTCTCTCCAACTTGTTGCTTAATTGTCAAGAGAATTTCCTATGTGGCTCCACAAAATTGCATCACACGTCATAAGTAAAAATCCACACTCTCCATGAAGCTTGCATGTGCCAAAACGAGTCCAACACTTTCCATTCTTCCTATTATCCTATACAAACAAGTAGTTTCTAACAACTCAAGTCAACATACACCACTCACTAGTAGTATCTTATAATTTCCACTAATTATTCTTTTCTAAACCATATTCAATACCCTGTCTACAAGGCTAAATGGCATCCATATCCAAGGCCATTAACCCCGAGTTCAAGAAGCACGCATGTGACGACAAAGACGGTGTTCGGTATCATTATGATCCCACAGCTTGCATTGAAAGCGATGATTATAACGGGAATAGAGATTATGCCTTTGCAATATGGAAGGTGATAAACGATGATAATGGTTATGACTATTGTACTTACTAAAATTTAGAAATAGTTTATGTAAGGGTGAACGCGATTGATGTAGATTCCAAATCTCGTACGATGAACAATGAGTTTGTTTTGTTAAGAGGGTAAGAGGAGGGATCTACAAAATAAATGACTCTGACACTCAAGTAAGTATCTGAGTTAGTTGAGAAAAGAGTGAATGAAAGAGTGAGATGAAACCTGGTACTTATAAATAATTTGTTCCTTATAGATAATTGAGTATCTGTCACTTGATAAGGAGGTTACAACATTATTATTAATATTTGAATAATAAGGCGTTAGAGATAACCCGTTGGCCCAATAGCCGGCTGCTAAGGACAAGATGTCTGTGCTCCTGTGCTAGGACTGACATAGAGGGTTGACGTGTGTGTTGGGGCATCACGTCACTTGCCATGTATATTTTGTGGACCCTAGATAGTATATAAGCCCCCCAAGCTCTGAGCTAGTTTGTGAACGAAAGAGGTTGTCCAGCGTGTCAAGTGTAACGACCCGCCACATCATCACTGTATTACTAGCTCATAACTGTAACATAAATTCATTTTAATAAAAAGAATACCCCTTTGATTACTTGTGAAAACGATGGTAAATTTTTTGCGAGCATATAACGACCTTCCTCATAGAAAATAAACGTAAACGTAATTAAAGGTACTCATAAGGAATTTCAAAAATATGTATGCACATACCAGTCATAATTAAATTACAAGCACAAAAGACTATGTCTCAAAATACACATCAAGTGTTTTACAAATAGAAAGAGAAATAGAACTCAGGGGTGTAATTAACAAAACAAGGAGTGCATCCATTAAAACAAGGGGTGCATCTAGCAAAGTGCATCTCCTGCCCAGGATCATGTCCATAGACATCCCGGCAAAATACGGCGGCTCCAAACAATCCAGTCCTCTTCCAAAAGCACCTACTGCTGCCCATCTGCTCACATGAACCCGGTTCACAATCATCACAGGTACCATACCACAAGGTACAACAAAGCAAATGTGAGTTCATCACATTAAATAACAACAATAAATACAACAGAAAAGGGACACAATCCAATCAAGAGGCAATACGGTCATCAACATGTCAATACAAACGTCCAAGCATTCATCAAGCACTAACATGCACGAACATCCGCAACCATTTCATAAGTCTCCCTATAATATCTAGCATGATCCATGCTCCTGACTCAATTCTCATCATGCAATGTGGTACCATCCCGGAAATGGGCCATCCCTGTGGTAAGATGATGCAGTAGCTTGTCAGGGTTACTCTATTGTGCACAGGAATCACCCCCCCACGGTGACCAGCCAATGGGTGTCAGAAGGAGTTTCCAACAGACGTGGCCCCCCAGTACCTCCGTACCTACAGCCAATCATCAACCTAATTTCCACCATGCAAATGTTGTATGTTATGTAGGCATCATCAATGTATAACCCGACTATGAACACAATCCTTCCTCGTAAGGGTAACCAGTCATACACCCTCTATGTAACATACCGCCCACACAAGGGCCCAATGATGCACTGACCGTGGCCCTCGCAAGGTTTACCACCACCCAGTCCCAGCAGCTCACGGCTACCGCCCACACAAGGGCCCAACGATGCACTGATAGTGGTCCTCACAAGGTTTACCACCACTCAGTGCCGGCATCTCACGACTACCCATAGAATATCACCACGGCACCATCAATGTATGACCCAGAACCAGGCTCAACCCAACCTAGCTAGGATAACGCCATACACCCCCGTGGGTATTTATGTATATCTGAACGCATTCCTGATCTCAAGCCATCACGTAGGCCGAGTTCGAATGCCACCAACGTAATCATATACGTCTTCCACAAGCACGTACAAACAAGTGAACTGGTGTGAAGTACGAGGTGTTCGAGTTGGGACTTAGACATACTATCTTAAGGTAAGAATCCAAACAAAGTCGGACGAAGGCGAACAGGATTGGTCAAAGTCGGTAGAACTCAGACAAGGTTGGTAAGGGTCGGTCAAAGAGGTAAATTTTGGTCAAGTGAAGACAAGGGTAGCAAAAATGGGCGACGCCGGAGGAACTCGATCGAGGTCAGTTGGGTTTGATAAGGATTTGCCAAAGGTGGTCAAGAGGTCCTTAGGTTCCTTATAAAGTTCTAAGGACGGGTTCTGCATGTTGCACGCTCGGCAAGTGTACCGTTCGTTCCAAGTAATAAAGTGAGTAAGTAAAGTATCGTCTCCACAGGGATTGAATGCAATCTTATCGTAACTTATTGTCTCAGAAATTGGAAGACAATTAATAAGTTTGAAGAGAGTATGGTTGTGTGTTGTGAATTACGTAAATTAAATAAATGAAAGAAAATTAACGAGAATTAAAAAGCAAATTTAAATTAATCTTTATGTAGTAATGAGAAATAATTGTGGCCAGAGCACATTCCCCTTTGTTCCCTACCTTCTTCACTTGGATTGGTTGTTAATTTCAATTACTTCTAATTGCTCAGAAAATGTATTCTCACATAATTAGTTAAATCTTAATCCCTTAGTAATTTAACCCTTTAACCCAATTAGAAATCCTAATTCCTTAGTGATTCCCTATCAAGCTAAGATTAAGCGAATACATCATATAAATTCTGCAATCATACATCCCTATCCCTAGGCAATGTAAAAACTGTTATTTTACTGCTTTCAGAAATTAGCATTCCAATATTCCTATTGCAAACTCCAACTCTCAGAACTTTACTAGAATGGCCAAGACTAATAAAGAAATAATCACTGAAGAATAAAGTAAAACAAAGCAATTATCAGAATTTCATATTAATACCAATCAAGTTACAGAGGAGTTCACATTGGTTCTGGCTCTAATTACAATAAGAGAGTTTAGCCAGACATAATCATGTTTAACCTCAAGAAATACAAAGACAGTAGAAGCATTCCAAAACCTTCACTCTTCCTTCAATCTCTGGTCTTGATTCTCTCTCCACTTTCTCTCCCTGTGTTTCTGTGTATTCTCTGTGCCAAAAAATGTCTGGTTTTATCTCCCACATGTTCATATATTTAATTCAGGTAAGAAAGCTCTTTTTCCCAAGCTATTTCAGTGCAAAATCACTTAAATCAGGTAACAACATAACTGTGGCGCTACTCGCGTGGGGTTCCACGCTAATTGTGTGGACTGTTCGAATTGAAAGGATGATCCTGAAGTCTGGCGCTACTCGCGTGGTGTACCACGCTGATCGCGTCGGATGTTCAAAATGAATCAACTGCCCTGGAAGTCTAGCGCTACTAGCGTGGGTCACCACACTGATCGCGTGGCTTGTTCGAGATGAAGAGTTGGCCTTAGCATCTGGCGCGAGTAGCGCGAGATGGTCGAGAGCACCTGTTGCTTCTTTTTGCTTCTTTTCCTCTCTTGTTGGTTCCTAAATAACAAAAATACTCATAATTAAGATAAATAACAATTAATTAAACAAACTCGACAAATTCTAGCCTATATTACTAATTATTGAATAAATCATTAATCAATTAACCCTAAAAACTATTATATACTAGCAGCATATCACTGCACTATGTAGTCGATTGCATAAGCGCTATGATCGATTACAACAGATAGCGCTTGTAAGACCTTGGGTTTGTATTTCACCAACCCACAAGGGTGTAAGGGAACCCGGTAGCTCATTTCCCAAGAGCATACAAGCTCTGCCGAGTAAGGAACCCGACAGTTCTCAAAGAAAAGGGTTTGGACTTAGCAATTCTAAATGAAACATCCCATCCCGGGTGAGGAACCCGGTATACCTTATAAAAAGGGAAACGAGTCTTAACAACTCTGAGGGAACGACCCTGGGTAGGGAACCTGATCTACTGACATTAGCCAACAAGGACTAAGTTACATCCTGCATGCATGCATGCCACATGACCCAGTCAACTTAGCCTACCCATCTTGATAGTCGACATCAAAACACAATGGTCAATGTCTATGTGCAACACGGCCAACCCATCCCGGTACTCATCACCTTCACGAACACTTCTTCAAGTGCCTGAGAAACCTTTCAGCATCAAAATGCCAACTTCACACATGCACGGGGAGTCCTTAAAACATCTACTCCACCACAAGAACACCAAACATCAACACAAAACAACACTCAACAAATTTAAGGCATATCAAATCCCATTCATAAAAGACGTAGCATTTCTGGGAAAACATCACACACACCAGGGACATGCAGTTATCATCACGGCTGGACTCCCTGGCCCCCAAACCATGGTACCTAAAGCTATTAAGAAACACGATAAACTCCCCTTACCTAACCAGGAGTTTGTTCACGAGCTTCACGATGTGTTTGTCCTAAGCTTCAGTTTCAACCACAAAGTTTCTCTCAATGTCGGGATTTTTACAGCAACTACGGTGTCTCTCGTAGGTTGGAGATAACAAAGGAGGGGTCGAGAACGAGAGGTTTCTGGGTGAGTTTTAGAGAGAAAACATAGGAAACGAAAAGGTAGAAGAAGGAAGAGTGAACTTGTTGCTGTGCCAGCTTGCTGTTTATAAACACAGCTGACATAGTACGTCCACTTAACGTGCACGGCCAGCAACCACATCACAGTAGAGTTGACTTACATCTAATACCCACCAAGCACATATACCAAGACAAAAACACTCAAACAGTAAGTTATAAATAAAATAATTAATCAATCCATATAACACATGTAATTTAATTAATATAATGCACACTCATCAAGCATCCAGATTAGTAACTTATAATCTGGGTCGTTACATCAAGGAAGATTGTCTAATGTCGAAGGTAGTAGCCTTGACAAGTAGAAGGGTCAGGAGTTTGTCGAGCCCCCGAGTAAGGACAAATATTGTCTGTGTCGATGGTGGTAATCTTGACAGGAGTTGTAGGTTTGTTAAGTCCCTAAGCCTGGAAAAGTGTTTTCTAGGATGTTGTTGTCAAGTTGTCCAGGGAGGATTGATTGAGTATTTTTAGTTTAATATTTTTCTATTCTTCTTAGCTTATTTGACTTCTCTTGGAATTTTATTTTCCTATTCTAATTCAGTTTTTGCCTTAGGCAAACAAGTGGGCTTAATTCATAATTGTTGCTTATTTTCAGAGTTTTTGATTACTTGACCTATCTTCCTTGCGTAGGAGATAGAGAGCTCAACATAACTCCAAATGATGCATATGAGTAGTCCCTGGAAAGATAAGGAAAATATATACAATTTTGTTAGAGATAAGCCGAGGCCAATTCTGTCATTTTGAGGGTCATTTTAGGCTTGGAAGTCAGAACCACTGCACTTGAATTTTGGGCTGCGAAATTGGTGTAATTAGTAATTAGTTAGATTAGTTGGGCTTCATTAAGGCCCATCCTTTCCTACCGACTCAGTCAATATATTTTAGTGATTTTAGTTATTTGGATGGACACACTTCATTTTAGCACAAACACAATTTGTAGTGACTTTTAGAAGTTTTTAGAATTAAAACATTTTCTCTTATTTTCTCTCAACTATTCTTCATTGTTCTTTATTTTCATTTCTGTTCTTCCATTTTCTTGCACTAATTTCATGAGGCTTTCATTGATGATGATCATGAAAGGCTAAACAATCAATCAATCCAAGGATCCAAGCCCAAGCAAGGAGAATTTGAGTTCTGGTTTGGTATTTCAAATTTTGTGTGAATGTTCACTTTCTTCTTCAATCCTCTATTCAATTTTCATGATTATGAATGTGTTTAGGATTGAAAATGGATTAGGTTATGGATTCATTTCCTAATTTCGAATTTTAATCACAAATTATTTGGATGATATTTCAATTAGGTTTGTGGTTTCAATTAATTTATGGGTTAATTCGATTGAACTGCTTCTAATGAAATTGAATGAACTTTCACAACAAAATCATTATCTGAGAACTAGGATAACTCGTATTGCTTGGTTTGGTGAATTGGATTGATGCTTTTTAATTTGTTTTAGAATACCTTTTATCATTTCTGTTAGTTTCTATTTTGCTACGTTTTTCTGCAATTTTCATTTATCGCATGCAAACTGTTTGATATAAACCCCCTATTATTTACTAGTGAATTGAAGTTGGAATCATATTGATTATGTCTCTGAGTCGACCTAGGTTAATCATGTGCTATAGAATTAGCGTAGTTTAATTGTTTTGAAGCGATACGACATCAATTATCAAGGATATTTTTTTGTTATGCAATGAGTTCGGACATGTCAGGCAAGTGGAGTATCCATATTGGACAACTTTTCCCTTATCTAACCGTTAGAGAATGTATTGAAGGCAAGCATTTCGCTTGTCCTTTGTCACAGGCGAGTGCGGCGCACGCACAACACTCTTTCACACGTGTCGCTCGTGGAGTGGGCACGTACTGGAGACATGGTTATTGGGTGAGTGGAGCTACATCATGTCACAAATTTCTAGGGCATCATTTCAACTTCCACCAGTTACCGAAGGGTCGTGCCCTCCATTTAAATAGAGTGGATGTTCAAAGTTTTTTATCACTGCCACTTTGTATTTTTGAATATTCTCTCCATTCTAGATCATTCCTTGCTTCGTGATTTCCCTTTTCTCCCTTCAATCGTGTTTTTTCCTTTGAGGCATTTCCCTTTTTGATCATGTCTTTGTTTTTCATTTCTGATTCCACCATAGGTCTAGGCGATAGTGACTCCAAGGGTTCGATTCAGCAACCCTCATCGATCGGAAGGTCATCTCCATTGATGACTCCTCGGAGTAGGAGACACGCCATGGAAGCTTTGACAGTGAGTCCTCTTATTCGTAGAGGAGGGCAAACTCATGCAATGCTGGTGAAGGATTTTCTTGCCTTCGCAATAAGGTGTGGTCTTCTATTGGCCTCTGGGATGGGGAACCCATTCCGGTCACCACGATCCTTCCTTCTTCTGCTTTGGGGGGAGGGATAAAAAGTGGTGGAGGGGATGTTAGGGCTTCCCCTTGTGTGCGACATAGCCATAGTATTGGGTCATCGTCATCCCCTTAATTCATCTTTGGCTATGAGTGGATGAAAAGCAATGTCCTGAAGTATCGTTCCTCAATTTTCTCTACAGCGAGTATTAATGCTCTTCAGAGTCAACTTAGGTTGGCCAACCCCAAAGACTCCTGCAAGGTGGCCATTGAGGCCTTTGGGAGTGATGATTTTCCTTTTTGGAGGGTAGCGCTAGGTTGTCCTCCCTTCTTCTTCATGTATTGGTGCCTCTTTGAGGTGTTGGTTTTGATTCTTCCTTTGAACTCTTTTCAATGTGCTCTGCTTGAGCACTTGAACGTTTCCCTTTCCTAGCTTCATCCCAATAGCTGGGCTATGGTGAGAGTTTTTGAGATCTTGTGCCCTTTCTACAACATCTGACCTAGTGTGTCGATGTTCCTATACTTCTTTCATATGAAGTTACAAGCAAAATAGGGTGGGTTTCTTTGACTTGATTATCCAAGAAACTATTCGACAACATCTTCCGTCGATAGTTCATCGACTTCAACGAGCATCATGGTGTCTATGGCACAGGTGAGTCGAAAAAGAGTATCGTTACTAGCTGTTTGGGGTGAACAATGATAAGCCCAGAGTATACTCAAGAGTTCTTCCTTCCATAGACCCTTGGCATTGTCAAGCATTATGCGTAGGGCCTTGAGGATAACTTTATTTTCTACCTCCACTTGCAATGGCGTAAGGAAGGCCATATTTTCATATGAGGTGTTTCCAGGTGAACTTTTCTACCTCATTGGCAAATATTTCTCGTAATAACCTTGCCTCAATCCATTTGATGAAGCAATCTATGGTGACTAGCAAGAATTTGATTGCTCCTTGGGCTTTTGGGAGTGGCCCCAGAATGTCCATTCCCCACTTGACGAAAGGCCAAGGAGAGCTTAGATTGTGGAGGTTGTTAGGAGGGCTGCATAGGATATCAAAAAACTCTTGGCATCGTCTGCACCTCCTAGTGAAATCAAGAGTATCGGCCTTGAGTGTCAGCCAGTAGTGCCCTGCACACACTACCTTGGTTGCAAGGGAGGGTCCTTTTGTGTGAAGGCCGCTGATCACTTCACGGAGTTCTCACATTACATATTTTGCCTACTAGTTGTCCAGGCACTTGAGTAGGGATACTGTCAACCCTCTTTTGAACAACTCACCATCAAGGATGACATAGTAGTTGGCCTTCCTTTTTAGGCGTTGGGCTTTGTTCTCATCTGACGGTAGTGTTCCTTGAATCAAGAAATTTTTGTAAGGGGTTATCGAGTTTGGTTCCTCCTTTTCCCCTGCCATGAATTCTTGGGCGTCTATAAGAGGGGTTTGGAGCATTTCCTGGATGATAGTCTTGACGTACCCGGTCTTTTTGGTGTTGGCTAGCTTGGAGAGCAAGCTTACTCTGGTATTGCTTTCTCTGGGTATGTGGTACATTTTGAAACACTTAAAGTTGTCGATGAAAATTTTTGTAGTGTGATAGTACCGCAGAAGTATGGTCTCCTTAGTCTGATATTTGTTGGTGACTTTTCCTTGGACACGCTGTGAGTCGGTGAAACATCTCAGTTTTTTAGCTTTGACTTGCTTTGCAAGCTTGAGACTTGCTATGAGTGCCTCATATTTGGATTGGTTATTTGAGGCTTTAAAGTTGAGTTTGAGAGCTTGCTATAAAGTGAAATCGTCAGGCCCTTTGAGGATGATACCTGCTCTAGAGGTTCCACCAATCTGGGGTGGTTTGGTTACTACCAGTTAACTCTGCTAGGAAATTTTCAATGAACTGTATTTTCATGGGGCCATGAGGTTTATACTAGAGGTCAAACTCTGACAATTATACAGACCATGCCACCATGCTCCCTGCCAGTTCAGGTTTTTGTAGCACCTATTTGATGAGGTAGTTTGTTTTAACTACCAATTGGTGACTTTGAAAGTATGGCTGAAGGCATTGGGCTGAGGTGTTATCTTTTCTATTATCAGATATCGTTTCTCAGTATCATGGAGGATGTGGCGGGTGAAGTAGATGGGAAGCTGATGTTTCCCTTCTTCTTGCATGAGAGCTGAGCTAATGGCTTTGTGAGCTACTGAAAGATAAAGGAGTAGTGGTGCTCTTGGTCAGTGTTGAATCAAGATAGGTTACGTGGCAATGGCAAAGAGGCTTTTCAAAAACTAAGTATTACCAATTGACTCATTTTGAAAGAGCATCAAACACTATTACTTGCAATTATTGCATGAAGAAGGGTCATACATCCCATAGGTGCTATGCTAGGAGATACTATGTGCCTAATGGTGAATGCATTTGGGTACCTAAGAGAAAAAGGAAGCCAACTAACCCCTATGGACCCAACCCACATTGGGTACCTTTCTTTGCTACTTAATTTGACTTTTTCAAGTGTTTCTAAGAGCAAAATCAGCACTATGGTATCTTGATAGTGGTTACTCTAGGCACATGACAAGTGACATGTCCATGCTCACAAATTTGACTCTCAAAGATGGAGGATGTGTAACTTATGGTGATAATAAAAAAGGAAAGATCATTGGAGAAGGAAATATAGGAGACAACTTCAAAACAAAAATAAGAAATGTGCTTTGTGTGGAAGGTTTGAAGCATAACCTCCTAAGTATAAGCCAACTATGCAACAAAGGACTCAAAGTCTCCTTCAATGACAATTGTTGTTTGATATGTGATGGTCAAAATGGTGAGGTTATTCATGTTGGTAAGAGAAAGGGTAACATCTATGTTCTCTCCATTAAGCATGCATTTATTCACAACACTAGCTGCCGGGTAAGTAAAGTTAATGACACATGGTTATGGCATAGGAGAGCTAGTCACATAAACATGCATCATATAAATAAGCTTATTAGAAAGGACTTAGTTATTGGCTTACTTAAGATTAATGTTGAGAAGGATAAAATATGTGATGCTTGTCAAAAGGGGAAACAATCTAAGATTTCTTTTCAAAGCAAAAATGTTGTTTCCACCTCTAGACCCCTTGAATTGCTTCATATGGATTTATTTGGTCCTTTTAGAACTATAAGCTTGGGGGCTAATTTCTATGGCTTGTTATTGTTGATGATTACTCTAGATACACATAGACTTTGTTTATAAGAACCAAGAGTGATGCTTTCATGGCATTTAGAAAATTAGCCAAGATCATTCAAAATGAAAATGCATGCAATATTGTTTCAATAAGAAGTCATCATGGTGGTGAATTCCAAAATGAGTATTTTTAAAAGTTTTATGAACAAAATGAAATCAACCACAATTTTTCAGCTCCAAAAACACCTCAACAAAATGGTGTTGTGGAGAGGAAAAACAGATCCCTTGAAGAAGGAGCAAAAACCCTTCTTAATGAAACAAATTTTCTTAACCATTTTTGGGCTGATGCTGTGAGTACTGTTTGCTACACTTTGAATAGA
Organism: Glycine latifolia; assembly: GCA_013407115.1. Taxonomy (NCBI): domain Eukaryota; kingdom Viridiplantae; phylum Streptophyta; class Magnoliopsida; order Fabales; family Fabaceae; genus Glycine; species Glycine latifolia. Next base: position 26,120,984 of record CM023946.1, on the reverse strand, counting down.
TTACTCATAAGGGCTATTTTAAAGAAAACCCCTTATGAACTATTCAAAGGAAGAAAGCCAAACATATCTCACTTAAGAGCATTTGGCTGCAAGTGTTTTGTTTTAAACAATGGTAAAGATTCTCTTGGCAATTTTGATGTTAAAGCTGATGAAGCAATTTTTCTTGGTTACTCTTTGCAAAGTAAAGCTTATAGAGTCTTTAATAAAAGAACATTGTGCATAGAGGAATTTGTTCATGTTATATGTGATGAGTCTAACTCCTCCAAGGAGGAAAATGAGTGTGATATTGATGCAGGTCCAATGGAAGAATACTTGCAACTCAATGATCTAAATGAAAAGAAAAAGGCAGAACCAAATGATGATATGGAACAGTCAACACCTTTACAAAATCTCAAGGATTGGAGAACAACTAAAGACCTTTCCCTTGACAATATAATTGGGGAAGTTTCCAATGGAGTTTCTACTAGATCCTCACTAAGAAATCATTGTTGTACTATGGCTTTTGTTTCACAAATTGAACCAAAGAGCATTGACCAAGCTTTGCTTGATGAACATTGGATGATAGCCATGCATGATGAATTGAATCAATTTAAAAGAAATGAGGTGTGAGAATTAGTTCCTAGACCCTTTTCTCACAAACCTATTGGCACCAAGTGGGTTTTTCGAAACAAGCTTGATGAAAGTGGCATCATAGTTAGGAATAAAGCTAGATTGGTTGCAAAAGGTTACAACCAAGAGGAAGGCATAGAATATGATAAAAACCTATTCTCTAGTAGCAAGGTTAAAATCCATTAGGTTGTTGCTTGCATATGCATGTTTAATGGATTTTAAATTGATTTAAATGGATGTTAAAAGTGCTTTTCTAAATGGGTTCATTAAGGAGGAAATATATGTTGATCAGCTTCCTGGATTTGTTGATTACAAACATCCAAACCATGTTTATAAATTAAGAAAAGCTCTTTATGGTTTGAATCAAGCTCTAAGGTCTTGGCATGAGAGATTGAGCAATTTCTTGCTTAGTCAATCTTTCATAAGATGGCAAGTGGACAAAACCTTGTTCATCAAGAAGAATGGCAATGATATCTTGTTGATTCAAATCTATGTTGTGATATAATATTTGGTTCAACTAATCAATCTATGTGCAGAGAGTTTTTTGTCTTAATGCAGAGTGAATTTGAAATGTTAATGATGGGAGAGCTAACATTCTTCCTTGGACTTCAAGTCAAGCAAATGAAGAATGAGACATTTTTTAGTAAAACTAAATACTGCCTGGAAATGATCAAGAAGTTTGAAATGGAGAAAAACAAAGATGTTGCGACTCCAATGGCTACATCAACCTATCTTGACTCAGATGAAAAGGAAAGAGTGTTGATGAGTCAAAATATAGAGGAATGTTTGGATCTTTGTTATATTTGACTGCAAGTAGACTTGACATTATGTTAAGTGTGTACTTGTATAATGATCCTGCGATAATTCGGGTTCTTATGACCGGGTTATCACATAGGGGGGTGCATTTTGGAACTCGGATAAGGGAGGGGTGCAGATAACATCTTTTCAAAACCGGGTTCGTGCGATTAGGTGTACATAGGGGGGTGTAAACTTTAACCCAGACAAAAAGGGGTGTAGATAACACCTTTTCAAATCCAGGATCGTGGTATATGGTAGTATTAGAGGAAGACCGAGTTAGTGCATGACTGGGTTCTTGCCACGTAAGTGGTGTATATACTTAGCGCTTTTGGGGGAAAAGTGCTGATGTATAGAAAAGAACCTGGACAAGGAAGGAAAGAGCGAACGGGTTGCTATCTCGGCTGATCTCGTATATTCCTTTTCTTGAGAGATCGGGTTATGGTCTTGGTAGAGCTCGGTAGAGATCGCATCTTCCTTTTCTTTGAGGTCCGAGTTGTGATCTCGGATGAGCTTGTGTGATTTTGGATGAGCAATCGGGTAGTTATCTCGGTTGAGCTCGGAAGAGCTCGTATGTGGTTGACTTATAAGAGCTATCGGGTAGAGAGACCGGAAGAGATCATAACCCTTTTTGGTAGAGTACCAAGGTAGGAACCCGAACGTGGTTGAGAGGAACCTTGGACTTGTAAAGTAGCAAGGTAAGAACTCGGATTAGGTTGGATGAGATCGGATGAGGTCGGACGAGATCGGATTAGGTCGGATGAGGACGGATGAAGTTGGAGGAGGGCAGAACCTTGGACGTACTATAGTACCAAGGACGAGTTCTTATGCAATCGATTACATAAGAATTCGTAATCGATTAAAGCAATCAATACTTGCTGTTTAACCCGAATTTAGCCATGTGGTTGGAATGAGTGCTCAGGAACCCGGGGTGTGGTAGCGAAGTTTGCACTCTATATTTATATATATAAATCCAACCCGGCAGCGTTAGTAATATAAAGAGAACCCAACAGTGTCAGTAGGATTTTGAGAACCCGGGTAGTCCCACGTAACATGTATATGAGGTATAACACATTGACTTGCCAAACAGTAGACCCAACCTGGCAGTCAAATATCTCTACATTATCACTTTACCCAAGTGATACGTATTGACTCTCTGCTTGTGTTTTGACGCAGGAATATTCTCATATTACTATATGACGCGTGTCAACTTCTAGGCTATTGAAGGAATGCATGAGTGGGATATTTTGTAGTAACCCAATTCTCATCACCTCTGCTAAAACACTTTCTCTCTCATATCTTATTCCTCCATTGTTAAGGTGAGAAAAGCTTCCTAGATAACCTTTCCCTAACCTAAACACCTTCGCATCCAACGTAAGGATTAAAAAGTATCACCATACAAACTAGTTTCCAACCTTTGTTAGTTGTGAAAATCATTAGGCGAAGAGATCATTTCTCCAAAGGAAAGTTTAAAGTTTCAACCTTTAAGAGATCGAAGGCACGTTAACGGCATCTAAGCTTGGAGAAACTGTCCTCTAGCCTTCCTGGTTGTTTTTAAGGTAAGATATGTAAGTTTCACCGTATCTTTTGAGTGGGTTATAAGAGGAAAAATGACCCATATGAGTTAGGGTTGGTTTTGGGTGGTGTTTCTTTGGAAAAGTATGCTTAGGAGGTTGTTGTGATGAAGGTTCAACCTTGAAAGCTAACTTTTCTGGGTTTTGGGTATTTTGTTATACCTAGATATAACTTTGTGGGGTTTTCAGGTCACTGGTTGGTTGTATAGGATTGAGATCTGGAAAAGAACTGAGTTCTTTTCATGAAATGGTTGAGAATCGTTCTTGATATCTTTCTTGCCTGTTGTAGGGCGTGATAAAGAAGATATCGGTGGTTGTGAACATGAGGTTGGAAAGGACGGTGCTGGAATCAGAGAAGGTAAGATCTCTGTTCTTGGGAGTTAGCTCCCTTGATTGTGTTCCACCATACTCCTGGGGAGTGATGGTTACTGGATGACATGGTGCGTGTATTTACATTATGTGTTATTGCTTTTTGATTCAAACATACATGTAATGGAGATGTGTGTAACACCTTGAAATTTCGGTAACTTAAAATATATGTGTGATGTATTCCTTGTATGATTTGATTAATTTATTAATTAGAATTTAGTTGAAATGTTATGTGAATTATCTGTGTGCAATTGCTTGATGTGGATGTCAAGTTATGTGGAGTTTGTTTGAGATGCGTGGTATTTGAGTGATTCCGAGTTTGACCCGAAACCTATTTTAGTAAAATAATTATTTTAGATTTTTTAACCGTTAGATCATTTTAAAATTTTAAAGAAAGGTTTCAAATCCATGTATGTAGCTTTTGACCGTTGGGATTGTCTAAATAATGTCTTCAACCTGAGAAATTAATTTTTCACTGAAGCAGAAAATTCTAGAATTGGGTCAGCTCGCCCAGGCGAATTGTGCAGGCATTTTTGCTCGCCTGGGTGAGTGAAGGCAGTGATAAATATGTACCAGCAGCCATAATCACGAAAATGAAGCTTTCTTCCTTACCTAAAACTTCCCCCAACCTCCCACCACCATCCTCCACCACCTAAGACCACCGGTGACCACCACAGACCGCCGTTGCTTGCCACGAGACCACTGAACGGAGAGAAACCCTTTAATCGGAGTGGAATCTTCAAAAATCCTCTTAAAGTTTCGATAGAGAACGGAGCTCCCTATCCTTCATTCTTGGTTTCCTTGAGGTAACCTTGGTTTCTTTTGTCTTCTTCTAGCTAGTTTAAGCTTCTCTTAGTGTCTCTTGTGTTTTGGGTATCGTTGTTGGGAGTTTTACACTTCCTTTGAAAAACCCATTGAAAATGAGATGTTGTAAAAGTCTCCTTTTTATGAAATTGATGTCATTTTTCTGATCCTTGTTGAACCCCGATCACATTGGTGTGATCAAAATTTCAGAAAGATGTCTTTTGATGTAAATTTCCAAAACACCCTTTTAGCCCTTTTTTAATTTGAGTGGGTATTTGACCCCAAATGTTAATATTGGTCTTACCTTGGAAATCTATACTAAATTGTCTTTAATTTGGTATATAGAGCTCTGTGTTTGGGTCAAAGCACGTGAACTTGAGAGATCCCAAAACAAACGTTTCAAGGAGCTAATAGAAAGACATAGATAGGTAAGAGGAGTTTATTATTTAGTTATAGTTTAGATACCATAGTTGGGGGCCACGGAGTCCAACTATGAGGATATCTGCATGTCCCTGCTGTGTGCTGGTTTTCAAGAAAAACTTCATTTTTAACTAACTGGATGCGATGTATTTATGATTGATGTGTGTTTGTCCCTATGTGTGTGCTTGTTTTCAAGACAAATGATGTTTTTAACTAATGGGATGCGGTGTATTTATTACTAATGTTGTAGATGACAGTGAAATTGAGATACCATGGAAATGATTGATGATGTTTACATGATTTGTGATGATTTAGATGAGGTGAAGCTTATGTGATTGGTGATGCTGAATGAAATAATATTCAAATGAGATATATGTTTATTGGGTTAATGATATTGTTGTTGTAATGATTGGATTTTTGGGAAAAGTCTTAATTACAGATGAGACTCTGCCCAAAATTTTATAATATGTTTTCCTATTTAATTCTTTATTGAATTTTTAAATGGGCATAAAAGTGTGTTTTATATATTGTAGTCCTCCTCTTTAATTTAGAATTTTCCTAAAAATATCAGTCTTGTGATATGGTGAATTGTGAATGTATGAAATTTGGGTTGTTTGAAGACCTGGGGAATGTGAATCTCAGGCATATATATTATGTATAAATGTGAAATGTGAGTGCTTGTGATGTCGTTGATGATATTGAAATTGAGATGCCATTGAGGTAGTTGATGATGTTCAAATGAGATGATATTGATATGCATGATGATGATATTGCGATGATATGATGTTGAGGTGGATAATGACATTGATGAGAGATAATGTTGATGTGAACAATGTCATTGTGTGTGGATATACATGGATACCCATGGGGGGTGTATGACGGGTTACCCTTGCGAGGAAGGGTTTGTTCCTAGCCAGGTCATACATTGATGGTGCCCATGGTTGTAGGCTGTGTATGTACACGTGGGATGCAATGAACGATTGGTTACCCTTGCGAGGATGGATTTGTTCCTAGCCACGGTCAGTGCATCGGTGAGCTCACATTGGTGTGTTACGTATGTACTAGGGGGTGCATGATGGGTTACCCTTGCGAGGAAGGATTTGTTCCTAGCCAGGTCATGCATTGATGATGCTCATGTTTCATACTTCATTTGTATGTGTGGAAATAGAATGAAGGCATGCGTGTACCTGTGGGTTTCAGTGGGTTGAAAATGCTGGTACTAAGGGGTCATCAGGTTTGGAATTCGCTAGCGACGCGGGCTGATCACCAGGTGAGGGAATGGCCAGTGCATGACAGGGTGGTCCTGATAGGCGGTGAATCATTTTTCCTATGAGAGGCTATTTCCGGGATATGGTACCACATTGCATGTTGATAGATGAGTCAGTGCATGCATCATTCTATACATGATTGTTTGAGTTGTGAAATGCATTGGATGATTGGTTTGTTGAGTATGTATTGGAATCATGGATTTTTGTTAATGATTGTGGTGGGTAATGTTGTTTCCTTCCCAATTGCTGCTATCTGATGTTTGTTGATTTTATATAATAAACTCACCCTTGCATTTGTTGTACTGTGTGGTTGGTACCTGTGATGATCGCGAACTTTCGTTCGTGTGAGCAGATGAGCAGCAGTAGGTGACCTTGGAGGGAGATCTTCTTTTTGGTTGGAGCCGCGAAGCCAACGTGATGACGTTGGATTTCTTTTTGGAGAAAGATTTGTGTTTTGTTAATCAACTCTTTCTTAGTTAGTTCTTTGGCTTTTTGTTAGATATGTAATTTCAGGTGTATATACATGTAAAGCTAAAGGAAGTTCTAACATGTGGATGACATGTACTGATTTTATATATATGTACATATGTGTTTAAATATGTAATTGTAATACGTGTATGATAATTCTATTATCGCGAAAATTTTACCATCATTTTCATAATCAAATTAATGAAGTTTTTAATTAAACATTAAATTTTGTGTGGTAAGAGTTAATTATAGAGTAGCAACGAGGCGGATTGTTGCAATGTGCATTGGTTGTCTAATTTGTATAACTGAATATACAATTGTGTACGTGGAGTGCACTGGTTGGCTAAGTTGTATATCTAGTTATACATTTGTGCATGTCTTTGGTGGAATTCACATGGAGTCCGGGGTCTGGGACCTCAGGCGGAGATACGTGATGTGTACGCGGAGTACACTGGAAGATATACAAGAGTGCACTTTATGTGTACTGGCTATCTAATTTTTATATCTCATATGCAATTGTGTATGATATCTGCACTGGTTGGCTAAATTGCATATTCGTGGTGGAATGGCATGTTGATGTGGCTATGTACATGTATTATTTTATTAAAGGCCGGGTTGGCTATGTTATTTTTAATGCCAATATAAATGCTATGTCCTATGGAAGTAAACCAGGGTGAGGTGAGTCTCCAAGAATCCTGAGTTTACTGAGATTGTATCTCACCCCAGTTAGGGATTATATTTTATTGCAGGTGATAGCCATCGAGCAGAGGACGAGGTCCGGGGTAAGAAACACGAGTAGGGGTTGTTCAGGGAATCTCAATTTAGAGGTCGGGTAGACCGAGGTCGGGTTTTCTACTAATTGAGGATTCCGGACAAGAGTCCGAGGCCGGGTTCAAGGAAACTGGATTTTGGGAGGCGGTTCTTTTTGGAGAGCCTGTTGGCTCAATTTTATTTTGTTGTACTTTTTGTAACCCGTTATGGGTTTGTACTATGATGTATCTTTTGGGAACAGAACCCAGGTATCGGGATGTATACAAAATTCCATACATAATGTTCAGTTGTTTTGTGTGACGTAAGATGACATCATACTATTTATATGCTTCTGTGTTTACTTAAATTTATTAAGTATTTGCTGCGCTTAAGACCATATTATAATGCTAATGAACCGGATGCATACGGGTTGTTACAACTTGTGTGCTAGATATCAAGCAAATCCCAAAGAGTCACACCTTACTGCAGTCAAAAGGATCTTCAAATATCTCAAGTCAACACCAAAAGTTGGACTTTGGTATCCTAAAGGTGCATCTCTAAATTTAATTGGATATTCTGACTCTGACTTTGTAGGGTGCAAATTGGATAGGAAGAGCAATAGTGGAACTTGCCACCCATTAGGCAGCTCACTAATCTCTTGGCACTATAAGAAGCAATCTTGTGTTGCTTTATCAACTGCTGAAGTTGAGTACATCTGCTGGAAGTTGTTGTGCACAAAGCCTTTGGTTGAAGCAACAACTACAGGATTTTGGTGTAGAGTTAAAGGAAACACCCTTGCTCTGTGACAACACAAGTGCCATCAACATATCCAAAAATCCAATTATGCATTCAAGGACCAAACACATTGAGATAAAGCCTCACTTTCTCAGGGATCATATCCAAAAGCTTAATTGCTCAATTGAGTTTGTAGATACACTTAATCAATTGACTGACATATTTACAAAACCCTTGGCAAGAGATAGGTTTTATGCACTTAGAAACATGCTAGGTATACTTGATGAATCCAACATATGCTAGCATGCTATTAAATTGCCTTTCCAATTGCTAACTCATTGAATGATTGATCAAACATCAAAGTGCATATTCTGCTGCATAATCATTGAATGTTCTGCATAATGAACTGGAATAATCGATTACAGCACGGGATAATCGATTATTTGTTGTTTGAAAGCTTTTTCAGAAACAATTCTATGCTTAAGTATTCGATTACTGAGTCGAATTAATTGATTACTCACTATTTAAACCGAATCTAGAAAACTTGGTCGCACTTGAGTAATCGATTACTCTTCAATTTAATCGATTACTCATGTTATAAATGCTTTTTCCAAAACTGACTTGGACTGGAATAATCTATTACAGCAAATGGTAATCAATTACTATGTGTTAATTCTGTTTTGAGTTCTCACTGGAGTAATCAATTACTCTTCAATTTAATCGATTACACCTTGTGTAGAAGCTCTGTTTGCCTACAAATTAATCGATTATGAGCTTAGGTAATCGACTACCTATGGCGTTACTGCAAAAACTGTAGATTTCTTGGAAATGTAAACTGCCTATCCTGTTAAGATATTCAAAATACAAACCTGTTAGGTGCAGTTAATGGCCTTGATACACAAAAATAGTAGTTACATCAATTCAAATTCAAATTCAAGCCCTAAAATCCCTATAAATTTAGTGTTTCATCAATGGAAAATTGACACCTTCAACCCTCTATCTCATTTGAGAATTTTGAGCATTTTTCTTGTCTTTCCCACTCTCAACCTCTACCCATTATCTTTCTCTTCTAGAAGGAAAAATGTCTGCCCCTAAGAAAGCCAAATCCAGCAAAAGGAAGGCTGGTGAATCCTCCAATCCCCCTGTGAACAGATTGAATTCATGGTTCACAAATGAAAATGATAGGATGAATTACATGCAATTCCACGCTACTAAACTGGTCATGTCTCCAAAATACTTAGACCTTGACTGGTTCATCAATGAGGGATTTCAATTCCCTACCTTGCTTGAGGTTCAAGGTTTGAAGAAATTCCTTGAAATGAAGGATACTTTCTACCCTAAACTAGTGAAGGATACTTTCTACTGGAGTAAGGAGGTTTGATGAAGAAATTGGGGGCTACAATAAGATTGAAACTTACAGAGGTATGTTGTCTGATCCCCAAGCTAGGTTGAAGACGAGATTAGGTGTGGGGAACATGACTGGGGAAGATAAGTTGCTTCATTATATCATAACCTATGTAAGGTTTTGGGTGTCCACGTTGGCACTCTAATATATTAATCTTAGGATTAAGAGGAAGTTATGTTTTTAACAAATCTGGGTTCGCGTTTCCTAGTCAGCACTTATAAGGCATCCGGATTCGTGTGACTGGGATATCACTTCGATGAGGAAATAGGACCTTTATGGGACAGTTCTGACATGGAGTGAGGAACTCGAACGAGGTTGGATAAGGTCGGACGAGGGCGGATAAGGTCGGACGAGGTCGAAGAAGGGTGAAACCTTGGACTTTGTGAAGTGCCAAGGTAGGAACCTAAACAAGGTCGAATAAGGTCAGACGAGGTCGGAGAAGGGTGGAACCTTAGACTTTGTGAAGTGCCAAGGTAGGAACCCGAATGAGGTCGGATAAGGTCAGACAAGGGTGGAGCCTTGTGTTTTATAAAGTGTCGAGGACGGGTTCAGCACTAGGCAATCAACCAAAAGCAGTTAACACGTGCTAATACCTCGAACCTGCACAAACTTGTCTGGGTTGCCCAAGGCAGGCTTGTGGTAAGTGATCTGAACCCGACAACGATTGCCTATGCTTTCTAAGCTATGTTTTGACATCTGGTAGTATTGGCGAGTGTGTCACATGCCAGGGCCATTTAAATAGGCCACTTCTCTCCATTTCGACGAAACACCATTGTCTTCTTCCTCTTTTCGTATTCTCCATTTCCAAGTGAGAGAAACTCATAGCCACTCATCCTTAACCAAAAACCCATTGCATGCAACTGAGAAGTTGAAAAGAACCACCCCACAGCTAGGTTCCAACCTTTGTTCTGTTAAAAGCTGGTATACGAAGAGTTCGTCTCTCCCAAGACCTTTGAGTCTCGACTTCGAAGAAGAAAAAGGCTTCTCAGAACACTTAAGCTTGGGAAAAGTTGTTTCCTAGCCTTCTTAAACATTCTTGAGGTAAGATACTTACGTCTTCTCGGTTAGTCTGAGTCTGTGTTTTGAGAGGTTAGAGACCGTGTGGGCCTGAGCTGGACGGCTTGCATGCAATGGTTAGTGACCTTCCGGGACTGGTTGCATGTAATTAGTGTTGATAGCTTTGCCTTCTTGCATGCTTTTTT
>CM023946.1:26075860-26103003 GCA_013407115.1 Glycine latifolia | reverse complement strand
AGAGATATTATAGAAAGATATTAGGAGAGATTTTGTTTCAATTTGAATTTGAATTGTTTAGGTTTAGGTTTAATTTCATTGCTTATAAATAGCATATTATGTAAAGGGGTCTGTGCGGCTTTGGCAGACTATTATCAATAGAAAGAGAGTTTTTGCCCCCAGAAAATTTGTGCGTGTGAGAGAGGACCTATGATATCATAATTTGTGTGATATCAAATTATCAAAATTTATCACAATGAAAGTGAAATTGCTCTTTAAACATGACAACATAAATTTATAGGTTCACTATCTATTTTGTGACTATAATTGAATTATGTTTTTGCTACTGTTATTTACCTTTGATTTTTTAGAATAGAACTCATCTTTTGATTGTGAACACATTGGTTGATGAAATGCTTAAGTCATTAGTATGTTAATGTTGTATGCTTGTACTTTAGTCCATAATGATAAATCTGTGAAAGAGTGTTGGCATCAGCTTGTAGGCGCGCACACACACACACACAATAGTTGGCCATAGTGGCCATGGTTTCTGCTTCTGCATTTTCTTCTATAATTCTTTGTATCTCTATTTTCCTTTCATCTACATTTCCTTTTCAGTTGTCTTTATTTTTGTGTTTTGTACAAGTATCTCTATTCTTCTCCGTTGAGTCTTTGTTTTTGGTTTCAGAATAAATGAACCTATTTAACAATTGCTTGCATTCAACTTAGAAAATAAATTTGACACCCTTAGTTTTCTTAAAACTTAATGTAACTGCTAGTAGCTTTGGTTTCAATGGTCTATGTTGTTCAATTAACTTAGTTTTGGTTTCTAAGGATATCCCCACTCCTTTTTGGCTTGTGATTAATCATTTGACTTGGAACAATACAGTTAGGCCTTCCCCACTATGTTTGACTTAATTGGAAACGATAAGGACTTCATTATTAGTACTAATAAAATAACTTGATACCCTTATCCACATTTATTCAGGGTCTCAATAAATTTACTTTTCTATCTTTCTCTCCATATGAGGCATTCATAATTAAGCACTAAAACATTGAGTATGCTGATTAGACCTTGAGTTCTAAGATGCTGATTTGTACTTAATTTAGTGCCAAATAGAATTGAATATCAGATTGAGTGAGAAAAATACTTGGAATACTATGACTGCACTTAAGCATTATGTAGAATGAAGTTTTTCTTTTATTATTTTGATGGAACAATAAGATTAATAAATATGCAGTTGATTTTTTTTTCTTATTTGGACTTGTAATGAGTTTAAGAAATAGTTGAAATGAGTTTATTTTTGTTTTCATTTGAGTTGAAATTTTAATAAAGATATTTATTTTGATTGGAATATGATCGAATAAAATTTTGATAATAACATAGGGGGAATAAAAACCAAATTTGTTTGACTGTGTGCACAGTTATGAACTACACTTAAATCCACTGCAAGACAATATTCAATAGTAGTGAATAAGTGTGTAGTACAGTTTTGTTTCATTATTATTATCATTATTTTCTTTTGTTTCAGCATCAGCTTTAGAAAAATTCAACTAACATGTATTCAACTTGAGTCTATAATGGTCGACACCTAATTGGGAAGGGGACACATACAATCTTTGAAAGTAAGTTATCTGCTTTCTAACAAGTTATCCCATGCAAAATAGTCAACTTGTATACAATTTCATTCCTCAAAGTACTAACTTGTATTAATGAAATCTTTCAGAGAACCAAAACAACACTAATTACTTACCACTTTAGGGTACCAAATTGTATATTAACTCTCAAAAGTAATTGTAGAAGTAGAATTTGTTTTTATTTTACAATTCTAGTGGAGCATAAAAAATGCTTGAGCGAAAGGTTGTACTGCACTTGTGACTTGCCAATGCAGTGTGTGTGTTCTATCATTTATCTGTTCATGCGGGGACCAATTATGTAGTGTCATTAGTGTCCAGTGTAATCAGTGAGTGTCATTAAGGTGCTAAACCTAGTAGCATATACAATGTGTATGTGTCACTAGGTGCTGATTTAGGTTTGTTGTGAAGGAAACAAAATCACTATATGTATTGTTTTGATTAATTGTAGGAACCACAATTTCCGAAGTCGATTCACGATTCCTAATGTCGAATTTGGGAAAGTAGTTACAATGTACAACAATAGGAACCAAAAAGATATTTATAATTTAATTATACCAAAAAAAGAAAGAAACAATAGCATATTCTATAAACTTTTAAGTTTCATAAACAATACTGAATTTTCATTGTTTCTTCTTCCACAAGAAATTAAACTGAAATCTTTTTTTTGCTAGCTATTGTTCTTGTGGTTTAATTCCAAAGGTCTTACTTTCCTTTAGGATCTATAATTGCAAGAAGCTTAGAATTTTTATGTTTGACACAATCAAGCACAATGGACAGCTTAGTTGATTCTCTGAATAATGCACATGAAGACCCAAAAGTTAATGTTGCAAGGTTATTATGCACAAGTTGTTTATGATTTTAGACAATTGTTTAGCTTTTACATTCTTTCTCTGCTACTTAATAATCTATCATGCTACATTATTTGATTTTCATAACAAATTAATTGATACTATTTGTGTTAATTATTGATGGTGTAAAGTTCTGGTATGAATTTTGATTAGTTGATCTGACGCTTTAGAAATTAAGTTTGTATCATACCTCTCACTCATGTTTTTATATTTATAGGGTGATCAGAGATCTCTTGGAATCATACCCTTTCTCGTGAAGGATCCTTTTAGCATTATCCTAGAGGTATATCAAATACCACTCTATTTTGAAGTTATTTTCAAAGCTTTTTATTTAGGTTGTTAATGACTTATTAAATCCAACAAGACAGATAACTTCTATGATTTATGCCTATATCACTAACTTAAGAGTAAATATTTTTGCTCCGAATTTCTATGATTTATTCATACTTGTAAAGAGAACTAAAATTGTATAGTTTTTTAAAGTTATAGCAATACATCAACATTTATATAAACAGAAAAAATAAATTCTACCGTAAGAGATTTTAGGCTACAAATCTTACATAACAATAGTAATAAGGAAGTTAGGAAAATTAATCCTAATTACAATGAATGCTATCCTAATAATAACATGAGTTGAGTTGAGATTCTCCTAAATTAAGATAGTTTGAATTTGAACCCTAGTATAGTACTTGCCAAGTATCCTTGGTAAGATGATATTTGTGAGCTAACACTTCTAGTTAAGACAATTTTCATTGTATTCAACCTAGTAGTAGTCAATTGGAGTGATGCTCAACTGTGTTATGTGACAGTGTTTTAGGGACTAATGGTGGAGAATGAGTTTTCAGAGTTGAGATATGCTATCTAGTGCCCAGTGGGTTATAGGAAAGGACCTCAAACCTTTTGACTTTCATTAACATTTTCATCATATTCTTTGGATTGTAGTTCTGAGTTCTTACCAAAGTAGTTTATTTGAGTGTTTCTGGCATATTTAGGGTGTTTGCAAACGTTGAAAATAGTATAACAACACACAAGAACAAAGAGAGGGGGTGGTGAATTGGTTGATCTTGGACAATTAAAAATTCTTTAAACAATCAGAGTAATCAATATCGTATCACAAACAGTCACTAATAGAAAAACAGCATTCAACATCGGTTATTTTTGACATTCCACATCGGTTTTGAACCGATGTTGAATCAAGTGACATTGAAAGTGTGGAAGTTAACATCGGTTTTCAAAACCGATGTTAACGAAAAGTAAACAACATCGGCTTTTACTGAAAAATCGATGTCGCTAACTAATAAATAAAAACGTAAAAAATATGAAAGCTGGAACTTCAACATCGATTTTCTTAAGAAAACTGATGTTAACTTACAATACAACATCAGTTTTCCCTGGAAACTGAGAAAACCGATGTTGTTACATAGATAGGGACATCGATTTTGCAAAGAAAACCGATGTTGTTACATGAGATCAACATCGGTTTCCGATGTTGTAGTTTAAGTTAACATCGATTTTTCCTGAAAATCGATGTTATAGTCTAAGTTAACATCGGTTTTCTTAAGAAAACCAATGTTGCTTTTTTTATATTTTGTCTGCTTTTTTAATTTTACCAGTTCTTCAACCTGTAAATTAAATACCAAACATCCAGCCCATTTCAGAATACAATACAATAAAATATTATTTCAATAACAAATAAAATTCAATAGTGTCAATGTACATAAAAATGATTTCCTAACCAAATGTTTATATACAATTCTTTAAAAATCCCTTAACCACCTAATCTGATATTTCATCTCTAACTTTAAGATAAAATGTAGCCCATTGAACCCTAATACCCTTCAATCTATCAGCTTGTAGTGGTCTTTCATCAGTGAAATACTGCATGACATAATAAAACATAATTTAATAAGTATAAATAAAAACAAGTCAAAAATGAAAATTAGTTTTGAATTAGACAATTACCATGTCCCAGTTATCCCTGAACCCTCCTTGGACTATCGTGGACATCCAATGCATGACATAATAGCCACACTCAGTGCTTCTTTTGTGCTTATTACACTAAATTCAATAACATGGTCAAAGTTAAACGGAAATTAGTGTAAATGGTAATAAAAGTTATTTTGAATACATAAACCATGATTTATTAAAAGACTTACTTTAAGCGCAATCCAGTTAGTAGTAGCCTTTGATTTATTTCCTTGAGTGTCATGGAGTCCCTTCAAAGAACTGCTTAAGAGAAACATGCATGCATATTGTACAATTAACATATTCATGTGTTAGAAATAAAAACATAAATGTCTGGAAAATTACAACCTACCTGTTAATAATTTCTTTGAGATAGTTATCAGGCTTGTGGTGCAACGAACAGAACCACACGAAAACATTGGCCTTAGGACATATAACGACCAGTTGTCAATGTGCACTGCATTGGAGAAAAAGAAGTTATTATACTTCATACATTAATTAAATTCTTTTGTACATTTTTACTTACCCATTCAAGTACGCTGCAAGGTAGACATCTTTCTGTGAACTCTGCATCCATTTCTTGATATAGTCCTCGGATTCAAATTGAGATTGCCTTGATCTCTGTATGGACTGTGGCTCCATGAATCCATACACATCGCCATGATCCGATTGCAGACATAACTCAGTCATATGCCTATTGTATTGAAAATAAAGTCAATTATGCAAGAATATAAAAAAATTAGTTATGTAACGGTAGCCAATTGAAAGTGACTTACAGAATCCACAGTTGTATAATGGAGATGCTCATACATTGACCACCGTGGATGATCTCAAAAATATCCTCATGCTTTATGTACAATGGGAAGTCCTCAACTTGTAGCCCGAACATAGTAGGGTCCCATTGCACCTGCATGGGTCTGAGGAAAATATCGGGGATGGTCAATGCGATCTGGTACAGGGGATCAGAAATATGTTTCGGCTTATGTTCATGTTTCGTCGGTCCCTCAGGTACCTGTTTATCCTACACAGTTAAGAAACATAAGTGAACGACCGTATTGACTTTATATGAGACAAATCATTCTTAAATAAGAAGAAACTTGCCAAAAATGTGATACCTTGTTCATAATAGCCTGTACAAGATGTGTCGGCCAAGCAAGGAAGGTGTTAAGAGCCTGCCCCACTAATTGAACCTCGTCAGTGGGTACAGGGACGTGAGCCTCAGCATCTCAAACTTCCGCAACACCTACCTTGACTTGATCATGGGCAAGAGGGACACTATGCACGGTTGTCGACCCCTCATAAACTCTTCCAAGGGTAACCAGGCAGGGAGGATTGCCAACGACATACAACCCACGCCTGTCAGATGAACTTGTGTCTAGGTCATTCCCTGAGTGATCGACACAACTTCCCTTGGTGCTGACACGGGCACCATAAGTGTTGAGTTTAAAGGAAGCTGCAAGAGGAATTGAACCAAGGTTGAAGACTTGATTATGTTTTAGCTTTTTACATGCCCTATCATTTTGATGGCATTTTGTAATTTGTTTAAGTGATTCAAGTTAAATGCCTTGTGATGTTTCATTAGCATGTGCATTGTCATGATCATGCATACATGGTTTGTTAAGTCTTAAAGAAATCAAATGGTTTTACAAAAAGTTAAGTTCTCAAAGGCTAAGTTCTTTAAAAAAGCAAATCTTACTGCTTTAATCGATTACACAATCAATTTAATCGATTAAAGACATTCAAACTTTTTTGGAAAAGCCTTGAAGAACAATTTAATTGATTACTGGTTTCTTGTAATCGATTACATAGTGTTTTATGAAAAACCATGCATCATTGGTTTAATCGATTACCTCCTTCTGTAATCGATTATCTTAATTCATTTTCCATGATGTTGTTCTGGTTTAATCGATTACTTGACTGTTTAATCGATTATTGTGTTCATGAAACCATTTCTAGAAAGCTGATGAACAGTTTAATCGATTATCTAGTTACTTTAATCGATTACATATGACAATTTAATTGATTACACTAATGAATTAATCGATTATTGTCAGTTAATTCTATTTTTTATAAAGCTTGGTGAGTCTTTTTCTTATAAATAGACATTGAGCGATTTACTCAATATAAGAGTGACTTACCCAAACGTTTCTGAGCTTTAAAAAAGTGCACAAATTACTGTTTTGATATGAGTTTAAACAACATCTTGTGTGATCAAGATTTCTGAGTTTTTTAAGAGAATATGTTTTAGAGAAAGAAGGTTTTCAAGATTGTGATTCTGAACTATTGTTCTTTGCAATCTGAAGAGTGTGGTAATCTCATTTCATTTCATTCATTCATACATGAAAGATCTCAAGTTGTGTTTATCTTGAACCTATCTTTTTAGATGGTTTAACATTTTCTGTTGTATTTTGATATATCATTGGTTTCTTTTAAAGCTTGCTAGAGTAGGGTTCTCTAGGGTGAGATTCTGAGTAGGGTTCTCATTATCTTGGTGAATTGTATTCTAATAGGGTTTTAGAATTAGTATCTTTGTCTAGAGTTGATAAAGAGGTCACTTGTAAACAACTTGTAAAAGATTCTTTGATTTAGTAATTACTCTAACCTAGTGTGGGTTGGAAGCAACTGGATGTAGCCTTCAAGGTTGAGAGGTGAACTAGTATAATTGCTTTGTATTCTGTTTAAATTTCTGTATGTTTCATTGCATGCCTTTGTGAAATCAAGTTTCATTATCAAAGAAATATTTTCTGTTATTGCTTTCATAACTAAGGTTGATCTTGGGTGAAGGAAGATTTCTGGATTTGAAAAAGGTGAACTTGTGATATGATCCTAAGTTGTAATTCCACAATTTGTTTCAAAAGTTTTAAATTTCCAGTTTGAACCAATTCACCCCCCTCTTGGTTCATTTGCAGTGTATTCATAGTATTTTCAATAAGGACATGACTGAAGGTCTGGAGGCGGCATGACACCCTGAGACTGGATCTGGGTCTGCATCTGGGACTGCAGGTGGTTGAAGCTCATCATTATTTGCTGCGTAACTCTTTCAGTGATCGACTACTCCAGCTCTACCCTGATGTTGTCTTTCAGGCGATCCAAGTCTTCAGGCGCCATTGACTTCGACTTGCGAGAGGTCGATGGAGCCGGTCCGAAGTACTGTGTGATGGTCACACCGACTCTAGCACCATGGACACAGCCGGGGTGCTCTGGTTGTCCATGGCAGCAATCAGGACATCTTGACATCCACTGGCGACAAAGCTACCCTATGTGGATTGCTCATCCAGAGAATCCTGCGATGAAAATAAGTAGAACATTAGTTTTTTAATTTGTGAGACAAAAATTCATCAAAGGTGTATGAGCTTGTTTTTTGACTTACAATCCTCTCTACAATCTCACGTGCCACCTCAGAAGTCATTTGCCCAGTTTTTTTGGTGCAAGCCAGCTTCCATTTCACATGTCGTCTCACAGGGGACGGAGGATGAATGATGGTATTCGTGCTATCATCACAGGTTGCTTCCTCCGATTGTTTCTTTTGTTTTTCCTCCATCAATCTCTTCTCTAACAAGTCGTAACCCCCGCGAGACAACACGTGAGGGGCAATGTTCAACTTCTGGATGGCCTGGGCTTTCTTTCTAACATCCTGTAAGAATTACACAAATAGGGTTAAAAAATGCGCTTGTTTGACTTTATAATTTTGAAATTGTAAAATAATGTAACTCAACTAACCTCCCAGGAAGCGGCTCTACGTGTCTCACAGAATTAATGCCACTTTTCCTTACTGATGCCGTATTTCTCACAGACAATGTCGGCATCGTCGTCCTTGCCTTGTGCCAAAGCCCATTTAGAGGTCAGGTCTAACTTAAACTGCCTTCATCGCTCTCCTACTATCTGCAGAATTTTCTTCTTGGTCCGTTGGTCAGACGCTTCATGTATATCAAATTCATCTTGCGTTACAATCAAGAGGGTTTAACAGTTACAATAACATTTAAATTGTATTACTACAAGCAATCACATTGGACATTTAATTGTAATACCTGAATGTCCTCCCAAATCAACTCCATTTGCACTGCAGGAACTTCCTTCCAGTTAGCAATGGTCACATCCACCTTGTCTCTAGCCACGATCCCTAGATACGTCCTCCATTTCTCTGCCTGAGGACCATCAGCCTTCCTAATGGCAGGATCCACATGCACCACTGGTCTGTCAGCACCAACAGGTCTGGTAGCCAGTGACCTCAGCCGTGTCGCCTTCCTAGTCTTCTTCGCCATAGATGGTGAAGGTCCTGACTTAGGACGAGGAGGGGAGCTCGGTGGTGTAGTCATCATCCTGTTAAAAACAAAAAGAAAGATAAGTAAACACATTCTGACAAGTTAGGATACTTATGAAATTGTAAAAAATGCAATCAAGTTAATAAGGCAAACAAATTACATTAAGTGATGTTAATTAATTCTCCTTCATCATGATCATTATGATTTGCATGAATGTCATCATCGTAATCTTCTCTGTTGACATTAGGCATTTGTATCGAGAATTGAGTGACACCAGTTTCGACGGTGGAATCATCATCGTCAAGAGTAATACCAATGGTTTTTCCATGTAGTACCACTGACCACCTTTCATCACATGGATCTTGAACATAAAACACATGTTTAGCTTGTTCTGCCATAATAAAAGGTTCATCTTGATAAGTTAGCTTGTTAAGATCAACCAAAGTAAATCCCAAGTCCTCAGTCCGCACACCACTATTGATATCAACCCACTTACACTTGAAAACACACACATTGAATGTAACATAATTAAGCTCCTAGATGTCATGAATGACTCCAAAGTAAGGCATGCATGCCAAACGGGGATTGTGGTCATGCACAGTAGCGAAGTGTTGTGACTCAGCCCTAAGGCTAACCCCACTGTTTTGCATTGTGCTCTTGTCATCTTGTTGTTTTTTGTAGAACAAGTACTTGTTGATATTGTAGCCCTGCCAACTTCTAACATTTCTTTTAGGCTCATCTGCTAACTTCCTCATTGTTTCAGATGAAGATTCATCACTAAATATTGTATCTTTAAACCAATTCAGGAAAGTCTTGTTATGCTCTTTCAACAACCTATTCTTCGTCATTCTTGGATTACTTTCCTTGACTAAGGCTTCATGACGAACTTCATTACTGTTATTCAGGACATCCAAATGAGCTTGTTGCAATTCCTTTAAACCAGGCGTTATAACATGTAGCCCTCGTGAACCCTTTCCTCCCACTCTGTCATCATGCCGGGACTCGGGAAGCCCAACAGGTTTTTGCCTTTTCAAGGTACTCTGAACAAAATTCTACAGCTTCTTCTGTAATGTACCTTTCAACTATGGATGCTTCAGGGCGGTGTAGGTTTTTTGTATGCCCTTTCAAGATCTCCATGTATCGCTCGATCAGGTACATCCACCGTAAATAAACGGGACCACACATTTTAATTTCCCTTACCAGATGAATAAGTAAGTGAACCATTATGTCAAAAAATGAAGGAGGAAATTACATCTCCAACTGGTACAAATGGCATTGAAGAAAAAGCACAACTGAGTTATAGCATGCCTCACTTTGTTAGGCAAAATGTCTCGAATCGCTACGACTAACAGTTGTTGCATCAACACGTGGCAATCATGAGACTTTAAGCCAACTAGTTTAAGATCTTTTATCTGCACAAGGCTCTTAATATTTGAAGAGTATCCCTGTGGCACTTTCACTCGGCGCAGACACTGACATAAACTTATCTTCTCCTTTTTTGACAAAGTGTGACATGCTGGAGGCAAGTATATTTTCTTAACATCAGACCTAGGATGTAACTGCTCACGTATACCCATCTCAACAAGATCTTGACAAGTGTTCAAACCATCCTTTGTCTCTCCTTGAATGTTAAGCAGCGTGCCGATGACACTGTTACACACATTTTTCTCCACATGCATAACATCGATACAATGTCTGACATCTAGATTAGACCAGTATGGAAGATTAAACAATATCGACCTCTTCTTCCATATGCAAGTATTACCTTTCTGCTTTTTTTCATTCTTTCCAAATATAGTATGGATGCCCTAAACCCGCTCAAGAACCTACTCACCGGTTAACGAAATCGGTGCAGTTTCATGCTCTTGACTTCCATTGAACGCTTTTTTCAATCGCTGATAAGGGTGATAAGGTTTCAGAAAACATTGATGGCGAGTGTAAACGGTTTTTCTACCATGTTTAAGTTGTACATAGCTTGTGTCTTGTTCACAAATAGGGCATGCACGATGCTCATTAACACTGTATCCACTCAAATTCCTGTACGTTGGAAAATCATTAATGGTACAAAATAGCAATGCACGCAACTTGAATGTCTCCTTACGATACCGATCAAACACGGCAACCCCCTCATCCCACAAGTTTGCCAAGTCTTCAATCAAGGGACTAAGATAAACATCAATGTCATTTCCTGGCTGTGTTGGGTCCGATATCATCATAGACAACATCATGTATTTTCGCTTCATGTACAACCAAGGAGGCAGGTTGTAAATGACCAGCAAAACAGGCCACAAGCTATGTTGAGTACTTAAACTATCGTAGGGATTCATTCCATCACTGGCAAGTGCAAGCCTAAGATTTCTTGGGTCTTCACTGAATTCTGGATACAAACGGTCAATCTTCTTCCACTGGTAGGAATCTGGCGGATGGTAGAGCATTCCATCACAGTTTCTCCCATCTGCATGCCATGTAAGGTCTTTTGCGTCATCTTCATTAGCAAACAGACGCTTAAACCTTGGAATGATCAGAAGATACCACAATACCTTCACGGGGGGGGCCTTTTTTTGTGCTTCCATCAATGCTACAGTCGTCATCAGCCTTCACTTTGTACTGTGATACCCCACACCTGGGGCATTTATGCATTTCTTGAAATTCATTTATGTACAATATGCAATCATTAGGACAGGCATGGATTTTTTGATACTCCATACCCATCGGACAAAGAATCTTCTTTGCCTGATAGTAACTTCTTGGCAACATGTTTTCATCTGGAAGTATAATGACCTATGATAAATCCGGGTTCATATGACTGAATTGTCACATTAGGGAGGGGTGTATATTGGAACTCAGATATGGGAGGGGTGTAGATAGCACCTTTTCAAATCTAGGATTGGGTAGTGATGTCGGATGAGCAACTGGGAAGTGATCTCAGATGAGCTTGGCGGAGCTCGTATTTTATTGACTTGTAAGAGCTACAGGGTAGAGAAACCGGAAGAGCTCACAACCCATTTTGATAGAATGATCGGGTTAGTGATCCCGAAAGTGGTTGGGAGGAACCTTGGACTTATGAAGTACCAAGGTAGGAACTCGGATGAGGTCGGGATAGGTCGGATGAGGTTGGTATAGGTCGGGATAGGTTGGATTAGGTCGGATGAGGTCAGAGGAGGAGGGAACATTGGACGTACTATGGTACCAAGGACGGGTTCTTATGAAATTGACCACAAGTATTTATAAGTGATTAAAACAGTCAGTATTTGCTGTTAAACCGGATTTAGCCTTGTCACATGTGTTGACTCCCTGCTGGTTGTTTTGAAGTGGGAAAGCTCTTGTGCTATTTTATGACGCGTGTTAACTTATAGGCTATATAAGATATGCATGAGTGAGATATTTCAGTAGCAACCTTATTTCCAACGTCTTTGTTAAAACACTTTCTCTCTCTTATTCCATATTTTTCTCCATTGTTAAAGTGAGAAAAAGCTTCCTAGATAACCATTCCTTAACCTAAACACCTTCACATCCAATGTAAGGATTGAAGAGAATCACCATACAATCTAGTTTCCACCCTTAGTTCTTTGAAGGAACCATTAGACGAGAAGATCATTTCTCCAAAGAAGGTTAAATTTTCAACCTTTATGACTTAGAAGACACTGTAAGGACATCCAGGCTTTTAGAAGTTGTCCACAAGCCTCCCTTGACATTTTAAGGTAAGACGCGTAAATTTTACCGTTTCCTTTGAGTTTGGGGTTAAGAGGAAAAATAACCCATATGAGTTAGGGTTGGTTTTGGGTGATATTTCTTTGGAAAGACATGCTTAGGAGGTTATTATGGTGAAGGTTCAACTTTGAAAGCTAGCTTTTTTGGGTTTTGGGTATTTTGTATGCTCAGATATTTTGGGGGTTTACAAGTCAACGTTGGAGGTATATGGTTGAGATCTGGAAAAAAAAACTGGGTTCTTTTCATGAGACAGTTGAGAACCGTTCTTGATATCTTTTGTGCCTGGTGTAGGGCTTGATAAAGAAGATATATGGGGTCATGAACACAGGGCTGAGGTCGTCGGTGCTGGAATCAGAGAAGGTAAGCTCTTTGTTCTTGGGAGTTGGTTTCCTTGATTCTGTTCCACCATACTCCTGGGGAGTGATGGTTTTTGGATGACATGGTGCGTGGATTTACATTGTGTGTTATTGCTTTTTGATTGAAAACATACATGTAATGGAGATGTGCATTGGTTGGCTAAGTTGTATATCTAGATATACATTTGTGCATGTCTTTATTGGAATGACACATTGGTGGAATTATCATGTGCAGTTCGAGGTCTGGGACCTTAGGCCAGGATACGTGATGTGTACACGGAGTACATTAAAAGATATACAAGAGTGCACTTTATGTGTACTGGTTGTCTAACTTGTATATCTTATATTCAATTGTGTATGATATCTGCACTAGCTGGCTAAATTGCATATCGGTGATGGAATGATATGTTGGTGTGGTTATGTACATGTATTATTTTATTAAAAGGCCGGGTTGGCTATGTTATTTGTAATGCCAATATAAATGCTATGTACTGTGGAAGTGAACCAGGGGAACGTGAGTCTCCAAGAACCTTGAGGTTACTGAGATTGTATCTCACCCCGGTTGGGGATTATATTTTATTGCAGGTGATAGCCAAAGGGCGGAGGAGGAGGTCCGAGGTAAGAGACCCGAGTAGGGGTTGCTCGATGGATTCTCAATTGAGATGCCGGGTGTAACACCCCGTAGGCCTCCGGTGCGTTAACATTAATAATATCAGTTTAGCGCGCAGTTATCATAAAATAGTATTCAGCGGAAGTGCAGAATCGTTTTTCTTGATTCATTATGTATGGAATATTAACCTGTGAAATTATAATTATACAAAACACGATACAATCCCATGCTGATCCAGTTTCCCCATTCATATATCAAAACCAAACATCTTAATAATACAGGCAGATAACAGATATAAGACAATTATACTCAGTGTAAAGTCATATATCATATATACAGGGTTCTGTACATGTACATATCAATGTCCATAGTCCACACCACACATGCTGTGGTGGTACAAAAGAATATCAACCCTCCATGAGGGAGTACAGAACTCTTCATCAAAATACAAACAAAAAGAGCCATCTAACTTCTAGCCTAGTCTCAACTGGGCCTCCTGCCCTGAGACTGCTCTTCTCTTCCAGAATTATCACCTGAAATCATGTAAGCCCCACACGGGGTGAGATAACATATCTCAGTAAGCTCAGGGTCCTGGGAAATTCCTTCCCACCCTGGCGCACAATTCATAACACAAACATCAGACAAGCATACATATCCATTTAATATCACATCCATGGCAGAGATTCACTCAATGCCGTTCCACATGGCAGAGATTCACTCAATGCCTCAACTATCTGGCAGAGATTCACTCAATGCCTCAGGTCATGGCAGAGATTCACTCAATGCCTCAACTATCTGGCAGAGATTCACTCAATGCCTCAGCTCATGGCAGAGATTCACTCGATGCCTTCAGAATCTGGCAGAGATTCACTCAATGCCTCAATATATACATATAGCAGAGGTCCACTCAATGCCATTCACAGATCACAACACAGTTCATTTCATTTATACAGCATCATATCGGTATGCAACAACCAATGCATGCAGTATGAATATGACCATCACTCCCCAGGAGTGTGGTGTGCAACCAAATGGGAATCAATCCCCAGGGACTCAGAACTTACCTGGTAAGGTATCAGTCAGTAATTCCTTCCCAGGTCTGTGGCTTCCACCGCCAACAGTCTCAGAATCAATGCCTAATCAAGGCATAAGTAATTTCATATCAAAATCCATGTCACAAACATTCAATTACAGAATGTATCAGATCTCAAATCCCCTATCCTAGGGTTTAATCAATATCTGCCCACACAAGGCTTTTTCTCAGACTCAACATAAGCATAACTAAGGCTCTGGTATCTCAACAGATAATCATAAGTGACCATTACACAGGTCACACAGATAACACAGAGCCAAAATTCAAAGTCATCAGAATTACAAACTGAAAGCTAATCCTTCATCATTACATTGCCCTGAGTAAGTTTCTCTACAGGACCCTGGGCTAATTCTAGCCCCATTTTACTGTGGGTCACATTACTCAGGAAATTCCAAATTCACAATTACCCAAAGGAATTTGAGTTTCTTACCTCAGTGGTGACCCAAAAGGCTGGAGGACAGCTTTCCCAAGCTCTGTAGTCCGTTCTGCGCCTTTGGTTCTCGCCAACACTCAGGTTTCAGAGATTTCTCTGAAGGAATGGATTTTTCTCAAATCTTAGGAAATGATGAAGGATTTTCGTTTTCAATCGGTTAAGACTAGTTTCTAGGTCAAAGGAAGGTGTTTAGGCTAGTATATAAGGTACTAGGGAGCTTGGAACGTCCATTAATGGAGGCTGGAGGTCCAGGGAAGAAGAAAACCTTTTTCCCTCTCCATTTTCGCGTTCTGCCCTTTATATACTCAGCCTGCCCGAGCTCCCGCGCGATCCGCGCCACCTCCCGCGCGATCCGCGCCACAATGTCGGTGCTTCTGGCGCTACCCGCGCCACCTCTGGCGCTGTCCGCGTGAAATTCCAGTGAGAAATGGTTTTCCAGACCACTTGCCGCGCGATCCGCGCCACCCATGGCGCTATCCGCGTGGGCTGGAAAACTTTGGCGCCATCAGCGCCAGACCTGGCGCCATCCGCGCCACACCCTTAACAGGGTTTTCTGATGCAAATCCCCGCGCTATCGCGCGGGGAGGTATGGCACCAACCATGCCGTAACTTAGGGTTATCACACCGGGTTGGCCACTAGTTGAGGATCCCGGACAAGAGGTCACAGCCGGGTTCAGGGGAGCGGTTTATGGAAGGCGATCTTTTACGAGTCTATTGACTCAATTTTGTTGTATATTTTGTAACCCAGCATGGAGCTGTACTATGATGTATCTCTTGGAGTAGAACCCGGGTACCGGGATGTAGATATATTCCATACATTATGTTTTAGTGGTGTTGTATGACATATGATGACGTCTTTTTATTTTAATGCTTCCGTGTTGACTTAATTACGTTAAGTATTGTTGCGCTTAAGACCATATTTTAATGTTAATGAAGCAGATGCATATGGGATCGTTACAGGAAGCATGTCCTGAACTACCTCAAGCAGTGAACTGAAGCTTTTGTCACTTCACCCATATCTGGCCTTGACATTAACCAGATTTAACACCGCTGACAACAGTGTCAATGACTCTTTGCACCCCTGATACAATGGCTTCTTCGAATCACTTTCCAATGTATCATACATAGGGGCATGTGCTTGCTGAAAAGGCTCAAGTCCCAGATCATGAATCATATACTCTAATCGATCTCCGATGTCAACATCAATTGGTTCAGTTTGCGATCCCCTCTGCATGTCTGTCAATTCACCATGCCATATCCATGTGGTATAATTCTTCTTAATCCCATCACATAGAAGATTCTCTCGCATGTCGTCCAGTGCTTGGCATCTCCCATTCAAACAATTGATATAGGGACAAAAATATTTTCCATCCCCATCCGGTAGACATATTTTTATAGTATATTCATATGTATAGGTTGAGTCTCTTATCTTAAATTTGACAAAATTTCGGCAGCATTTCACTTCGATCTTCGAGTACATGACATGAAAGCAGTGACATGAGTTCCACCACAGTCAACTATGCACCCGGAGAACAAAGTGAATTGCATTGTACCGAAATTTCATCATATTTAAGAAAAGAAACACAACCTATACATATGAATATACTAAAAAAAATAAGTCTTCCTAAACTGTCCAAACGGACAATTCAAGAATCAATATAATGATTAATCCAAACTGTCTGGAAGAATCACTGTAATGAATCTCAAACAAGAAACTAAGGTTCACTCATAATGACTACCAGGGACTGTATACACTTACACTAGTAATTAATCACACAAAACAAGTTACAAAACCACCAAATACAAAGCCAATGGAAGTTGCTAACCTTGTGGAAGCTGCCAAAAGTTACGAGTGAGAGAACCACCCCTGAGAATCACAGCAACAATGGAAGCGCCATCACAGTGACCTAAATTAGGTCCATATTAGCTTAAAAATAGAAAAATGCCCACATCAGCTTCAAAGAATAGCCTAATTACTTTGTCAAACATAAACAAACCAAAATTCTTTACCCATAGCAAAACCACAAACAAAAACCAGTTGACTAGCATGGTATTAACAAGGGTACACGTCAGCTTGAAAGAATAGCCTAATGTGATATTGAGTGACTAGTTCATAGCCTAATGTGACCCATAGCAACACATTGGTAAACTCACACACAACAGCACTTCGACATTCTGAAGGACATTTGTACCTGTGATAATGATCAATGTGAAATCTCCAACAAAGAAGGTCGTGACTATGAGGCAAATGGGAAAAGGGAAAATGACCTACAACCTACAATGAACATAGAACATAAGACTATTGATTTAGACCTATAGGTAATGCAAACTAAAGGGCATTCTACATAGGCTAATATTTGAGGTTTTCAAGTGACTACAAACTCTAATAAAGTTGGGACACCATGGGAAATTGTAAAATATTTGTAAAAATATTTTCATACTCAAGTGAGTGAATATTCACCAAAGTAATTAATGGTGTGAAATAAAATCCTACTTATTTTAGTGATATTGATTGTATTTATAGAGAGATTTGAGATAGGTTAGGTTGTTTAACATAAGGCTTAAGGTCTCTTAATATTTATTTATCTTGGTGTAGCAATAAAGTGATCTTACTTTGGGGCTACTAGATGTGATATTGTGATTCTTTATTCAAATCCACAAAAATATGGTGTTGAACAATGAAAGCAAGGCAAGCTGCTCCTTTTGTAGTTTGTGCACTATCCATGACTCAGAGCATGCAATTAGTTGTTGCAAGCTGCTTCCACATTCACACAACATTCACATAAAATGAATTCACATTTACATATCAGGCTAAACACTCATCCCTTATTGTTTTCAATTCCAATTTCAGTCACATAATCTTCATTTTTTATTTTTACTTGAGAAGCAAAACAAAATTTATTAAAAGCCAGTAGTTAGGAATGAAGCACAAGGTGTGTCTTACCCCAAATCACCTAAGAGCACAAACTAACAACAATTTGATTAAAATCCACATAGCAACGCCTTATAGAGTAATTAAATTAACAAAGAAACAATGTCTCACCATTTTGAACCAAAATAGCTATCTAATTCACACATACATAACAATAAATCACGAGTAATGCTACATCCTCCTGCTAATCATCATAATACTTTATCCGGCCTGTAATGTTACATCCTCTTGTTAATCATCCTAATGCTACAAATACCACTAACCATCTGCACTGGAACCCTATCCTACCTATCACTAACAATAAGTACAAAGTTTAAAGAGCTACAATCTTCTATGCATTGGAACTAGAAACAGAGAGAGAAAGAGAGAGTACCTGAGCTGAGAGAGTGAGAGTGAGAAGTCGCAGCTGCACGAGTGACGAGCGACACCAGAGTGAGAAGCAGTACCTGATGTTACAAAGAAGTCATCCTCATCTTTGAGTCTTTAAAGAAGAATCATAGTACATAAACCAGAGGAGGAATGCTAACCTAGGTTGTGGGAGGCGAAAGTGGAAGCACCATAAGCGACACCACCAACAACCAGAAACACCGTGTAAGCGCTATCAATACTGACAGTGAAGGCTGAGTGAACCACCATGGAGGCTGAGAGAATGAGCATGAGAATGAACTATGGAGGCTGAGAGAATGAGCAGTGAAGGCAAATATTGACAGTGAGAGATAGGCGCGAAGGCTGTTTAAGTTCTTCGTCTTTAATAACATCGATTTTCAATGAAAAATCGATGTTAACTATCTCCTGTTAACATCGGTTTTCTTAAAAACCTGGAAAATCGATGTTAACGTGTTCATGTTAACATCAATTTTGTAAGTTTACCTAAAAAAACGATGTTAACAAGAACACATTAACATCGATTTTCCAAGTTTTTAAGAAAATCGATATTAACCATGTCCTTTTAATTACGAATTTGCCATCGCATTTTCATTAACATCATTTTTATCAATAACCAATGTTAACTTAGCGATGTTAAATCCCATTTTTCTAGTAGTGAATCCAAGAAAGTTTCCAACTAATCAAACACCACTATTCAAAGAATGCAATAAAAATCTTTTACTGTTGAAGTAGTCAATACAAGGATTTATACTGGTTCACATCTCAACCTTGAGAAGCTACATCCAGTTCTTCTAACCAAAAAGGTTAGAGTTCCACTAATAAAAAATTGTTCTTACAAGATTTTTACCACCACTCTTAATCACACCTAGATTAAGAACGAGATCTCTAACACACTTAGAATCTCTGTGATCAAGACATAGAGAACCCCTATCTCTACTCTTATCCCTAGGAATACCTATCTTAGAAAAGCCTTAAGAAACCTATTGTTATTAATACACAAAAAGAAACTCAAAAGAATTCACAACAAAGTTGTATAGAAAGAAACCACCTGATGATCTAGTAATGACGTATACAAATTATTGCCAGACTCGAATTAAAAGGCGGAAGAAACTAATTCAGAACTTTCTTTCCAAAACTTCTTTTGAAAGCGTGCCCAAGAATAAACCCTCTTTTGAAATTTTGAAGCTTGAGGATTTGTGGGACTTAAACATAGTTTAGCACTTGGAATCTTTTCTTACTTCAGAAAGCTAATGAAAATACTTTGATATTTTGTTGTAGTTTTTCAAAACACCCAATAGCTATTTATAGAAATCAGTTTGTAACTGTCAGTAATCGATTAATTCACTAATGTAATCGATTAAATCCACTTATGTAATCGATTATTAACACATTTAATCGATTAAAGTGTTCTTGAGCTTTCTGAAAAAGATTTATGAGCAATGTAATCGATTAATTCGCAATGTGATTGATTATCATAGGAAGTCTTTGTTCTAAACACGTGCCAAGTAATCGATTACAACAATATCGTAATCGATTATCACATGAAGAATTTTTTGTGACTTTGTGAAGTGTAATCAATTACCATATTCTTGTAATCGATTAACGTGTTCCTGAAAGCTTAAGTGATAGATTACCATTTGTTGGTAATCGATTAAAGTAGAGAAAAACTATTTTTCCAAAAACTTAAACATTGAACACTTTGGTTTTTATGCAATCATGAAAACTCTATGTTTCTGAAAAAACTTTTTCACTAAACTTATGCTTTTATGAAAACATGAATGCAAAACCATGTATGAGCTTTATGCAATGGATCATAGGAAGTTTCATCTCATACACAAATTATAACTACCAATCAAATTGATTTGGCATGTAAAAAAGCCTAAATACTTTGTAGCCTTTGAGACTCAGCTTCTTGATCCTCTTGAGCTCCCCCTGACTCTAACAAACATTGCAAGGATTTTGCTTTTATATTGAATTAAATTCCTCTAGGAATTCAATTATGATTCTTCCTTACTTTTTCATTTTTTTTCTTTCCTGTTTCCTTCTATTTATATTTAAGGTTGGTTTTCTGTTGAGCCCAAATGTGCTTGATAAGATTACTACTACTTTCCTAGTTCCTAACTAGAAATGTCCAACAAGCATGATAATGATGAGTTTATTTATTTATTTGGATAAATGATAATCATCCTTCAGTTAGTCTACTTAATCATAAAAGCAAAGAAGCCCTCAAGTCACTAACTGTAGATCACCAAGAAGCCCAGTTATTAAGGTAACAATTCTCTTACAAATATAATTTTCACTACAAATATTTAACTTCAATCTATTACAAATATTCTACAAATATTCACTTCAATATATTACAAGTTTGAAATTACTTGATAAAAGTTGTGTATGGTATGATTATTTTAATGTATCTCTTTGTTCTATTAATGATTATTGTTTTATATACAAGTTACATTCATTATGAGTGAACCTTAGTTTCACATTTGAGATTCAATACAATGATTGATATGGATAATTTGGATTAATCATTGTATTGAATCTTGAATTGTCCATTTGGACAGTTTGGGAAGAGTCATTTTTATATACTAGATTCATACACATAGGTTAAGTACCTTTTTTTAAATTTGATGAAATTTTGGTATATTTCATTTTACTTTGTTCTTCATGGGCATACTTGATTGTGGTGGAATTGATGTCACCGCTTTCATGTCGTGTACTTAGAGATCAATGCGAAATGCTGTCGAAATTTCGTCAAATCTAATAAAAGATACTTAACATATGCAAATGAATCAAGTATAAAAAATGTCTTCCTGAATGGGATAAGACCACACCTTTAATTAAAAAAAGTGAGATCTTTATGCATGGAATAACTTTAAGCGACTCATAGAAGAGAAAATATGGATCAAAGTTTGATGAATGCAAGTCACATGAGCCTTGCATATGGGAATGAGGTTGAACAATTCTTGGAATTTTCTTGGAAAGAACTCACTCAAATGAGGATGGGAAATATATGTTTCCTTGCATTAATTGTTTGAATTGAAGACGACAACTAGTAAACGACATACGAGACCATATTCTCTGTGATGGGATTAAAAAGAATTATACAACATGGATATAGCATGGTGAATTGACAAGCATGCAAAGGGGGTTCCAAACTGAGCGGGTTGATGTATAAATTGGAGATCAATTAAAGAATAAGATTTGTGATCTTGGACAATAGTCTTTTCACCAAGCCTAACAACTACATTAAAGGAATAATTAATAGGTCAGTTTTAATCTATAACACATTTACTTTATCCTTAGTATTTGACAGTTAGATTTTAATCATACAATATACATGCATGTTTCTCTTAACCAGTGCTTTGAAATGATCCAATGATAAACATGGAAGTAAATTCAAGGCAAATGCTTAAATGAATTTCAATTAAAGTAAGTAATTTAAACAATGTCTGATCTCTTCAAAATGACATTTTATTACTTCGTACACTAATTTTAGGATAAATTTGAATTTCTTATTCAATTTAGTGTAATAAGCAAAGAGGAAACATTGAGTGTGGCTATTACGTCATGCATTAGATGTCAACCATAAACCTAGAAGGTTTCAACGATAATTGGGAAATGGTAATCGTTTACTTCATAACTGATTTCATTTATTATAGTTATTATTATCTACATTGATTAAGTTATGTTTTATTATATGATGCATAATTTTACTGATCGAAGAGAATTGGAACCAAAGAGAATAAAAGCAATTCACATTGAGTGGGAAAAATGTTTACTAAGAGTTAGAAGCATTGAGTGTTTAAGGAATTTTAGAATTGTTAGTTATATTTAGCTTAGATTATAAGTGATATTTATGTATTGAGATCATTGTTTGATATAATTTAAGTGTTTCTTTATTTAATAGTATTTATTCAATAGTAATTTGAATACGATATTATTGCAGGTTTGGTTTCATTTAACAAATAGACAAAATATTAAAAAAATTGCAAAAAACAACATCGGTTATGTCAAAACTGATGTTGTGTTGTGCTATACAACATTGATTTTGACCAAAATCGATGTGCTATAGTAGCAAAAACAACATCGGTTCAGCCAAAATCAATGTTGTAATGCACTATAAAATGTTGTAAGTACTATACAACAACGGTTTTGGCGTAACTGATTTTTTTTTCCTACTATATCACATTGGTTTTGGGGAGAACCAATGTAAATTAGGAATTTCAACATCGGTTTTTATAACCAATGTAAAAAATGATCTACTTTAAATGAAGATCGTTTCAACATTGGTTAAAAACCAATGTTGAGTGTCCCTAGAATAGATGTTAATAGTCTATTTTCTAGTAGTGTCAGTCGATGATGTCCGATGTCTCATATTCCACCCGAGTGAGAATTTCCATGTATTTCCTAATTTGTCCTCCAAAGTGATTTCTGTCATCTCTAGGTCTAGTGTCATGGTAGAGAATAAAGAAGGAAGTAACTATAAAAAACAATTAATTAAGTTTATCAAACTATAAATAATGCATATGGAATCATTTATAAGATAAGTAAAAAGATAATATGGTCATACTAAAGTGAAGTGACATCGCACATGGACAATATTTTGTCAACTATTACATAATTATCTGCATCAGGAAATGAACTTCTTCCAACAAAATGGAATAACAATTGGGTCCAGGATGTCAGGCAATTTAAAATGAAACTTTGGTTTAGGATATTCTGTCTCCCTCATGTATCTACCAAAAATCTCTGTGTAAATGGCAATACTCTCTAGATAAAACATCTTGATCCAAATACCTTTTCCTAGATTGTGCAAGGATCCTAGTAAAGACCACCCTCGTGAAAAATACGATTTTCCTTGTTATTTAAACAACCCAACTTCTAATTCATTACCATTAGGACCATACATTGTGAATTGGGGTGGCAAATCAACATAAAAAATGTTTGTGAACAACGAAGGTAGTGTTTCATATGTTTGTTACAATTAACAAATAAAATTCATATTAAAGTAATAAATTAATTGTATAAAGTAACAATTAAAACTTTATTATGTTGTCATTTATATACAAAGCTCACCACTAAGGGATCAAACTCATAGAAAATCATCATAAATGTATTACTTAATTGACATTGGGGACAATCATCTTTGAAATGTAATTTAACAATTAAAAAATTAACTAGAACTTGAACTTTGGAAGTTGCACCTAAGCACAATAAGACAGAACAAAAAACTATATTTCCTTATTTTTTTTATGTCCCATTGTCTTTATATATATATATATATGTATGTATGTATGTATGTATGTATGTAAATGCTTTAAAAAAATTTACATCTTAACTAGTTAGCATGATAAGCTGAGAAGGCTCCGATCTTGTGTTGTTGGGGTAGTAAGTCCTCATGAGATGAAGGTAGTAAAACCTACAAATTTTTGAAACGCATGATCTGAACTTTTGTCTGAAATTCATTGGCTATAGTTAGGAGATAAAAAAAAGTCTGGAAAGTAATTCAATTAGTAAATTTTAATCCAAATCTATCTTTATGTTTTTATAGATATTTGCTTGATGTCTCATTTTCACTCGTTCTCCTCACGATTTTCTTTCAAATCCTCTCAACCTTCATCATGTTCTCTCAATCCTTCCCAATCTGAAAAGGCTTTAATCAAATCTAATCAAAATATTTTCAAAGAAGAAGTTTCTTTTGAAGATATTAATCAAGATTTGGATGACTAGAAGATTCCTAGGATTCTAGAAAATGAACTATACAAACCTGAAGAAAATTATTTTTGCAAATCTAATTTTGTTATCAGGACCGTTAAACTATATCCGTCTTAAATATGAGTTTGATTTCATCAAACTCATTTCAAACAGTTCGATAAAAACACAAACAAAAATACAGCTTCTTACATGTTGGTTGTGTATAAGTTGCTGCTAAACCTCTAGGCATAGAAGGGCTGAACACCTTAATTCTCTTATGCCTAAGAGACTCTTGTCATAATCTGTTCACAGACTTCATTCTTGGCACTGTAGAAACTAGCCTTAGCAATGGACCAATCTACTTCAACTGTTATCCTGATACTATCAACCTTGAGGATGCAAACATTTTTTATGTCTTAACCTTAGATGTTCAACTTTATGGCTTAGATATGAAGGCTGGATTTATCCCAGTTAATATCATATATCGAGTTCAGTACAAGGTAATGAAACCCTGTATATCTAGAGTCCTTAAACATAAGAAAACTGGAGAGACAACTCTGTGTCTCACATATACAACCAAGGCTAAGGTTGTAATTCCTAAGACCATCAAATGGGAAGACATCAATTTCCCACAAACATGGGCCATAGATAAAATTGCTCCGACTAAACATCCAACCACACCAAGCTTTGAATTTGTTAAACCATATGATTTTGGTAGGGTTGAAATCACCTTTAATAGGTTCAACTCCTTCAACACCGCTAGATCATCCATCATCAAAGACTCCAGATCTGAATTATTTAGGTATGTTCTCTCTAGAAAATCCTTTTCTATGGTTCCAAGTGGAAGTAGCAGAATCAAACTTCAAAGGGTAGAAACCTTATCTTCGATTCCTCAACCAATCTATCAGCAGGAAAACAACAAATAACAGTCTAGATCTATTCTTTCTCCAATGTTTTCATCTATGCAAGATTATGAAGTTATTCATGATTAGTAAAACTTGCATAGAGTATGAAGTCCTTAAGTTAGACTTTGACTTTAAGGAAATGACTCCTCAAAGATATTGGTTTCTTAATAATTATTTGGATAATTTTAAAGACCAAATTAGGAAAGAATATTATTCTTTTCTTGATCGTGTTAAAACTCAAATCTTCTTCTTTGATTAGTTTAAATCTTATGCAGCTTACCATAAGATAGATTATCCTTTCATAAAACCAAATACCATTAATGTTATCACTAGGTATGATCTTAAGGATGGGCAAATAGTAAAATCCAAGTTTCCTCCATCAACTAAGTTTATCATTCCTAATGTTAGGAACCTTATGGAACAATTCAATTATACTAACAAATACCTCCAAACCATAAGAGAAAAATCCAGCTTTAGTTTAGAAGCAGGTACGTCTTCTTCTAAAACTATCCAAATTCCAATCTTTAAACCATTTAGGATGATTGATAAGCTTAGAAAAGAGTTTGCTAAACTTAAAACATTCAACCAACCTAGTCAACCTTCGTATGGGTTTAAACAAAGACTAGAAGGATTAACTTCCATAGTCATCCAAGAAACTCCTCAAACTTCTACTTCTCAGGAAGCTCATTCCAGATCAACCTTTACGAGGGCAAGATCTAAACATGAAGCCCAAAAGGAAAAAGATAAGGAAAACAATGTCTTTAACCAAACTGGGTCAAAAATTGGGAATTCTGACTCTAATAGACCTATTCAGATTAATCTAATTAGAAATCAGCCAAATTGGAAATAACCTTCTAAGTGGTACTACAATAGGGCAACTGTTCTAGATCTTATCATCAAAGAAAAGGATCATTCAAAATCTTTTAATGCCAATCATATCTATGAATGGAACATAGATGGTAAAACTGAGTACCACATCCTTAATGTACTCCAACAAATGTCTATGGTTGCAACAACCTATGACACCTCCCTTAATTGTACAGAAGCAGTTATTGTAAACGTTTTAGTTTTGGATTTCACTGGACAACTAAAAGGATGGTGGGATAATTACTTGTCTGAAGAAGACAAGATTACCATCCAAAATGTTGTCAAAACAAAAAATGATGGCATAATCTTAACCCAAGATGGTAAACCAATCCCTGATTTAGTCAATCAATTAATTTCTACCATTGTTCAACATTTCATAGGAGATTCAAGCCTATGGAAGGATAGATCTATTGAACTCTTTTCCAATCTTAGGTGTAAAACTTTTGCTGACTTTAAGTGATATAAGAATCAAAAATGATTGAAGTAAATGAGTTTTGATATTTTGCATGCCCAATCAATTTGATGACATATGTAATTGTGATTAAGCTTGGTTCATTAGATAAAGCTTTATAATCCTCATTAGCTATTGATAATTCATGCATTCATACATTCATTTGATAGGAATTAATCATGTGGTAATAAGCAAACTTATAGAATTTCATAAAGGCAATTAGGAATTGTATAAAACATATTTTCACCATTTTAATCGATTACTTAGGTGAAATAATCGATTACAGGCGTGTGAATGTTTTCTGGAAAATGCCTTATGAACATTTTAATCGATTACCACTGGCTCGTAATCGATTAAATTAGTTTTACACAGAATTAGGAACTTCCTATGATAATCGATTATCTTGGGAAATAATCGATTACATAAGCTACTGCATAAATTTACGTAGCATGTTCATCTGGTTTAATCGATTACCAGATGTTAGTAATCGATTAAATATGCATTGTTAAGTTTTAGGCATGGTCTGTGTTAATCGATTAGATGGGTACTTAATCGATTACATGTGTGCATTGTAAAACTTAGTTTATCTGGCTTAATCGATTATAAGGTAATTTAATCGATTATTCTGTTCGTATCAGATTTCCAGAATTCTGATGAATAATTTACTCGATTATATGGTTAAAATAATCGATTACTATAGGTAAAATAATCGATTAAATTGACGAATTAATCGATTACAGTTAGTTAAAACAATTTTTTTATAAATAGAAAAGCTGAGTCTGAGTGAGACTAAGTAAGAAAAAGAGAGATACTCGTGAATGCTTCTATAATACACATTCTCTAAAGCTCTCAAGTGTACCCAAAGGCTGAAATTAGTGAAAAACTCATATGCGTTGAGTGTCATTGAGATTTACAAGAGATATGAGTCTTGATACTCATTGTTTGAAGAAATATTCAAGCTAGTGCATAAAGAAGCAATCAAGAAAGTGTGGTAGTCATCTTTTGCATA
>CM023946.1:26036864-26075760 GCA_013407115.1 Glycine latifolia | reverse complement strand
CTGAGTCTGAGTGAGACTAAGTAAGAAAAAGAGAGATACTCGTGAATGCTTCTATAATACACATTCTCTAAAGCTCTCAAGTGTACCCAAAGGCTGAAATTAGTGAAAAAACTCATATGCGTTGAGTGTCATTGAGATTTACAAGAGATATGAGTCTTGATACTCATTGTTTGAAGAAATATTCAAGCTAGTGCATAAAGAAGCAATCAAGAAAGTGTGGTAGTCATCTTTTGCATATAATCTCAGGTTGATTGAATCATTCATATCATTCTAATAGTTAAGGATTATGAGGTGATATCTTTCTTGTACCTAAAGCTTGAGTTTAGTTGATATTTGTTGTATAATTGTGTTGTATTTCCATATAACATTTGGATTCTTTAAAGCTTTTTCTAGAAAGGATTTCTAGAGGAAAGAACAGAGAGGGGATCTCTGGTTCTTGATCTTTTGAAAAGTCTATAGGGAGTAGATTTTGAATTTTACCTAGGGAGGGTAAGAGAGATCAGTTTGTAAGCTTGTAAAGAACATATATTTGTTACAGTGGAACTCTAACCAAGATTTGGTTGGAAGAAAACTGGATGTAGCCTCAGTGGTTGAGAGGTGAACCAGTATAAATCTTGTGTGCATTAGACTTCAGTTTATATTTCATTAAATTCTTTAAGTATAGAATTTGTTCATCATATAAACTTGGTTACAACACAAGAGTAATTTGATTGATGAGGTAAATTGATTTCTAATTGGTTTTAAATTGATACGATCCTTTTGAAGTCCTCCGCTGTTATAAATTTTTAAAACTCTGAGGTAAAACCAATTCACCCCCACTCTTGGTTTATTTGCATAAGTGTTCATTGTATTTTCATGTTGGACTTGCGGCAAACCTGTCCACAAAAGTCAGTATTACAGGCTTAAGAAAAAGCTTGGGAATTTTAATCTTGAATGATTCTTCAAATGATTCAGTTATTCCTCCAAAGATTTTTGAATTAATTAATCAATTAAAAATTCAAAAGTTCTATTAAAATCAAAATTATTGTTGGAACCTTTATCCTTGAAACTGGAGCTTTGTTTGATATAGGAGCATATTCAAACTGCATTCAAGAATGATTAATTCCAACCAAATATTTTGAAAAAACTTTTGAATGACTTAGTACCGCTAGTAGTTCTAAGCTTCGTTTTAGTTACAAACTTTCAAATGCTATTATTGAAAAGGAAGATTTGAAAATTAAAACTTGTTTTATTCTAGTAAAAAATCTTAAGAAAGTGGTTTTTCTTGGAACACCGTTTATTAAATTCATCTTTCCAATCACAATTTCAGATAAAGGTATTTCTACCACTTATCTAAACAAATCAATCGCTTTCAAATTTCTTAAAACTCCTATCGTAAGAGATTTGAATCCAATCTTCTATAAACAAAATCAATCAATTATATTAAGAAAGAGATTTCTTATAAGAAAATTGATGATTCGCTCAATCAACCGATAATCCAAAACAAAATCAAATCTTTGTCTAAACAAATCCAAAACTCCATCTATGCTGAACCCTTTTTGGAAAAGGAAGCAACATATAATTGATCTCCCTTATGAAAAAAACTTCAACAATTGACAAATCCCTACTAAGCCTCGTCCTATTCAGATGAGCCAAGAACTTCTTTTTCACTACCAAAAGGAGATTCATGATCTCCTGCAAGAGGGATCAATTAGAAAGAGCAAGAGCCCTTAGTCTTGTTTTGCTTTTTATGTCAACAAACAAGCTAAAATTGAGCATGGCACTCCTCGCTTAGTTATCAACTATAAACCTCTTAATTAAGCCCTTCAATGGATTCGTTATCCGATTCTTAATAAGAAGGACCTTCTTAATCGACATTTTTCTGATAAAATCTTTTTATAAATTTTTTAACATGAAATTTGGATTTTGGCAAATTCAAATCAAGGATAATGATTGCTACAAGACAGCCTTCACTGTCCCTTTTGGAAAATATGAATGGAGAGTTATGCCCTTTGGATTAAAAAATGCTCCTTTAGAATTCCAAAAAATCATAAATGACATTTTTAATCCTTATTCATCTTTTATCATTGTCTATATTGATGATGTTCTTGTGTTTTCTCAATCCATTGGTCAACACTTTAAGCACATTAACATCTTCATCTAGATAATCAGAAAAAATGGTCTTGCTCTGTCTAAAACCAAGATCAATCTTTTCCAAACTAAAGTCTGATTCCTTGGTCATAATATCTATCAGGGAACTATTATTCCTATAAATCTAGCAATTGAATTTGCTAATAAATTTCCTGATCAAATAATTGAGAAACTCAACTCCAACATTTTCTTGGTTGCTTAAACTGTGTTGCTGATTTCTTTCCGCAACTTAGCCATCTCACTAAACCTCTTTTGATCGTCTCAAGAAGACACCTCCTTCATGGACTAATGTTCACACTGATCTTGTCAAACAGATCAAATCCAATGTTAAAGATATTCCTTGCCTTTACCTTCCCAATCCTTTAGGCAAAAAGATTGTAGAAATTGATGCCTCTGACATTGGTTATGGTGGCATTCTTAAATAGTTTGTCGATGGCAAAGAACAAATAATTGCATTTACTTCAAAGCTTTGGAATCCTACTCCACAAAATTATTCTAATGTTAAAAAAGAAGTTTTAGCAATTGTTTTACACATATCAAAATCTCAATATGATTTTCTCAACCAAAGGGCAGTAGCCTTATTGACCCTTTCAACATCATCTTTAAAGGAAAATTTTGCTGAAAATTTGCAGACTATCCTTAATCTTATAAAAACAGAATAGGCTTCTTCCTCAGCAAAGAAGCTTGAAGAAACATCTTCAGCATCTTCAGATGATTTCAATAGAATGAAGATGACTGTTACAAAATAAATCTTGTCGAAGACTGACATCATCATTCCCTCATATTTTCCTACGATTGATCATTGTTCACTGTAGCAGTAGGTCGTCCAATTTTTATTACCGGAATTGTAGCAACAAGAAAATTTTATGTCTTTAAAAGGGTTGTGTCCCTCAGTTAGTAATCAAGTTTTTTAGATTCAAAGAGTGATTTCCATAGGTATACCTCTGAGTTGTAATCTTGTAACCTTCTTTTGAGAAATAAAATCTCATTTTCTCATTTTTGCATGTTCTTATTCTGCAATTGAATTATTCTCTTCTCATCTAGTCCCTTACATCCCGACAGCTTGCCGCACTTGAGAGTTTAATTTTATGTGTTTTAAATTTTTAATTTCTGAATAATTTTCTGGTTCTCAGCCATGTAGAGTTTGCCTTTGATCCTACTTTCCATTTATGTTAAGATTGTTTCAATTCCCCTTTTTTTTTAGTCTTTGCTTCCACCCCGTATTATATATATATATATATATATATATATATATATAGGCAAGAGACATTTGGCTGAAGAAATGTAAGTCTGCTGGAAAAGGGTCTTTTGCAAACTCAAATTTCTTTGTGAAGATTGTTAGGCTAGACATAACCTCGGAAGGGAGAATTTCAAGGACTAGGCCAAAATAATTCCACCAATGAATAAACCACAGAGGGAATTTATATGGAACATTTTGTTTGAAGTAGATTAGCCAAGAATGCAAAAAATCTTTGTTTCAAAAACAAAAAACATTATACTAGACTGTTTGATAATCTCAGTAAGTAAAACCATAGGGATCATAATTTTGAGATTTTTTTTAATTTTATTCAATTCTCCAAATTCTTTTAGTGAAAGAACCTTAAAGATTTGAAGTGTTGAATAAGTTATTTGATCATAATTATTATTTTTATGATGTTTAATATGGACTAAATTGAAATTGACCACAATAAATTCATAAAAATGTCTTGTTTTGTTGATTGAAACAGGTTTTAAATGGAATTGATTACCTTGGAAATCTTTTGGAAAGACTTTCTAGGGAATTTTGTCTGGTTTAGGATCCCAAAAACTTGGTTCCATTTGGATAATGTCTTGGAACATGTTTTTAGATACGTATTGAGTTTGAGGTTTAGGCTTATCTAGTTGCCAAAGGTTATTCTCCATCAATCTAAAGGAAAAGCCATTGTTCAACAACCAAAACCTTTGGCAACCCATAAGCCTAAACCTCAAATTCAATACGCCTCTAAAAACAAGTTCCAAGACGTTATCCAAATGGAACCAAGTTTTTGGGATCCTAAACAAAACAAAACTCCCCAGAAAGTATTTCCAAAATATTTCCAGGGCAATCAATTCCATTAGAAGCCTATTTCAATCAACAAAATAAGACATTTTTATGAATTTATTCTGGTCGATTCCAATTCAGTCTAGATTAAACATCATAAAAATAATAATTCTGATCAAATAGCTTATTCACTTCAAATCCTTAAGGTTCTTGCACTAAAAGAATTTGGAGAATTGAATAAAATTAAAAAAAAATCTCAAAACTATGATCCCTATGGTTTTACTTACTGAGATTTTCAAACAGCTTGGTATAATGTTTTTTGTTTTCAAAACATAGAGTTTATGCATTCTTGGCTAATCTACTTCAAAAAAAATGTTCCATATAAATTCCCTTAGCAGTTTATTCATTGGTTGAATTATCTTGGCCTAGTCCTTGAAATTCTCCCTTCTGAGGTTGTGTCTAGCCTGACAATCTTCACAAAGAAATTTGAGTTTGCAGAAAACCTGTTTCCAACAGACTTACATTTCTTAAACAAAATGTCTCTCGCCTCGATTTTCCAATGGCGGTATGTCTATGGAAGTGTCACTTTGAAAGGACAACTCCTTATGCTTCGAAGACAAGCCCTTGTCAAATGGTGGTCTCAATTTGGTCATTCCCGGGCTCATCCTGATC
The DNA here is from genome assembly GCA_013407115.1 of Glycine latifolia. Taxonomy (NCBI): domain Eukaryota; kingdom Viridiplantae; phylum Streptophyta; class Magnoliopsida; order Fabales; family Fabaceae; genus Glycine; species Glycine latifolia. The sequence goes on along the minus strand of CM023946.1, from coordinate 26,070,938 downwards.
AGGTCAAGCTTTGGTTTAAAAATCACTCAAAACAATCAAGGTTGCTGATCCTGAAACTTGCCAGTTTCTTAATCAATAGTCAGTAGCTCTATCAGCTTTGTCATCATCTTCATCAAAGGAGAAGTTTGCTGAGAATTTGTAGACAATCCTCTATCTCTTGAAAAATGAATAAGCTTCCTCATCAACAAAGAAACCTGAAGAAACTTCTTCAACATCTTCAGATGACTTTAACCAGAATGAAGACGACTGCTTTGGGATCAAGTTTACCAAACACTACTACAAACGGCGCATTTAACAACGGACATTCGAAGTCGGTTGTTATGAAACAGATGTTTTTTGCAGTGCGATGGCATACTTGTAATTAAAATGAACATTTCAAAGATGGTCCTTGCAATATCGTCTTTGTATGTTGAAAACTACGATGGTTTTGGTTTAACTGTCTTTGTTTTGCGTCTTCAAAAATTGTCAAAATGTATCTCTTTTAATTTGGTCAGCCAGCTATACGAATCATTTTCGTGCCCTAGGTAGTACTTACTTTCATCCCTTAAGGTAGTCTCCCTCAACTCTCCCATTGTCCGTCACCGTGGCTCTCTCCGGCAAGCTACCCACTCACCTTCTCTGTCTCCAACAATTGCGTCATGGCGTTCGAGTTGAAAGTTAAAGTGAGCGTCTCTCCGGCAAGCTACCCAATCACCCTCATTGACCACCTCAGCTGTGTGTCCCGCGTCTCGCTTCAACGTGGTGTACGGCCATCCTCAAATCGAAAGCTGAGGTATGCTCTTTCTTCATTGTAGTATCGTTTCTATTATGTGGCAAAGCATTTCAAACTTGCATACTGGTTTATATGTAGAATGATCAATTTAGTGTGCAACTGAATGTTCATTGATTATAAGTATGATATTCTATTTTGAAAATAATTACTATCTGGTTTATGTAGAGGATTGGACTTTATTAGCTGCAGTCAATTCCAAATGGTGTTAGGGAGCCAAAAATTTGATGGCATCCCTCTCGCATTCTCATACTTAGGAAAAAAAACTTTATTTGTGCTTTGTTGATATTCAATATGGAATAATGCAAAATGATAAAACTAAACTCTATAAGATGAAAGTGGTATCTGACTGTGGAAATGAAACATTAGTAAGCTCAGTGCATGATTTTATAGGTAAGAACAACAATATTCTCAAATTTATTAGGGGATGAAAAATTTTGTCAGTACTAAGAAAACCTCTATACTTCTTAATTAGTCGAACCATGTTAGTAAGCTGCTGCGACAATGTCAAATACCGCATGATATCTTCTACTTTAATATCTAGATAGGATTAAGAAAAATAGAAAACTTAACAGAAATGTTCCAGAAATGATTACTTTATAAGCATAAGGTGTCTACGATGAATAATAAATCAAAACCAGCTCTAGCAGCATTTCAACATCGTGTATCATGCGTTGATGACTTATAGTATAACATTAATTAAGTTAGACAAACCAACATTCCTCAATGTCAAGCTGGCCTTGATCCCAATGGAACATTTAATAATAATAAGCAAATAACAATTATTGAAGCAAAAATTAAGTTCAAACGCGTAATTAATTAACAACCACAATTAGCAGCTCATGACTTAAGTGTTGTCCAACCATTGGTGGAACCATAACTGAATTAGTCACCTTTAGAAGAAACAATGTGATCCCATTTGTCCTTGTAAGAAGAGCCATGTTCGTTGAACTAACATTACATAGCACAATAGCAATATTGCAAGAAAACTGGTTTCCAATATTTTTGGGTTTAGCAAAACAAAGGTCCACGCATCGTTGCTTAGTTGGACTTATTTCTTGACTTGGTCACAATCATACATGGTTTCTATCTTTATTTTTTATTTTACCGGTAGTTTTACTTTTTTAGTTAGTGTAGCTCTGCTTATTTCTGAATGTGAAGAATATAGTACACACAACCTTTAAGCAAGAAAAAGCCAAATTAAGTAGGAACAAATTAAAGATTTTTGAATTAAATGATATGGTTGTAAAGTTTGGCGTAAATTTGAATCAAATTAGTCCAGATACAGTGCCCGAATTAGAGGAAAAATCACTGATTGGAAAAGAGCTTTATATGCCTCAAAAAATAATTAACTTGCATAAAAGACCATTACCAATTGGATATGCATTAAATTGTGGAGTTTGTAGAGAAGACCAAGTTATCTTCATTGTAACTAATCATAAAGCTAAACAGAACGATTACAAAAAAAATTGAAAATTCAGTGTGCAACTGTAGTTTTCTCAAGCAAATCACACAACTTCCACTAATAGAAGTGATCGTACACTTACATACACATGCAACTAGAAATATCCGTTCCATATCCTGTTCCCTCATTATCATAGAATATCCTAAAGTAGATTATTTAATTTTTCAGTTTCACAATTTTTTCTAGTCCATGCTAGAAAAGTGGTGATAGATATATGTGAATGGTAGGAACTATGCTGCATATGTCAGTCAAATTATGGTTGGATAGCACTTATATAAGTTGAGGATGACATCCCAAGTTGTTGCCATTATCTCTTATCTGCTTTCATACTAGAGACTAGAAGTTTCTGCCATTGTGCCAAGCAGAAAATTCGACCTTTTACCATTTAGAAGCAAAAGGGTTGTTGCAGTATAAAGGGATTTAAACTGCAGCATGTGACCATATAACATTGCAGCTTTACTTAATAGTCCTTGAAATCAACCACACCTTGTTCATTATTTCCCTTAACATGAATCATTATTGTTTTGGTATTTTTTTCATGATCGTGATGCCACACGGCTTTATTTTTCGTAGTAGTACTACCAATAAAGATTATCTTGCTTAAAGTAGAAAAAATGATTGGCATCTCATGCTTTCAGCACTAGGTCAAACAATAAGACATTGTACCTCAAAATGGTTATTAAAAATAAAAATAATGCTGAGGGAATATTAGTGCAGTTTCCAGCAAAGGAAGTGAAATTGGATGGGGGCAGAGAGGTAGGCCTTTAATGTTAGAGCATATTGGAGACATTGATGCAAACTTTAAAATTATGTAGAAGTTTTCTAAGAAAGGGTTTTTCAAGTGGGAGTTATTTGGCAACTAAAACAATAAGGTAGGTGTCCCCAGTTTGACAAACTCTAGATTCTCTTGGTTGAGATAGTGCATATTGTTCTGATTGACAATCTCTTCCTGTCTACATGAAAAAAAAATGATAAGATCAAAATATCTTACCATTAAAGCTTCGATGGGACACAAGGCAGAATCTAAAACATAATGTCATTCATTGTTTAGGTGATTAAACAATTCTAAAGAAGGCACATAGGGAAAAAAGTCATGTTAATCATTCACTTTACTGCGTAGTCACCCATTGTCTAAAAAGTATATGGCTTCTGTCTACTTTCATCTTCTTGTGTTGGGGTTGTTTGAAATTATAAAGGCTCCAGAAATATTCTTTGACCATAGGCATAGTCCTTTCCATTGTATCCATAGTTTCCCATGCTGAAACAAGCTTGGATGTTGAAGTTCAAGCATTGAAAGCTTTCAATATCTCCATCATTGGTGACCCAAATGGGGCTGTTGTAGATTGTACTAATAGTCAGCACCACTGCAACTGGTCTGGCATTGCATGTGATCCATCTTCAAGTCATGTCATTTCACTTTCCCTGGTTAGTCTTCAGCTCCAAGGGGAGATTTCACCTTTCCTTGGAAAACATTTTAGGCCTTCAAGTTTTCGATGTAACTTCAAGCTCATTCTCTGGCTACATTCCTTCTCAGCTCAGTCTTAGCACTGAACTTGCTCAACTAATTCTTGTTGACAATTCTTTATCAGGTCTTATCCCTCCTGAATTAGGAAACCTTAAAAGCCTGCAATATTTGGACTTAGGTAATAAGTTCTTGAATGGAAGCCTCCTTGACAGCATATTCAACTGCACTTCTTTGTTGGGTATTGCTTTTAATTTGAACAACCTTACTGGTAGAATCCCATCAAACATGTGGAATCCAGTTAACCTTATTTAATGTATTTCAGGTTTTGGAAATAGTGTGGTAGGGTCTATACCTCTTTCCATAGGACAATTAGGCGCTTTGCGAGCTCTTGATTTTAGGCAAAACAAGTAATCAAGTGTCATAGCTCGAGAGATTGGAAATCTGAAAAATTTATAATACCTTGAATTGTTCCAAAATTCGTTTAGTGGGAAAATTCCTTCTGAGCTTGGTAAGCGTAGCAAACTTTTCAGCCTTGAGTTATTCGATAATAAGCTTATTGGAAGTATTCCTCCTGAGGTAGGAAATTTAGTTCATTTAGGGACATTGAAGTTACATCAGAATAACTTGAATTCCACCATTCCATCCTCCATATTCCAGTTGAAATCATTAACAAATTTAGGCCTCGCACACAAAAATAAGACCAAAGCCAGACAAATAGTATAAAATTTAGAAAAGGAAATCCAAGAATGAACTTCATGAATTCAAACTTGAATCACTGTTCACTGTTGAATGTCTGACAAAATTTATTTCATATAGAATTCATTTTGAAGTATTGTGCTTCACTTATTCATGTTTAGATCATTTTGGTTAGCACTGATTTTCAAGTAAAATTCAGTATTATTTTTTTCCGTGTTCTTTCTTTTATGTATTTTTCTGCATTCAATTTCAGTCTTAAGCTTCTATTAATTGCTTATTTTTGTTTCAATTGTTGATCCATGTATCCAATATATATGAATATTCTTCATTCTAGTATATGTAGTGTTTCTTGATTTTCAAAAAGAACACAATGTCACATCTCATTAATATATGGACTTGTACATTTGTGCAGTATATAATGTGTTATTCAGCGCTATAACAAGGTTAAATAGGAGCATCGTCAATTAATGAATCCTTCTTTACAAGTAAAGGTAATTGCCCATGTCTTAATAGTACTCCTCTGTTTATGTTCTAGCTTGATCTCTTGCATTTAGTTATATATACCAACTACACATTGAGTGTTTCCCATACTTTGCCTGTATACACATTTAATATACAAAGTAGTTACTTTTTTTATACAATGGCCACTGTGAGAATCAAATTTAAGTTCCCATGCATCTATTTCAAACTCTCCACCACTATAAGCCTTACCCTAGTAGTTATACAAACTCATTTATGAACTTGGCCTATGATTATGGATGAGTTTAGGGTTTGAGTGAGTGGTTCGAAGTAACCATACTTGGGGGAATTTGTTATCATTATTTCATTTGGCTTTAGCTCCCTAGAAATGGGTAAACGGTATATCTGATTTGTTCTTTCCTGAGCTCATTTGGAGGTTTATAGAATGTGTTAATAGCTGATGAAAGCAACAATCCAAACAAATAAGCAAGACTATTGTTGTAGCAATGGATCCTAGTAATAAGACAGGAACCTCCGGCTTGTTCAACTTGGCCAAACGGTTAATATAAACCTTTATGTTCTTCTTATTAGCAACCTCACTACTCTCAACATCCTCATTATCTCCTTGTCCAGACTCAAGCAATGGAATTTGATAAGTAAAAGCTACGCCAAGTCAGACAGAGTGTCTACTGAAAGATCAGACTTAACTTTATTGATCTTGCAAAGGATGATCTCTTAGTTAAAGATCTAGCCATGTGACGATCTAAATTGAAGCTGTTGTTATTTGACTTATCTTCTTCTTAATTTTGGCTAACTTCCACTCTTTTATTTCCTTTTTGTAAACGAATAAGCTGAGAATAACCACCACCAACATCCTTGATCAATTCATCATAAGTTCCAAGCCCTTCTACCATCGTGTCAATGCCCTCTTTGCAGCTTCTTTCCCATATGCTATGTTCTCTTTAATACTAGCTGTATACAACATAGGCTCTTGACCAACAACCCCAATCTGTTCTCTAATCCATCTAACTTGAAAATCATTGAAATTCACACTATCTATAAGTAATTCTCCAGCTTCAGGATCATAACATCTTTCTAATAAACTAATTATAGTGGACTTCCCACTTTGACTTTGACCCACTAAGGCAACATTTGTACCACTTGGAATATAGAATGACAATCCAGAAAAGATCTGCACGTCTGGCCTTGCAGGGTATCTTAAGTGAACATCCTTGAGTTCAATATCTACCTTTATTTCTTCCAAGACAACACCATTGGTGTCTTAAGCATCAATTTTGACTTTTGTTTATTTGTGTCAAACATATTATATGCTGCTACTTGGTCGGCTGCAAAGGCATTTACACATGGCGTTGCCTGACCAAGTGACCTAGTTTAACAGAATAACAATGGATGTAAATTGAGCCAATAAATTAAGATTCTGACAATAGAAGATTGAGAAGACCATGTATGATTTTCAAGAAAAATGAGTTGAAACTCTCCACCCAAGGTCAATTTCATGCTTAGAGAAATATCTGTCATTTATATAGAATGACATTTGGCAATAGAAGTTGATGTACTTATTTTCCTTAATTCGATTTTGGTATCTCTCATTTAAAAAAAGGTTTTCATCTCATCTGTGATTATCATATGATATAGCAAATATCTCTAATAGATAAACATTATTATAACAATGACAACTTCCCTATATAGTCTCATTCAAAAATCTTTGGTCAATTGACTTAAAAAAAATAACAAAATCAGGTAAATGGTCTTCATTAAATCAACCCAAAAAGGCTCCAATTAACGGTTGTTGTAATTTGACCTAAATCTCCCTGGCATGTGGCTAGAGTTACCTTATTAAACTTGATGATCCAAAATAGAATGACCATTAACTAAGAACTAGATGGTGATCATGTATCAACATTATTTGGGAAGCATTGCTTTCTATTTAAAAAAACAAAGTAATGAAAAAATAGAAAAAATAAAATAAATTGTAGCTGAGTTGAAAACAATAATCATATGGCACTACTGATACGTGTCCATGATATTATGGAACAATAGTATATGGCCTACATTGTTATATTTGTTCCTGCCCCTTGGTCTTGTAGGGTCAGCTATGAATTTTTTTTAGATGGTGAAAAAGCTTTTATGACACTGACAATAAATTCATCCTTGCTGCTATATTTTATTGAATGGATTATTTCTCTACTGGTTTCAAATTCTACTATTACTTGCGGTGTAGGTAGTTGAACAATATATATATATGTGTGTGTGTGTGTGTGTGTGTGTGTATGTGTGTGTTAAACATTGTTTTTAATAAATATTGTTTGTTGTTTTAGGTCCAAGTTATTCACTTAGTTACCTCATAAAGGCTTATTTTGCTGGCAACAAAAAACTCGTTTATACAACTTCAATTACATCAGGCCGTATAATCAATCATATACTTCATATTTTCAGGTATTTCCTATGAATATTAATTTATTCTCCTACTTTCTTTCATTGTGTCAGCTTTGTAGTTTATTTATTACAACATGCATTGCATTTTACAACCTTAGTTATTCGTTTAATGTTCAAGTCAATGATTAATACGGATAGTTTGGATTAATCGTTGAATTGAATCTTGAATTGTTCGTTTGGACAGTTTGGGAAGTAATGTAATTTATGCAACCTTATTTATATTTAATGAAATTTCGGTGCTCTGCAATTTGCGTTGTTCTCCGGGTCCATACTGATTGCGGTTGAATAAAACCTTCGTTTTCATGTCGTGTACTCGGAGACCAATGCGAAATGCTTCCGAAATTTCATTAAAATAAACAAACCTTATGTAATGTAAATGTATGAATGTTGCATAAAATACATTACTTCTTGAATGGGATAGGGCCACACCTTATTGTATACATGACATACATTTGCATCCATATAAGTTTTTTATAGAAAAGGTTTGACAGCAGATGGAAACCATGGATCGTAGTTGGATGAAAGCACCACATATTACGGATGAGTATGAAATTGGGGTTGAACAATTTATTCAATTTACCACCCGAAATGCACCATCTTTTAGGGGGAAATTTTTTTGTCCTTGTGTAAAATGTGTGAATGGGAGACGCCAATCCATAGATGACATCAGAACTCATCTAATATGTGATGGCATCATTTCGAATTACACAAAGTGGATATGGCATGGTGAATTGTCAGGCATTCAAACAGCGACAGAAACTGCCTCGATTGATGTGAACAATGACGATCGTATAGAAGACATGATATGCGACTTGGGAGAAGAAAGGTTTGCCAAGCACATTCACTGACTTATTCAAAACTGGAGACTGATTCAAAGATCCCTTTGTATGCCAAGTGCACCTCCTTCACACGGTTGTCGACGGTGTTGTCTTTGGTTAACTTGAATGCCAGATTTGGATGGAGTGACAAAAGCTTCACAAAATTGCTTGTAGTGTTAAAGAAAGTGCTTCCTGAAGATAACATGCTGCCCAACACTCATTACGAAGCAAAGAATATTTTATGTCCTATGGGGATGCAGTACTAGAAAATACATGCATGCCCTAACGATTGCATACTGTACCGAAATGAGTATGCTGATTTGCGCAGCTGCCCCACTTGTGGGTCCCCAAGATACAAAATGACAGACAATGAGGGAACCCATGACACAAACTGTTTCAGCGATCGTCTCGCAAAAGTATGTTGGTATCTTCCAATAATTCCAAGGTTTAAGCGGTTGTTTGCTAATGCGAATGATGCAAAAAACCATTACTTGGCATGCATATGAGAGGATTAATGACGGAAATCTCCGACATCCCGCCGATTCTCCTTAATGGAAGGAAATTGACCGTATGTATCCACATTTTGCCAACGACCCAAGAAACCTAAGGCTTGCGCTAGCTTCTACGATATGAATCATTTTGGTAGCCTATCCACTAACTGAGTTCATGGCCTGTATTGCTTATGATTTACAACCTGCATCCTTTGTTATGCATGAAGAGGAAATACATTATGTTGTGTATGATGATAGTGGGTCCACGACAACCAGGAAATGATATTGATGTCTATCTGGCGTCGTTGATTGAAGACTTCAAACAATTATGGGTTGAGGGGGTTGATCTCTTTGATGGGCATCTGTAGGAAACTTTCAGGTTACATGCCATAGTGTTCTGTAGGAATTTGAGTGGATATAGTGTTAAAGGACATCACGCATGTCCTATTTGTGAAAAACATACAAGCTTTGTCTAGCTAAAACATGAAAATAAGACAGTATATACAAGGCATCAGAGATTTCTCCAACCCTGTCACCCATATCAACGATTGAAGAAGGCTTTTTATGGTTGTCAGAAGAATGAAATGGCCCCTACACCGTTAGTAGGAAAAGAAGTTTATGATCGTATGAAGGACATCATGACTGTTTTTGGGAAAATCCAAAAAAAGGATGCATCTGACAAGCAAATTTGGAAAAAAAAAAGATCCATATTTTTTTATCTTCCATACTGGTCCGATTTGGATGTCAGACATTGTATAGACCTAATACATGTTGAGATAAATGTTTGTGATAGTTTGATTGGCACCCTCCTGAACATTCAAGGGAAGACAAAGGATAATTTGAAATCTAGCCAAGATTTGGTTGAGATGGGTATACGACACCAATTGCATCCAATTGAGCAAGGTCGACAAACATATTTACCCCCTGCAAGCCACACTTTGTCTACAAGAGAAAAAAACAGTTTTGTCAATGTTTGCTGACAATAAAAGTCCCACAAGGATACTCTTCTAATATAAAGAGCCTTGTATCTGTGAAGGAGCTGAAATTGGTAGAGTTGAAGTCTCATGATTGTCAAGTGTTGATGCAACAAATTTTGCCTATTGCTATACATGGTATATTGCCTAAAAAAGTTAGGGTTGCAATTACTTGTTTGTGCTTCTTGTTTAATGCTTTTTGTAACAAAGTCATGGACCCGAAACAGTTGGATGATTTGGAGAACGAGGTTGCCGTTGTCCTTTGTCAATTGGACATGTTTTTTCCTCCATCTTTTTTTGACATAATGGTCCACTTGATTGTTCACTTAGTTAGGGAGATCAGGTTGTGTGGTCCAGTTTTTCTACGGTGGATGTATCCTGTTGAGAGCTATATGAAAGTGTTAAAAAGTTATACCAAGAATCAATACCGTCCAGAGGCTTCCATTGTTGAAAGATATGTTGCCGAAGAAAGTATTGAGTTTTGTTCTAAGTACATCGATGCACTTAAACCTATTGGGATTCCACAAAGCGGTCATCAGCTGTCAGCGGGAGGTAAGGGTACACGGGGATACAATGTAGTCACATTCAATCGACAGCAGATTGCACAAACACATTTGTATGTTTTGAATAACACAAAAGAGGATTTGCCTTACATAGAAAGGCACAAACAATCTTTGCAAGAGTGTCACCCACGAATGAATTTCATGAAGGTATTGCAAGAGCGTAATAGAACTTTTGTGTCGTGGTTTAAAGAAGAATTACTTGGTGATGACAGTGCCTCAAAGACGTTAAGACCGTTAGCTGTTGGACAAAATCTCAACGTCCCCACTTGGAAGGGGTACAACATCAATAACTTTTCCTTCTACACAAAATCACAAGACGATCATAGTAATGTGCAGAACAGTGGGGTCAGTGTCGATGCAGCTTCAGAGCACTTTTGTGGTCCATCTGATAACAATCCAATTCGGGATACAATGCCTTACTTTGGAGTTATTCAAGAAATATGGGAGCTTGATTATACTACATTCAGAGTGCCTGTGTTCAAGTGTAAGTGGGTCAACGGTAACACTAGTGTGCATCAAGATCGATTTGGATTTACGTTAGTAGAACTGGATAAGGTCGATTACAAGGACGAGCCTTTTATAATGGCAAAACAACCCAAACAGGTGTTTTATGTCCAGGATCCGTGCGATGGAAGATTTTCAGTGGTGTTACTGAAAATGATATGAATATCTCACACATAACCAAGAGGGGGGTGAATTGGTTAGACCTTGGTAAATTAAAAATTTCTTCAATCTAAAATAGAGTTCCTAGGATCTTTATCACTTTTCAAAACCAAGAAACTTTATTCAATCAAGTAGCTCAGCCCAAGGAATTCAATGAATCAAAGCTTTATATAATTGGTTAAGCAATTTAATCAAGAACACAATGAATATAATGAGTTAAGGGATAAAGAAGCAAAACGCAATCAGATTTATACTGGTTCACTTCAACACTAGAAGCTACATCCAGTTTTCTTCCAACCAACACTAGGTTAGAGTTCCACTATTATAATTTTCTGTTCTTACAATCAATTACAATGTCTCCCTTTATCAACCCTAGATAAAGTGCAGAAATCTAAAACCCTATTAGATTCTAAGAGACAAGAACTGGAGAACACTACTCAGTTCTTCCACCTAGAGAACCCTACTCTAGATACATGCAAGAACACAATTACAATAGCCAATTTACAAAGAAAAATGTAAAACGAAAATTACAACCAGATTAAGGAGAGAAACAACCTGATGATCCAATGATTCAATGCAAAATGAAGTTACCAGCTCAGGTTGAATGATTACAAATCAATAAGCACAGCTTTCCTTAATCAAGAATTGAGTTCAAGATCCAAGAATGACTCAAACACACATGATCAATGCACAATGGCGCAATAATGAATTTTATCCCTTAGAAAACACTTAAGAATGCTCACAAGACTATTTAAGCTCAGAAAATACAAATGGGTAATGTTCCACAAAGTTAGAAAATCAACTGAGTCATGGTTCTATTTATAATAGATTTTCGTAACTACCTTTAATCGATTAAATCGCCATTATAATCGATTAAAATACTTATGTAATCGATTAAGTCACCACTTTAATCGATTAAAGTGTTCATAAGTTTTTTGGGTTTGAGCAACGAGCAAATTAATCGATTATTTTGAGCTGTAATCGATTATGCCAGAAACAATGTGTTTTCTAAAAGCTTATATAATCGATTACGAATCACGGTAATCGATTATGCCAGTTCAGCATGATTTTCTCAAGACATTGAGTAATCGATTACGAACTCTGGTAATCGATTATTCCAGTAAAAACTTACTTTTCTCAAAGGCTATGTAATCGATTACGAGAAATGGTAATCGATTATGGCAGTGCAATCTTAAAATCATATATAGCCATGTAATCGATTACGACTTGATTATAATCGATTAAAAAGTTCAACAAGGCAGTTTATATGAAAATGAAGGTCAAATAATTGATTAATCCGATAGGTAATCGATTATATTGTTCTTGAAAGTTTTCCAGATTTGACGAAGAACAAAATAATCGATTAAGTGATTAATGTAATCGATTATTGCAGTGTAAAATGCTTTTTCTTTTAAAACCTTTGAATCAATTTAAAACCTTAGTCAAATTGCCAAAGCCTTGTGATTTTTGTTAAACCAATTAAGTTAAATATGGATTAAATGAATGCAATGCACTTGGATCACCAGAATTGCTTTTCTCTTACACATTTCATACTAAATTATCTTCAAGGCATTCATTGCATGTTGAAAGCACAAAACCAATGCTTGAATCAAAGTTCCTTTGCATTCTTTAAGTAGCTCCCCCTGAATCCAACAGTTACGTGGAAGAACATCAGGCGTCAGTCACCAAAATGATGAAAGTACAGTTGATATTAATGACATACCTGCATTCTCAACACGAATACCTTCCATTGTTGAAGACCAAGAAGTTGACGGTGAACATGCAAATCATGTTGATCATGACGAAGGTTTATGGGAGAACATTCATATGTAACTCAGACATATTCAAGTAATGGTTTTATTTACAGAAATAACAAACAATATAACCATGTTTTTCCGCATTAATTACATTACGTTACAAATATTTTATTGTTAAAACTTATGCATTTTATTAATTATACTTATGTTTTCATATTGATGGCAACCCCCCCTTTATCCCCTCATAATTCAAAAGCTTGTTCAGATTCCACATCTATGAGGAGTAGACAATCCACCAAGCTAAGAAGGTTGACATTGAGAAGCTTGGATGAGGCTAGGCCAATGGTAAATGTCAACCCTAATACTGGGAGAGGATCAGGCAACAACAAAGAGAAGTTCCACAACTATCTTGGTGTCGTTGCAAGAGAGAAGATTCCTATCACACATTGCAATTGGAAAGATGCACCAGACTCGTTAAAGGATCTAGTATGGGTTGACATTTTGGTATGAGTGCTTAGTAAGGCTTTGTTTCATGTTGTTAAACTCATTTGATATTAACATCTGATGATTCACTTACTGTTCTATTTCATGTGTTGGTGCAGGCTAAATTTGATATCCCCGAACATGCAAAATCAAAGAAGAAGGTTATGCCATTGGTTGGCACTAGATGGAGATAATTTAAGTCTAGCCTAACCACTAAATACATCTATGTTGACCCAAACAGGCAACGTAAAGACCACCCGTCAGTTGTGTATGGTTTGGACACACACACGGGAGGAATTTGTTGAAAGTCGGAAATACCTAAGCTGGCAGGTTATCAAATAAATTATTATTTCACATCAATGAAATGACATTGTGAATCATATGGGATTGAAAGGTCACATTACCATCATTATTTTTTTTTTTTACAGGGAATTAGGAAAAAGGCCCAAGAAACTCAGAAATTGAATGATTTCCCACACGTTTTGTCACATGGGGGCTATGGTTTGCTTGAAAAGAAGCTTATGGAGGAAAACATTAAGAAACGACAACAAGATGCGATGAATAATGAAGATTCATCATCCATCGTTCTTCCTCCTTCTCCCATTCCAAGACAGATGAAGTGGAAGATAGCTCGAACAAAAAAATATGGGCAGATGACATCTATGGTCGCACAACAAATAGCGGAAAAAATTGTAAGTTTAATAAATTCGTTATTTTGCAACATTTAGTAGCATAACATTTTAAATTAACTTACCTAATCATGTAATGATTACAGTACTCTTTAGAAGAACAAGCAACACAAGGCGGATTTATTCCCCAAGGCCAACATGACATACTAAATGCTGCCATCGGAAAACCAGATCACCTTGATCGTGTTCGCGGAGAAGGGTCAGGTGTGACCATCAAGTAATACTTTGGACGCAGTTCACGTGCCTCTAGTAGTTCGTCTGCATCCATCAGACTAGAGCAATTGGCTGAAATAATCCAAAACCTTAAGGAAGAATGGAAGAGAGAGTTGAAGAAAGAAATAAAACTTAAGTTACCTCAAATGGCCTCACCAAAGTCAGACCCAGTTCAGCCAGATATAGAAAAAATAGTTGCAAGAGTGAGCACAAAGGGGAGTTGTGCGGAAAACCCAGCCAACCCGGCTGCTTCAGAAAATTGTGAAGATGTTGTCGGTTGTATGGGGTTGTATGTTATATGTAAGGATTCTACACGACTAGTGGTACTGGGAAAAGTTTATGCCGAGGACTCCAGCATTGAAAACATACATTATGCAGATGATGGCGTAGTGAGGGTAAGTGCGGAAAAAATTTATGAAGGGGACGCGCAAGTGCCATTCCCCACCACTAAGATTAAGTACGTCAAAGACACCCTTAACACATTTGTTGCATGGCCCGCAAATCTGGTTAAGCCAGTGTCACAACAGGTACCTTTTATAATTATGGAAGTCACACAAATCTGGTTTCTTATTTTGCAACTCAATGGTAAATTTATGTCGGGATGTTAATCATATGATTACCATATTTAGGATTCCGAAAATTGTCCAAAACAGGTGGTTGAAGCTGTTACAAGTCCAACAAAAATTCGAAATGATATTGATGCGTTGGATGATTTGCTTAAGATCCTACATGAACTTTATTACAAACCTGTAGCGGTGTCATGGGAAGGGTCTAAATTTGGACATCCAAATGTAAAATCCTCCTTATTCATAACATTTTCTTATGTGAATGAAATTATAGCAGGGGACAAGTGTTTGAACATATCTGTATTGCAATTCTGGATCATGTAAGTAAATGTGCAGTGAATTCTTTTTTCAATAAGTTGTTTTTGATAGTACTTACAAATGAATATGTCAGGAATATGTTTCAATTAAAATTTATTAATAGGTTTATGGTGGATTGGAGTTATGCATTGGGTGAATCCTCGGTGTATACATTTTTTGAGCCTCAATCGATACACAATGCGAAGGACAGACGTGCACATTGTCAGCAATACATTGAAACATGGATGAAAGATTCACAAAGACAGTTGTACCTAAGAGCATATTTGAATCAGTAAGTCAAATGTACATAGTATAACTACTTGAAAATGTACCTGCTAATGCTGGGTATTTTTTTGTCAAATGCAGGGCCCATTGGCAGCTTTTTATTCTTTCTCCTAACAACGATACAATTGTATGGCTTTGTTCGTTGTGTAAGAAGGCAGATGTTCACATAAAAGCGGTAATTAGCAAGTAAGTTGTTCAGCACATCATACTTTTGCTCAATTACAAAGTTAGGTACACAGATCATTTACACATTAACAATAATTATCATGTGTTTTAACTAAATCAGTGCAATGAAGACATTGAAGACCACTAGAGACGGTAAAGCTAATCCACCTGCACCCACCTGGATTGAGTTAAAGGTTAGTCTTTGCAAGAACCCTATGTATCCATAGCTGATATTTAACAATTTTTGTATTTAAACAATTGGATATGTTTGTTATTGAATTTAGAGTCATGTTCAACCCGGAGGATATGAGTGTGGGTATTATGTATTGTATTGGATGTGGAACATAGTAACCAGGGGTTTGAAGAATGACTGGAGCATGGTATAATTACAGTAACCGCTTAAAAATCCTTCAATTATTATGAATATATATTTGTCAATTACATTAAACTGGATTGATTTTGTCAATATTTATATTGCAATGATTTTGTGATGGAACACCGTTGGACATTGAACAAATATCAAAAATTTGCAAGCAATGGGCAGCACTTTTTTTGGAAGTTAAAAGAAGTCAATATTCTAAATTGTACACCATGTCACCTTTGACAAACGCTTAAGAATTTCGTGAGATGATATACTCTCACTTTATTGGATTCCTTCTCGTTTGTGGTAGGCTACTTACTAACTACTAATACAAAGATATTGCATGCAGGTGTCAAACATGCTATTTTTTATTTGAAAATGCCTATTTTATCAATGAAATTGCTAGAGGAAACTCCAAAGTACACAATAGGGGTATCTGTTGTAATTTATTTTGTGCAATTCTAAGTTCTTTATAAGAGGAAGACAAAAAGAGAGACATAAGGAAATTTTGCTATTAGAACTACACGGTGAAGGCTCTATCATATAAACTTATCATAATAATTACAAGAGTCATATTGAGTGGTAAAGAGAGTCAAATTTGGTAAGTTAAATTGGATGCCCATGCGATTGATAATTGCAAACATCATATGTCCTGCTGAGTATAGCATCACTTTTTTTTATAGTGTTATTTTTCTATCATACTTCCCATTTGATTTTTATTTATATGTTCCCTGTCATATTGTTTATGATACATAAGGAAGATGAATCCACCCTTTAGGTAAATGCTGAATCATCATGCAGAAGTGGATGAAAGGGAGTTAATAAATCATTATCACTGAAAAAATGGAGTTAGTTCTCTAATGTTGTATGCTTTTGATTTGTTAAACTTTTTTTCTTGCACTATTGGAGAAAAGCTATCCCATTTTGCAGTGTTTTTCTTGTTGATTCTCCTTATGTGCTTAATATAAAGAAGCACTTCACATTTAGTGGTTGTTACTTGTTATAACAAACAATTCACAGTTCCTTGAAAGGAGCAAAAAGGTTTGTATTTTGTTTGTGCTGTGAAGCCTGAACTTTTGCTGAGCAACTTTAGACGTGATTAAACTCTAGATATTAATACTTTGGTTGCAGTACTAGATACAGTTGAGTAGTTGTAGACCTATATGGAACACTTAACACAAGCATGATTGCAGCCATGATATGCGAAGCTGCAGTCCAAATAGGAATATGGATATTGGTTGTGTCATGGTGTGGACCCCACTATATTTAATTCTTGTTAGTTGAGTCTACCTATTGAGATTAGGCCTAATTATTTGCTGCTATCTCTACACAGCCTACAACCTTTAAAATATACTTACTTCTTCGAAAGTTTGTTTGCCTAATAAGCCAAGGCAAATTACTCTTCCCATCCTTTATACTGTATGACTGTTTATCATTTGCTAGAATGGATAACCCCTGAATGTGTTTGAAATTTGGTAGGAAGGATGACCCCTGGAAGTGCAATCTACAGTTTTGGCACCCTATTTCTTGATTTAAAGCTGATGATATTTATCAGGTACCGTCAAATGTTTTAATGGGCATACCAGATAAGAGTCTATTGATGGAGTGCCTTTAGTTAAATATTTTTCTATCATTCTTAGCTTATTTTACTTCTTTTGGACTTTTATTTTCCCATTCTAATTCAGTTTTTGTCTTAGGCAAGTTAGTGGGCTTAATTGCTAATTGTTGCGTATTTTCGGATTTTAAGCTCACTTGATGTATCTGGCTTGTACAGAGCTCTACGGAACTCCGAATGGAGCGTTCTAGGAGTCCTTGGAAAGATAACAAAAAGATCTACAAGTTTGCTAGAAATAGCCCGAGGCCAATTCTGTCATTTGGAGGGTCATTTTAAGCTTCGAAATCAGAACCTCTGCACTTGTAATTTTAGGCTGTGAATTTGATTTTATGGTTGTAAATAGCAAATAATTAGAATTGATGGGTTTTGTTCATGGCTCATTCTTTTCTTCAGACTTAGTCACTACATATTAGTGACCTTAGTGAAACTTGGACAACACACATTACATTTTGCACAAACAACTTTATTTTTCTCTTTTTAAGTTTTTAGAATCAAAAGCTTGTTCTTCATTTTCTCTCATTTGTTCTTCATTGTTCTTCATCTTCTTCATTTCCATTTTTCTATTCTTCCATTTTTCTGCACTTACTTCATGGGGCTTTCCTTGGTGATCATCATGGAAGGCTAAATAATCACTCAATCCAAGGATCCAATCCAAGCAAGAGGAGAATTTGAGTTCTGGTTTAGTATTTCGAATTCTGTGTGAATGTTCACTTTCTTCTTCAATTGCTATTCTATTTTCATGATTATGAATGCATTTAGAATTGAAAGCGGATTAGGTTATGGATTCATGTCCTAATTTTGAATATAAAACACAGATTAATTGGGTGATATTTCAATTAGGGTTTGTGGTTTCAATTAATTTAGGCGTTAATTCGATGGAACTGCTCCTAATGAAATTGAATGAACTTTCACATTAGGATAAATTTCTGAGAACGATGATGATTTGAATAGCTTGGTTTGGTGAATTGGATTGATGATCCTTAATCTGTTTTACATCACTTGTTATCAATTCTGTTAGTTGCTGCATTAATCTTTAATCGTAGTTTGTGTTTTTGCAATTTTCATTTAGCGCATACAAACTGTTTGATAAAAATCCCCCCATTATTTACTAGTGAATTGAAGTTGGAACCATATTGATTGCGTCTCTGAGTCGACCTAGGTTAATCCTGTGCTACAGAATTAGCGTAGTTTAATTGTTTTGAAGCCACACGACAAAAGCTTATCATCTATCATCGAATTTATGATCTGATTTGTTTAATTTATGATCTGATTTGTTTCTCACTGTTCACCTATATTCATGTTCTTATTAAGGCAAAATCTCATTCAATAAAAGAAGCCTGCATGTTATCGGAAGCACACCTAACCATTAAGAGAAGGCCATTCCAATTATTGGCAAGACTTTGGCTCCCTTTGATGATGATAACTTGATTCCATGCTTTGGCTTTGGTGATGGTAAGGTCTAATCCTTTAAGAAAAATTTGTATAAAACAAAAAGCAAATCTACTTCTTAAAAAGAAGTTCTTTTTAACATGTTTTTTCATAATTCTTTTTGTTAAGTTCAACAAAAAGGCATATATTTACCTAAACTTTTATCATTAATTCATTATGCAGCTACTACCCATGATCAGAAGTGTTTAGCTTTCATAGTGATCATTCACCTTGCCATAGCTTTCATAGTGATCATTGACCTTGCCATGGCTTTGAGGTGGTTCAAATTCAAAATTTGAACTAGCATGCAATACTTTGGGGAAAGTTACTCGCAGGTCTAATATTTGGAGATAAATAGTTTGTGTTAATTATTATGCTTGTTCTTAAGAAATTTTGTATATGCGATGTTAAAGTCAATAACTCCCTTAAATTGACATTAGTTTGCATTTTGTTGCCTTCAGTTTTACTATTAGGAAACCGGATGAAAGTATGAGGCATATCCTGTTACTTTTTGTTGGAGGATTTTTTTGGCTTAATTGTAGGAGTATCACTTCCACCACTGTCAATAACAAAAGTGCAGAAATTGAATATCTTATTACTGGTGTACCTTATGCTTCAGAGGACATTTCATATTTATTCATATAGTTGATGTTAGTTTACTTGATAATGGAACTCTAATGGTGCTTAGCAATTTGTAGTTGAATCTACCACATGGCCTGCTTCATGTCTCTTCTGTACAGGAAAGATATATACATAGAAGCACCTCATCCCAAGATCAATTTCCAAGTGATGCAACAAAGGTAAAAGTATGTATCTTGTTATCCATGTGAAGGACTTGAAAATTGTAGGGTGGGCAGTGATTCAAGAAAGTTAGCGGAAAAATATATTTTATTCAATTATATAGTTGGAATGAAATCCATAAAGTCAAGAAAGATTGAGCACCTTATTAATTGAGCATCATGCTTCAAAAGTGATTGACTTTAATTTGGAAGGAATTAGATATTAGAGATGTTTACTCCCATAGAGCTTAAGTATGATCATTAAACACTGTTATTGAAAGCAGAATGCCATGTGAACAGAAACAATGTTGGTTAATAATATATGTAAGAAATGATTGTCATAATATAAGTAAGAAAATAAGATATTACTGTTGGGTATGAGCAGAAAAAGAACATTGATGCAGCTGTGAAAAAGGTTTTCTCTCTTTTGTCTTCTTGTCTCTTTGCTTAGGCTTGTGTACGCATGTCTAAACTAGATATGTCACATGAACAGTTTTCAATGGACTTCACAATCCTTCTATTTAATTATGATGGCCAAGCAATAGAATGTGATGAATTTGAGTCATCAAAACAGGCCATTCATGTCAGTGTTCACAAACAAACCAAATGGTAAAAAAGTTCTTTCGTTAATTTCTCATTGTGGCATTTCCAGTTAATATTGTTCGCCAAACTTAAATGGTTTGTTATTTCTTTCTCCTCTCAGGTGGTATGCCAAGAGGTTTCTACATCCAGACATTGTGGTACCATATTACTATATTTTCATGTAGGATGAAGACCTAGGGGTTACAAGGGTTGTTAGGAACATAGTGGACACTGGAAGAACAAGTGTATGTACTATTCATCAACCCAACATTGATATATGTGAATCATTTGATGAGGTAAATTTAGCAGAGTTAAAAACTATTGCAATTTTAAGTGTTTCATTAGTAAGGCTAGCACCAAACTCTTAGACACTTACTTTACAACATTTCTCTATTATTGGATGAATTTTACATGGACCCCCATGTATTTTTTTGAGTGAAACCATGTAAAATTTAACAAGGGATGCTATGGTACCTACATAAATTTAAAGGTTTTGGTATTGTTATTTTTTGGGCCAATAGTTGAATGGGTTTTGGCACACAAAAGAGCAATGACCATGTTTTAATTTTATGATGGCAAAATTTCCACCTATGTGTACACTACTTTTGTGATGGAGGTCCAAGACAAGCCAAAGGTCTAGAAGAAGAGCTTGAAGCACTTCCTTTGGTGAGCTTCAAAGGACCAATGACAAGAGCTAGGACTCAAGCACTTCAAGACCATATTCAAGCTAACTTGGGCAAGCATGAAGTTGCACAACAATTCAATGGATGATAAGAGCTGGATTTTGATGTCTCCAATCCAATTTAATTCAATAAATTCTAGCACTTGTTAGAAGAAATTCAATAAAAACAATTGTAAATAGGTTGCTACTATTTTAATCGATTATTTTAACCTTGTAATCGATTACAGCATTTTAGTTGCAAACAGGAACAAGGTCTTACTGCTTTAATCGATTAAATGGCTAGTGCAATCGATTATTTCAGTGCTTGACTGCTTTAATCGATTACAAGAGCAAATTAATCAATTATTCCAGTCTGAAACTGCAACTGCACATGTTTGGGAAGCCAAAGGTCACTGAAAGAAAGCTTGCAATTCAAGCTTCATTTTAATTTGCATTTTCCTTACATTTTAGTGACATTTAGCTTGTAATTTCGTGGCCTATATAAGGTGCCAAAACTGAATGTAACTAACGTTGGTTCATTAATACAATTCTGAAAATTGTTGTGAGAGTTTCTCTCTTGTTCTTGTTCAAGAACTTCTTGAGTCTTATCAATGGCTTCCCAATGCTATTGTGGTGATTCTTCCTAGACTTATTGGAGAGCTTCTCCATGGTGTCTTCACCTTCATCCCTAACCTTTCTTCCATCTTCCATTTCTACAATTATAAGCTTCTAAAACAGTCCCAATTTCAAGGAGTGCTGGAGCCTTGTGTGTTCTTGAAGTTTGCTTGAAGAGTGGGTTCTTTTACAAGGTAGATTTGGGAAAACTTAATGGCTATGGGTTCAGCTGTTACTTCATTTTGTCATGAAGCAAATTCAAGGTGTTTTAAAAAAACAAAAAATATTAAAATGGAAACAAAGACAGTTATCTGTTAAAAACCATCTTTGTAGGTGTTAAAAAAATGAAAAAAAAATTAAATGCATACAAAGACGATTTTTAAACAATAAAAAAATAAAAAAAAATCAAATGGAAACAAAGACAGTTTTTCCTTAAAAACCGTCTTCGTAGGTGTTATACACAAAAAGAAAAAAAAATTAAAATAGAAACAAAGGCGGTTTTTAAGCAAAAACCATCTTTGTATGTTGACATACAAAGACAATTTTTCCTTAAAACTCGTCTTCGTAGGTGTTTAAACAATAAAAAAATAAAAAAATTAAAATAGAAACAAAGACGGTTTTTAAGCAAATATCGTCTTCATAAGTGTTATATACAAAAAAAGAAAAAAAAATTAAAATAGAAACAAAGACAGTTTTTCCCTAAAAACCATCTTCGTAGGTGTTATATACAAAAAAAGAAAAAACAATTAAAATACAAACAAAGACGGTTTTTAAGGGAAATCGTCTTTGTATGTTGACATACAAAGACGGTTTTTCCTTAAAAACCATCGTCATAGGTGTTTAAAAAATAAAAAAAAATTAAATAGAAACGAAAACGGTTTTTAAGGAAAAATTGTCTTTGTATGTCAACATACAAAGATGGTTATCTGTTAAAAATTGCCTTCGTAGCTGTTAAAAAAAATGAAAAAAAAATTTAAATGGAAACAAATACGGTTTTTCCTTTAAAATCATCTTCATAGGTCATTAAACAATAAAAAAAATTAAAATGGAAATAAAAATGGTTTTTAAGGAATAACCGTCTTTGTATGTCAACATACAAAGACGGTTATCTCTAAAAAATCGTCTTTGTAGGTGTTTAAAAAAAATGAAGACGATTTTTAGAACCGTCGTCGAAAGTACCCATTTTCAACGACACGCGCAACAACGACGGTTCTACAACTGTCGTTGTATGGAGTTTAGAACCGTCATTGTAGGCCTCGCTTGTAGTAGTGAAAGACTGACATCATCTTTCACTGTGGCTAATCACTGTTCACTGTAGCGATAGGTCTTTCGGTTTCTATCACCGGAAATGTAGCCAATGTCTGATTTGATGTCTTTATAAGAGTTGTGTCCCTCATTTTGTAATCAAGTTTTTTAAATTCAGAGAGTTCTTGTAATAGGTATTCCTCTGAGTTTTAATCTTGTAATATTATTTTGAGAATATAATCTTCATCATTTCTCATCTATTTTTCCTTTCTGCATAATTGGTTTCTTCTCTTCTCACCTGATCTCTCTCATCTCGACGGCTTGCCACGCTTAAGAGTTTAACTTTACTCTTATGCTTTAAATTTATATATTTATGCATAATATATGGTTCACAATCATGTGAAATCTATTTTTTATTCCTGTTTTCCATTTACTTTGTGTATGTTCCCCTAGTTTTCCCCTACCTTCGCTTCCACCCCGTATGTGTGTGTCTGTGTGTGTGTGTGTGTGTGTGTGTGTATTGTGAATGAAAGTTTAAGTGAAAAACATAAAAGTAAAGGTCACACTATTCAAATTTGTATAAGTCAATTTATTGAATAATTTAGCAATATTTTTCAATACATAGACAACATTCTAAAAATGTTGCTAATATATATGTTTTGTATCATTCAACAAATGTTACTAACTAGTTATTCTACCCCGCATTGTGTAAGTTATTAATTTTTTTTATGAAACTAAATAGGTAATATTTATTTAATTAATTGCTTATTTTTCAATTTGCAAATATATTATTTTTAGGATTTAATAAAAATTACTTATCATTTATAAAAATAACGTATATTTTCTAATTTAAGTAAAAATTACATTTAGAGTAATGATACATGTATTAAATAAAGAAGAATACAAACTAAAGATCAAACTCACAATTACTATCAATTTCAAATTATGTGACTAACTTAACAATAGAAGTTTCGCTAAACATTGAACAGACTTTAGGTACCCTAGAGGAAAATTGTATTGCACCCATGTACCTGATATCATAATGTTCTTGTTTGTATTATATGAGTCCAAAAGTTGTTTCCAAAAGATAATTAGCCTAGGGGCATCTAATTTCCTTCAACAAAGAAATAGCAGGAAGCATAATATTGTCTTGCCAATTTGCATCTAACACATGCAGTTAAAACCACTAATCCTAAACAAATATGCTAAAAATGATGCTTGGTCTCAAGCCTAAACATCAAAAGAATCGCTTTTCTTTTAGGATACCAACCAAAAAAATTTATTTTATTATAATACTTGTAAGATCTTATAGCATTTAGGAGTTCATGGTAATATTTTAATTTTTCTAAAGCAAGGAAGTTCTATGTACAATTTTTTTAATAAAGGGAGAACATTTGTAGTAATCCACAAGAACTCATTACCTTTTTGGGCCTAAGACACAAGGCTCTACATCCTCAAGATTGAGTTCCAAATAAGATGAGTACACTCTTTCCACTTAAGGCTATACAAAAATCCAAGTTAGACTAGGTCTTTCCATAACTATCCAAAAACAATACATGCATAATATACCTCGTGGTAATCCACATGCATCTTATTTGCTCATAAGTAGGATTCTATCAAAGAAACCTGTAAGAAAAACATGTAAGCACATGTAGACACCCTAAAATATCATGGCATAGGTGTTTAATTATAGTCTCATAACTTCTGCCCCTTAGTCTCAAATATTGCAAAGTGGCATGATTTGTAGGAAAGAAGCCCATGGTTGCACCATACTCAAGACAGATGTTTGCTATGGTGGTGGCATGACCTGCCAAAGAAAATTCACTTATGCCTTCCCCTGCATTGCTAAAAAGCAATTATTCAGGGAAAGATTAATCAACTAGACAGATGAAACTACAAGAAGATATCATTGCATCATTTGCATAAATTAGTATTTACCATAAAACTCTACAAACTTGCTAACAACCCCTTGCTGTATTAATATTTGAGTAATAGTCAACACCAAGTTAGTAGTTGTGACACCATCTTGTAGTTTGCCTAATAATTTGAACCCAATGACACCCAGTAGGACCATGCTCATGGGTTGCAAAAATATGAGATAAATAAATATTTCTTAGAATAACTTTTCCATTAACCAAAACCACATAGGTTTATAATTATTACGAACAACATGCATATTTTTAATACAAAGGAGATCATTAGAATTTTTTAGAGATACTCGGTGAATAAATCAATATCATTCTTTAATTTTAAAAGTAACTCAGAGTGTTCTATAACAAATTAGCATGTTTATATTCAGGAACTAAATGCAAACAAAATAATATGAAGTCAGGAAAATTGTATGTCATGAGCAATCTATCTTTTGAGGCCTATCAAAAACAAAAGATCCTTTATAAGTTTATATTCAACCCATTCATCTCCATCCTTGCCTTGATGAAGCTGACAACAGTTCTGCTTCCAGAGGAGTAGCAAAATACAGAAGACAAAGTAAGCAATAAAATGTAAATGTCATAAGAAACAAACAAACAAAGTATAAGAAATGTAGTTTTAATATGGAGATATATGAACTCACATTGATTACTGAGATATGAACTCACATTGATTGTGAACTCATAAGTGACCTTGACGACTCTGTCCCTATTAACAATATGTTTTTGAAGAATAAGCATTAAAAGTTGTGGTTAAAATAGGTCTTGCAAACGTAAAAAAAATAGCTTCAATTATTACTCTTGACATTTAGGTTAAGAAATTACAGCGTCATAGATAGCATGTTATGGATAGTTTGTAATCAAAATGAAATTATGTCCTTTAACACATAAGTGCAATAAGATAGAATGACTACTAAAAATATAGTTAAAAAGAAATTACAACATGATATTTAATCCACTAAATTTAGGGGAAGGAATTGGGAAAAAGTAATTAAAAATTTGAATTAAGAAATACACAATTTGGAACAATTGAATGTAGAGGCAAAATCAAAATTTCCCAAATTAAAATGTTTATGAGAGAATTAGAAGTTAAATCACATTGTTGTGTCCAATTTGTGGGTTTCATTGGCAGAGGACGCTAATACCGTTCAAATTTGAAACAAAGTTCCAAAAAGCCAAAATTTCAGAAGAAAATGAAGCAAACGACACAATTACAAAGATAAAAAAGAGAAAAAAAAAACCCTAACACCCAATCGAGAAAACCCCTAAACCCCAATCCAAAAAGAGATAAAAGTAAACTAACTAGAAATAGATCATTCAACAAGAGATGGCAAGAGAGGGACATGAGTGCGACACAAGAGACATGGTGAGAATGAGATCCAAGCACGTTGAATTTTATTTAAATTAAAAATATTAAATGAACTATTAATAAATATCTCAAAAATGTTACAACTCAAAAATCACAAAGATATAATTGTGTTTTTTTTAAATGTTAATCTATATTAACCAACGTGAAAATGTAATTCATTTAAATTTAAAATGGTGCGGTCTTAAAAAAGTGTTACAGTATTGTTTGTTAATTTTTTTAAAGATGTTAATCTATTCTAACATTTTTTTTTAAAATAATGTTACACACTATCTTTAGCAACATATTTTAGAAGAAAAAAAAAATGTTACTATGAGTTGAATTCTCATCTATTGCAACAATTTTAACAAATGTTATTTGGAAAATGTTGCTAAAGCGGTCATTTAGTAACATTTTATTGAGTGTTACACAAAAAATGTTACTAAAAGTCATATGTGTAGTAGTGTTTATTTCCAAAAATAAACATTGCTACATAATCATCGATTGATCGCACACCTAAAACCTCTATAAAGCAAACAAAAATCATGGCTAGCATATGAAGACAAAATAGGTGGTGTACTGATTTCTTTATTAAAAGATGTGGTTGGGTTCCATATATAGAGTTTCCAAAAAAAATTGCATCAACAACGGATCTCTAATTGCATATTAGTAACATGGGCTATACACAACATTTAATAAAATGTTGTAAAAACATATTAGTGACATTTATTCATATTTGGCAACATTTTTTAAATATTGTTAAAAGCTTTTAACAACATAGTTAACCTGCAATGATATCTCAAAGGAATGTGTATTGAGATATACATCATAATTTATTGATAAGAAATGCAGAATCGGTAAGGATATGAAAATAAGTTTTTTTTGGGGCATGGCAAAATTAAATTTTAATACCTCAAATAATGATCAGAAATCATAGAAAACCAACACTTACTAACACATTTTGAGCGCATGAAAGACTTCAGAAGCATTCTCAAAAAGATTTCCATTCACAAATCATTTGGTAGATGCATATTGTTTTGCTTTGTTTTTTTAATGAGTCACTATTATTGAATGATATTGTGGAAGTCATTATATATACACTTCACAAAATACATTAGTTAAATATGATTTTCCTTCTCGCAAGTGTGTACAACTCTTCATGAGAACACTTTAATTGTTTCTTGAAGCAACTCCTATACTCTTGTCGTTCAATGGATATGCAAGTTATCTATGTTTTTGGTTCTCTATATCCAAACATGGATAAGTCGACAAACATAAAAGCTATCAAGTTTATTGAACTATTTAACTCTTAAAATAATAAAAAGTAATTTTATATTAATATTTTCCTTTAACAACAATTATTACAAACATTTATTTTTTTTAAAAAATAAACACCCTTGATCTACATATTATAATGTTATTGTTTTTATATTTTGATACATTATATGTAACAATATTCCTTATTAATAAATTTAATATAATATCATATTTAGTTTTAATGCACATTGGACATTAGATTTATCAAGTTAGGGTTAGTAAATAGGGATTGACTCCTTATTTCGTTGAAAAGTATTCTTAGGGCTCATTTTACTAATGCTTGACCTACTTGTAGCTTACGAAGGTTTTTATAATTTACATTTAACATTGGAGTTGAGACATTAAGTTAGGAGGCTAAAAAATAGGGTATGATATCTTCTATTGCTCAAAAGTATCCTTAAGACTTATTTTATTGATTTGTGACCTACTTGTATCTTATAAAGGTTAGATAATGCACATTAGACATTGGATTTATCAACCAAAATTGTCCATTATATGTTGTCATGCTTCTAGTTCAAACTTCAATTTTTTTTCCTTCTTAGGGTTATTGAAAAGTATTTTATGAAAATTAGATGTAGGCGGGTCATACCAATCAAAATAATCACAATGACGAATAGTACCATTAATGTAATTACCACATCCATAGAACCTCCTGCCTGGATTATTGTTAGACCATGATACTTTTAGCATGCTACAAGCTACACATTTACACATTCTTGTGTGATCATAAGCACTAGATGACACATTCATGCTACTTCCTGAAGATGCAGAATTCCCCAATGTAGATATTGTGGTCTATCAATATAAACACATCTTTAATGTAATTCTAATTCATGATTGGATTTCATACAAATATAATGTTGACAATATGCAATTTCAAAGCTCTATTTAGTATCCATTTTAGAATAGCTAAAGCTAAATCTAAATTCACAAATACCAACAATGTTGAAATATACTATTCTTACAAACAGGAATGAATGCATACAAAATTACCACTATTGAATCATAGAGCCAATTGATTTCTAATAATAAAAACAAATTCAATTAAACTCTTCCAAAAAGAAAAATAATTAACTAAATACACACACCAAAAAAAATTATGGGCAATGGGTCACCAAAAATGAAGCTTTCACAAGCAAAAAATTAATATTAACTCTTCCTCTAACGATGATGATTCAACAACCAAATAAACCATGAAAATAAAATTTGTGTCAGCAAACACTAGATTCACCATTAAAGACAATGTAAGTTAGGAAAAAAAATAAAAGCCATTGTACCTCTTTCATTCCTCTTACTCACTTCATGGTTGTGAGAGGGATACAAAACAATTCAAATCAAATTTATGTGTTAGAAAAGACTCGATTAACCATTAAAGACGATGAGAGTTGGGAAAAAAGCCACTGTACATATTCCCTTACTTCATTTCTTCTGCACTTCACAGCTACAATAGGGTTACATAAACGACGAAAAAGAAGAATTTGGATTAGAAAAAATTCGATTCACCATTAAAAACTACTAACACGAAAGTATAACTACATCATAGTCTTTGCTAACATAAAATAAAACCCTCGATGGTGCAGTTGTACTTTTGGCCATGAGTGGCTAGTCTCCTTAGTTCGAGATTATGATGTAGTCATATTTTTATACCCCTTTTCTGATTTTAATGAAACCCTCGATGTTTTTCAGTCAATTAAATATCTTTTTTATTCTTTATTGTTAATTTGGAATTGATCACTCTGAATCTTAATATATTGCATTACAGTGACCATCTGCATGTAATTGATTGACTTAGAAAGAGATTACTTCTACGTAACTTGCATGATTAAAATGGTTATGAGAAATTCTGGTAAATTAATTAATAGATCACCCTTGTTTTGATCTTAATCCTTTGACTTAACACGATGTTTCTATAATCAATTTAGTATTGATAAGGGCAAAAAGTGTTATTAAACCATAATTAAAGGTTAATAATTGAATTTGGGAATATTAGTAATTGACAATATTTTAGACTTTGTTAGAATTAGAATTGGGAAAATTGAAGTGTGAAATCACAATCCTAGGTTGCTTATTAAAACTATTTTCACATCAACTCTTCTATCTTTGTTTCTTATTTACTAAATTGAACAATTAACTACAACTATCTTTTATTTAATTTTACATTAAATGCTTAGTTTTACAAAATTAATTGTTTGAGAAAACAATTGATCTTTTGGGTTCGATATCTAAACTTTTAGTACATTGTTACTACTACATAGAGTACATTTGTCCTTGTGCGATGTGTTTTCAAGCTTGTGCTTTTTGGAATTCATTTATTTCTTGCAGGGTGGCTTGTTTTGGTTTTGGCGCATTTTCACGTAATAGGATTGTATGGGCCAGAATATGGGTGTCTAATCCTTATGGGCTAACTAATTGGAAGGATATAATTCGTAAATCCTGCGTGGGGCATGGAAGGTTTTGATCCTTTTGTTTCGGGGGGGGGGTAGCTTCTCATCATATTGTAGCTTATTATTTTTATGCATCACCACTACAAGAAAAATGACTTATACTTATAGACAAAAACTATCACTAGAAGTCCAAAATCTGTCGATAGATGTATAAAAGACTTTATCCTACAGGCGTTTTAGGTGTCAACTTTGAGGGGGCATACAATGACAATTAATAGCCTGTCACCATAGGTTTTACTTGTGGGTATATTTTTAACTATAGTCACATTTGGCTGTCACTATAGGTAACACCTAGAATTTCAAATGTGTAGGTAAAAGGTATTAATTTATACTTATAATCTCTAACTGTAGGTAAAATTCATTCACTTGTACCTACGATCATATGTAGGTAAAGGCCATATAATAATAATAAATAGTTCCTAATTACGCTCTTTGTTGATTATAATTTTTAATTAAATATATTTTATTTTTTGTTTTAAAAAATAAAATAATTGAAAGAATGATTATTGAAACTTGAAATAGAAGGAATCACCAACAATTTAT
This sequence comes from Glycine latifolia, assembly GCA_013407115.1. Lineage (NCBI taxonomy): Eukaryota > Viridiplantae > Streptophyta > Magnoliopsida > Fabales > Fabaceae > Glycine > Glycine latifolia. The sequence continues at coordinate 26,040,800 of CM023946.1, read as the reverse complement.
ACACTTGAAAGTTGAAATTTTAAATATTACTTTCTATTTCTTTTGTTTGTATTTCCTGTGTACTTGAATTTCACAAGTCAATAGGTAAAGACAATCATATGTATAATTTAGAATTTAATTAACAACCACTGAAGAGATCGAGAATATCAATGTTTTTCCAATCAAAACATTTTCACATCTTCATCACCATCTAAACCATGTTCTTGAAATAACAATATTACTTATTAAGAATAGCATCACCAATATCATAAACCAATATTCAACAAAATATAAGCATCTATATTTCAAAAAAATCTAAAAAGTCATATTTATTAGTCAAATTTAAACACAGTGGTGATAAATGAAACTTTATAAATATAGGCAAGCAAGAGAGAAAGACAACCATGCAAAACTTCCTTAGGGCATATGTCAATAAATTATGAAACAATTAATTAAGCATTTGGTTCCAAGAACATTAGGAGCAATGGGCAATCAAAACCTCAAAATGCAAAAGTTAATGTGTTTGTGTGTTTGTTATCTAATATATACATGTTTCAAGGAAGTTATGCAAATTTCTTTTTACCTTCACAAAATGATAGCAGCTCTTTCAAATGCACCAAATTTTGCGGAGTCTCATTTGTAAGTTTTTCCACAATAGGACTTATCTTAAAAATCAAGAAATGGTTAAATGACTTTATTCTTCAATTTAATATATAGTTAAATACTAGAATAAACAGTTGGCTAAGAATAAATAGCGTATTTTAAAAAAAAACACCTTTGACTAGATTGGGCTATAAACACTAGATTGGGCTTTTGTCACATAAAAGGATAAACATAAAAGCTATGAGTTTGTGAATTGGATCAATAAGAAGACTCGATGATATTATGAATCATTACCTACTAGGGAGCGCATTAGAATAAGGAACTGGAGCTTAAAAAATTTAAAGAGGAATTTCATACTTGGAAATTCTCAAATGTTTCTTTAACTAACATGCTACTGGCAGACAATGTTACTTTTAAATGATTGATCATGTTCTAAATAATCTAATAAGTCAGATATTCATTTTTAATAAAATTAACCTGTCACTACCTGCAAAAGCTTGCCTTGCTACAATCGTCATTCAACAAAATTTTAGTCTTTATTGTTACCAAGCAAGCTGAAAAAGAAATAAGCAATTGTTATAAGTATATAAAAAAAAGTAATATTGATGTAGAGGCTCTAGACAATGTCTTTTAATAGTATTGAATGAAGAAAAATTCAAGAGTTTGGTGCTGATTGACTTATATGCTCATTTATCTAATGAAAAAATGTAACTATAACACAAGGAAACACAAAAATAGATAACTCAAAAAGAAAATAGAAAACCCCTTCATTTGTGAAGATGAAGGAAAGTGCACCAAGCTAATGTGTCAGAAACTTATATGATATCTAACTTCCCATGTCAGGTCTTGATTCCAAAACATGCTTTATAATCATCATATTGCACAAAAGAAACTTTGTGGATAAAGATCAAGAGAGTATCTTAAAACAGACTCCATTAATAGCTAATTACTTAAGACTCTTAAGAAATTTTATCATTTAATGACATTTTTTTTTGAAAAATAAAGTAAATCTTATTGTGGTAAAGAAAATGATCTCGCACCTAAAGTAGAAAAATAATAAAACAACATTAATTGAATTCTAACTACAATATCACTTCAAATTGGTATTGATATAATTCATATTTTTAATTATATAGATTAAATAAAAAAAATCACAACTACAACATACTTTAGCGAATGTTTAAACGGTATTTAAAGACAATTTGAACATTTAAACAGTATTTAAAGACAATTTCTCAATTTTAAAGTATTATTATAGCCGTACCTTGACATAGATGGAGGATGCCAAAAGCAAGACCCTCCAAGCCTCTCACATTAGTCATGGATGGATACCTTCATAGACAAAATTGGTTTTGATGTGTACATATACGAAAGCCATGACTACTTAATAACTCCTTGTGAAACTATCCTATTCTAATCCACAAACCTGCATAGAATACCATATTACTGTAGATAATTGCTGAAACTAATCACATTTGTTCTTGCTCTCTAACCACTTACAAGAACATGAAACATCAAGATTTTATATATCTCATTTCATCAACATCTTGCTATACTCTGAATTCATCTAAATAAAAGAATTCACAAACATAAGAAAATAAATAAAATTAAAATTAAAAACACAAACAGAACATTGAATTCTAGCTTCGAAATTAGCACATAATTATCTTCAAGATATCTTTTTGTCAAAGCATTTCCTTGAAACTTATCGGGAAATAAAAACTGTATGAAAGAATTTAAAGGGATTCATGATAACCTTGTTAAAGGTTTGGCCAATGGAAATAATATTGTGGAGAAGTATGCAAGTGTAGATCAGGAAACCATTTTTCTTCATATCCGCCATTGATGTCACCTTCAGATCAAACCATTTTTGTGCCACCATCGAAACCACCAAGTCCCTGCTTTGCTCGCGAGACTCTGTGCCGGTGTGCAAAGCCCTATGTGCGAGACAAATAGAGCAATCACATCATGTTTTATTTTATCATTTAAATTAGTATTTGATTTTGAAATTAAGTTAATTAGTTTTAGAGTAATTTAAATTTGATAGTCATTATTTTATTAAAATATGATAAAAATATTTTAATTCTTATATTTTTTAATTTTTAAATTAGTATTTCAGCTTGTCTCTTATATACAAAATAAATATTTATTTTATATGACTATAATTCTTAATAAAAATATTTTTAAATTTAAATTATATTATAGTTAAAACTAATAATAAATATATATTTACAAATATACAAATTATATTTAAAATATTATAAAGATTTTATTTACATAAAAAAATTGTACAAGTAAACTTTTTTGAGTTTTAGCTACTCCAAAGAATTGTAGGTACAAGTATTTGAGATTTTACCTGCACTAGATATTTGTAGGTAGAAGTTTTTTAGAGTTTTACTTATACTAAAATAAGTGTAGGTAGAAGATTTTGCTTACACTAAATATTGATAGATAAAAATATTTTAGACATTTACATATTTATTAGAATATTACAAGGTTTTACCAACAACATACATTCTTAGGTAATAGTATTTTTAAATGTTGTATATTAGTAGGAAAAAAACATCTAGGTACAAGGCATGTTTCTCAAATAAATTTAAATTTTCTAAATATGAATAAATTGATTTTATAAAAAAAACGCTATAAATATTCTTAAAAAAGTTAGAATAAGCTTGTAGTCCACAACTTAAGTGGGAAAGCATAAAAAACCCACCGTACCTTTTCGGCAAAAAAATATAAATAATATAAATTAATTATTTATTTAGGCAAAAAGGGCAAATGAAACAATATTTAGGCATTTGGGGTAGCCTAACACGCCCTGCCTAGGCGTGTTTAAACACGCCCTGCCTAGGCGTGTTAGGGTCCCCAAATGCCTATATATTGCTTCATTTGCTTGACATTTAAGATTTCGCCTTCTCTCTAGAAATAGCTCTGCCTTCTCTCTAGAAAGTGGGTGTTGATTTCTCTGAAGCGAAGCCCTGCCGAATTCGAAGCGCGGCCGACAAGTAATTAGGGTTCTGTGTAGAAGTTGTTGTGCTTCAGGATCTACAGCTTGGGATAGGATATTTTGTGAAGATTAGCGCTGGAAAGAAGTAAGTTCTAAACCCTAAACAATGTTGCATATTATTTAAAGTTGTTAGCGACATAGTTGTTAGGTTCATAGTGTATATGTTTACGTCTTAGGGTTTAGATTTAGTGTTGAAATTGTCATTAGGGTTTATGGGGTGATCAGGGTTTAAGTGGTCCGGCTTAGGGTTTAAGGTTTACGGGGTGAATAGGGGTTATGTCTTGATGGACACACCTAGGGTTTATGGCGCATGTGTGGATTAGGGGTTAGGTACGGGGGTACACACC
>CM023946.1:26005709-26027540 GCA_013407115.1 Glycine latifolia | reverse complement strand
CCTAAACCCTCGAACTCGAACCCTTACTCTCTTGCCCACTGCGCCGCTAAGTGCCCACTGTGTCACCACCGCATTGCTCACTAGTCACTACGTCGAGTTCGAGGGTGGGACTTGCACAAAAATGTTTCCCAAAAGAGGTCTGCGCCTAAACGACCATCTAGCTCTCACTTTGCTACCTTACTTCCTTACTCCTTTCTCCCTTGCCCACGCGCCTAAACCCTCGAACTCTAATCCTTTCTCCCTTGCCCACTGCGCCTAAACCCTCGAACTCGAACCCTTTCTCCCTTGCCCACGCGCCTAAACCCTCGAACTCGAACCCTTACTCTCTTGCCCACTGCGCCGCTAAGTGCCCACCGTGCCACCACCGCATTGCTCACTAGTCACTACGTCGAGTTCAAGGGTGGGGTTTTGGGTTTACGATTTAGGGGGTACGGTTTATTGTTTAGGATTTAGGGTTTATGCTTTAGGGTTTATTGAGCTACCCTAAATCCTAAATCCTAAATCCTAAACCCTAAATCCTAAACAATAAATCCTATGTCTGTTCCCAGGGCCATAAATCCTAATCACAATGTAAACCCCTTACCTACCCTGAAATCCATAAACCCCAATCACAGCATACGACCTACACCTTAAACCAGCACCCACAAACCCTAACTCTGTTCCCCAAGTCATAAACCCTAATCCCCATGTACACCCTAAACCCTAAACCCGATTTACATACACCCTAATGACCACCCCAGGGCCTAAACCCAAATCACAACATAAGCCCTGAACACTAAACCGACACCCATAAACCCTAAGTCTATACCCACAATCCATAAATCCTAATCACACTGTCAACCCTAAACATACACCGCATTACGTACACACTAATCACTGCCACAGGTCCTCAACCCTAATCACAATCCATAAGCCCTAAACCCAGAACCTACGTATGTACCCCAAGCCATAAACCCTAATAACAATGTAAACCCTAATGCTACACCGAATTACATAACCCTAATCACTAGCCTAATCACTAACATAATATCTAGGTCGCTAACAAGTTCATATGATCCTAACAATTTTCTAATTTAAAAATATAACAAACTAAATACTATGCACAATCAGTTAAATCGACTTACTTGTCGGCCGCGCTTCGAATTCGGCAGGGCTTCGCTTCAGAGAAATCAACACCCACTTTCTAGAGAGAAGACAGAGCTATTTCTAGAGAGAAGGCGGAATCCTTAAATGTCATTTTCAGAAGCAATATATAGGGACATGGGGACCCTAACACGCCTAGCTTGGGCGTGTTAGGCTGTCCCATTTCCCTAAATATTGCCTCACTTGCTCCTTTTGCCTAAATAAATAATTAATTTATATTATTTATATTTTTTTGCCTACCTTTTCCTTTGCCTATTCCTCGGTTGACGGCTGCGTTAGGGTTTCATATACAATAGAAAAGAACACTTATGACTACAACTTGAAAAGAAACATTAAAATAATAAAAAATGATCAAATAATTAATTGGAAACGGGACTTATCTGCAAAAACTGAAAATTTGAAAGGTAATCTCTGATTTGTTATCATTAAATGACGTGTCATTATCTTATTTGTCCAACTAGGCGAGGGTACCAAAACAGACTTAAATAGAAGGGTTCGTAAGAGTTGCTTTCTTTCTATTTTGCATTTACTAATGTTGGCAACTAGTAGTATAATAAGTAAATTAAAACGCTTAAATTGAAAGAAGTGTAAAATAAATAGGGATTTAAAGAATTTGCTGAATGAAAAGTCCCGAAAGATAGAAAGTGGAAAAATTAAAGTACAAGAATGTAAAAAGTATAGGAAAAGTAAAAGTGCAAGAAAAGTATAATGTAAGAAATTAAAAAGTAACAAAATTCAAATCACATTGATATGAATGAAAATTACAAGAAATTGAGAGAGGAAGACAACCTTAAATCAATACATGAATCCAGGCATCACTGTGTCATAGGATATGTAGGATATTATCAAGAAAACACCACTCATGTAAAACATCTGTCTTAACTAGTGTCCTCAATAGGTGCACATGTCTCACATGTGTCTTGAATGTATTTAAGTGCATACTTATTTATCTATGTACTGCTAAAAAATAATTAAAGTACTGCTACTTAACTAATTCTAAATCTACCTATAGAAGAACGCGATAGAATCTTCGTTTGAATTCAAATATGGTGACTTTTTTTTTTAATTCAATCTGGCCACTAGCCAGATTACCACCGTCAACCTCTAAGACTTTATAACTTTTCACTAAGTGTTCATGTCTCCTGTGGTGACCATTTTCTGCTTTAACATCAACATCATCCTCACTTTAAACTTTGACAAATTTCCCTCTTGAAATCATATACTAAAAATAATGACAATTTTGTAGCCTTAATTTGCTTTATTTTCTTTTCATTTTTTATTGGCAAATTAAATTAAGTGAAACAATTATTTCTTCAAAGTATCAGAGGTACTAAAAAAAGAAGCTCTCTAACCTCGTACATGCAAAGATCACTTGGCATCATTTTTTACCTGAATAACAACTACATATATTAGCCATGCATTTAGATTACAATATCAACTATAAAAAGAGTGTAGAAAACCTGGGAAGTTGGATATTTGCCCTCAACTATACACATGGTTTTAGAGTTAAAAATTACATGGTGTTCCTTTTGTTTGATCACCCAAGTCTTTGATAGTGATACGTAAACTTTTATCAAAACCATTCAATCGAATAATGAAGATGAATTAATTGGAAACCCCTATCTCAAATTCAAAAGCATTGATATTAAGAGAACTGACTCTAAAGTAAGCAGTTGATTCAAGGTTTTTTCCCAAAATAGGCCAATCCGACGGCAAAAGATTAATTGGATACCATATAAAATGTCTTATATATATAGAACAAAAATAATTAAATTAATTATTGATATTATGTACATATATATGTATTACAAATCATTCAATTGTTTGAAGATATCTTATTAGTAGTTATTATTAATTCAATCAATAAGTGTTATCATATTAAGAGAGATAATTTTTTTAAATAGATTTAAGTATTTTAAGAGTTTTCAACCGACGGATATCCGGTTTTTAAAAAAAAAATCTGACATTGTATACTTTATTTTTATTTATTTCAGATAAAACAATCCTTAAATTGATGACAAAAATATCATCAAACAGTGTTAGAATAATCAAGAGACTATAAAATCTTCCCATCTTGTCAAATGCATTTCCAAATTAATATATCTTCAAAAAAGTTAATTAATTTTGCCACTAACAATTTTATAGTAGTAAGCCGTAACTCATTGTTTTGTAAGCGTGATCTTTCAATAGATAGACCAATTTCATTTCAAGATATGATTGTTCCCTAGAAGGGAAGCCACGACAAACACTTGATAGATACACCAATAACATCAGAAAAGGGTGCACATCCCATTGCATACATACTATTTTAATATGAAAAGAAATTAAAATAATTCTTCTTTCATATTACAAAAGCCAAAGAAAGCAAGAAAGTGCAGCTAAGACTTAAGGTGGAAAGAAAAATACACTTCAATTGTTTACTTTGGTGGTTCTTTTATGGCCCATTCTTTGAGAAAATAATAAACGGACGAAGACCAGCTTCAACCAGATCTGTGTCGGAATCCTGCATTTTATCGTGTGTGGTGATGAGCGCGTTATCCTACTAATAAGAAAATAGTAATAAAGAACGGAAAAGGTACATTTAACTTGTTCAAAAGTATTTTAGCATCTTAAAAACCAAGAATTTGATCAATGAATTGCCTTCTACAGTATTCCGTTTCATTTATTACCATTCTCAAGTTGCTAACCTTTTGAGGAATTCACGTGGTAGCCAAGTGTTCTACCGGTACCCAACAAAGTTCATGCCATGGTTTTGCTTGAACTAAGTAGAAAAACCTTTATGTTACGGATAATTATGAAAAAATGCATTAAATGGAGTCATTTGTAATTCTGATATTATTGTGGTGAGTCAAAAACTTTTATATTAAGTCCACGGTTATGATTACAAACAACAATTTAAAAGTATGGTGCATGCTTGTTGATAAGCGTGATATTTTGAAGCAATAAATGGTTATTTTTGTATTGATTTTACAGTAATTTTATCCTCAATGTCAATATTATCGCTAATCCAAACACGTTAATAAAAAATAATCCATATATTATAACGATTACTTGAATAAGTTTTGACTTCATTTTACAAAAAAGTTTTAGTGAGTCTTTTGGAGTAACACAAATGGAACCCAATGCCACCCTAACAAAAGCTATAGAGAAACATTTCTTGTAAATCGTTCCGAACAATAGTCTAATTAAAATATTGGCCAACGAGTTGGGACTAAGTGTTGGAGAGTGTTGTGGCCGTTGTCATTATCTACAATATCAAAGGGCATATATGTAATCAAGAGAAGCAGAAAATGCCAAGAACAATATATATAACCGAATTCTTCCTCTCATATTATGTTGTTAATATCACGTATTCACACAAAGCGAAACAAAACAGACGCACACTTTATGCCCTTACCTTCACCAATCCCTTGTTTACAATACAAACAGATATTTCTCTGAAAAGTTTAAATTTATGAGGATATCTTCTTAATTGGTTGTTACTTCCTCCCACTCGTGTTAAATGGCTAATTGAACATGAGATGCATGCTATCATGCAAGGTTTAAAAAATCAAAATAAAAAACCGTAGCTAGTTCTAAAATTGATTCTCATAGTAACCGCATAAGCCCTAGAATTTAAGAGTAATCTCACTTCCAGTGCTCTCTTCCCCTTCTTGACCTCTTAGTACTGCCAACCCTTTCTTCTCTCCATTCCATTTACCACTCTCCGACTTCCCATCCTCAATGCTCTCTGACTGGTCACCACTGCTCCGAATATCGGACTCCGAAGAGTTTCGTGTCTGTGATGCTGTCTTGTACATGTGAAAATGATGATGATGCAGGGTGTGGTCATGTGGTGGTGGCAACAATGATAACGGTAGAGCTGAGTTATAGAACTCCTGGGGCATTTGGGTGGCTGCACAGTAGTGCGGTGGTGCCACATGTGAGGTAGGATGTGGGCCATAGAGGGTGGGGCCACTCGAATATGGCACCGCTGCTGCTGCCGTGCCATATTCTGGTGGCACCCAAATTCCTTGAAGGACTACAAGCTGGGGTGTTGGTCCTCCTGTTTGTAGGCTCGGATTGGGTCTTCTAGTGTGAAGCCTGTATTTCTGTGAACAAATTTTAACATGGGAACTTGATGAGAAAGTGCAAGAAAACAGACAAAGGAACTACAAAAAAGAAGAAAACAAAAAGCAAAAATATTTTCAAATGCTCAACAACGTGGTAAAGCAATTAAAACATAAGTTTTAGATCCACCAACAAAAATATATTTCAATTCTTTAAATTTTTATAAAACAAAACTCACTATATTTATTAGAAAAAATATCACATATTAACAAAAAATATAATATATAATTTCCTCATTAGTAAAATATTTCTTTTAAAATTATATAGGCTTCACTTGTGATTGGTTACATCTTGATAATAGATATTGTGCAAAGTGATATTAATTAAGCTGTCAGTGAAGCAATAATAATAGTACAACAACAAAGTGGCTCTTTCATTCCTGTCTATATGTACAATCCAGAGAGCTAGAAGTACCTGGAGATGGCTTTTAACTTCATCATTGGTCAAACCCTCAACCTTCATCAGCTCCCTAATCTGTTTCGGGGTGGCCACTGTAAAGTGACAAACAACAAAAAGAAAGAGAACACTTATTAGTGATTGCAGCAATGATTATAATTGGATTGCAGTAATGATTATAGTTCCGGTCAGGCTTATTATGTAGCTTATAAAATAAGTTCATGATTGCTAAAGAAATGTGTTATTCATGTAATAATTCATGCATCGATTTATATATATTATTTTTATATATTTTTTCATCTATTGTATCATTTATTACATAATTGTATCTTCTTCTTTCCCTTAATTATACATTTTTATGTAAAATTACCATTTCTCTGCAATAGTTTTAAGTACAAATTAAATGCGGTTATCTTTTCAAATCTATTTTTAGTACTTAATTTTTTTTTATAATCTTTAAAATACATAAAAATTATATGCTTTTAATTAGATTTTCAGAGGTGTTTTTCTTAATAAATAAAAAAAAAAGATGTTTTCTTTATAAATAAATAAAAACCCTAAAAGAGTCATATTTCAATAGAGCAAAAAATATATTTAATTGGTGATACCTTGAGATCCACCAAGCATCTGAAGAGCATTAACAAATCGACGATGCAAATCCGGTGACCAACACCTTCTTGCTTTCCTATGAGTTTGGCCACTAGTGTTAGTTGTGGTGGTGGTAGTATTTGCTGTTTGTGCCTCAGATGCAACTGAAGCACTTTTTCCCTGATCAACATTAACCCCTTCACAACTCCCTCCTTTGCCTGAATTCTCCCTTTTGGAACATTTCTCTGCCTCTAATTCACACTTATTTTCCTCAATTTCTTTCTCAGGAGATGCAAGGGCCAACTCAGGAAGACCCCTTAACCCTTGGAACGAGTTTCGTTCTTTTGAGAATGGTAAAAAGGCTCCCCCATTCCTATGTTTGTTGTCTAGGGCTAGCTTCGGGCTCACGCTAAAGCCAATATCAGCACCTTCTTTTGGTAATAATGTAATTGTGGACTGTGGTTTGGTTCCTTCACTTGCTTGGCTCCATAGTTGAGCTGATGTCATCCAATTCGCCTTGTCAGATATGTTTGATGTTTTTTCAGTGCTTTCTTGAGAGTTTGGATGCTTTAATATTGGCATGAATTCTTCCAGAACTGGCCTTATTCCTTGGTTTGATCTGAAGGCTAGTAGTTGCTGCCTTGAAGCCTCCATAGCTACGCGAAATTGAAGATTGAAAGAAATTAAGATTGTTACTTTGCATTCAAAAAAGACAAAATTTGAGACTAATGATTGTGTATACCAAAATAATAAATTACAATAAGAGAAATTCTATGGTACCCTAAATTTTTTCCAAGGGTTTTTGTATATTGAGAAACTTTCTTTCCCCTTTTCTTATGTGCCCAAAGAATTGTAACAAAACTCTTAGATTTCTGTGGGTATGTATAGCAACTCTCTAATAACAATAAAGAAGATATAACTCTCACTTTTATATGAGAAGGAAAAGCGAAAGAAGAAGACTGCTAGAAAGAGAGCAAGAGGTTAAAAAAAAAGACCTTAATTACAAAAGCCATTTATATTATTTGGAAGATCAGAAGAAAAAAAGATGAATATACTGAGTTTTTTTATAGAAGTGTATATATATATATATATATATATATATATATATATATATATAATATTTTCATCATGGGGTATTGATGAAACTTTAGGGTTTAGGACATTCCATGTTTTCATTGGTTCATTGGAATTTGGAACATTATCAACTACGTTTAATATGTTTCTTTGGTGAAACCACGATGATGATTGATTGAAACTTGTACCGTTGGTGAGGAGTTGCATGCAAAGAGGAAGCTCGCGCTTGAAGGCATCAATCTTGACATGTTCTTCCTCTAAGCGAGAGAGGAACTCCTCAACCTTGTAGGTCTGATCAGTTTCAGTTTGATTTGAAAATGATTTCAGCAGTGTGGAGTAGCTGTAGGGCTTGTAATCCATCATGCTTAGTTCTGCTTGTGATGGCATCTTTAAATTTCACGTATGTGATTAATTAAGGATAATGAATAGCAACAAGAACAGTTTAGGATGAAAATATGTTTATGACAACACTTGAGGTATGTAGGAACAAACAAGAGGAAAAGAGGGTGTTTGGCCTCTTATTCCTTTCTAGTGCAAGTGGGGAGAGAGAGAGAGAGAGAAAAGTGGTGTGATGTTGTTTGTGAACACAAGGAGGATCGAGGGGGGATCGTCTTCTTTTTAGGAGTGAGTTCAATGGAATAAAGTAGGGTTTATGAGAGAGAGAAAACAAAAGAAGAAAAGTAGGGGGGGATAAAGGAGAACAATGTAACTTCTTTCAAAAACAAAAATTTTTAATAAAAAAATGAGAGAGGTGCTGTGAGAGAAGGAATCAGAGAATTAGAGAATCTGACAACAGAGAGTCTTGTGCTTAGAGCCTGGTTTTAGCAAATTACTTTGAGTGTTATTGCATCAATTCAAAATCAACAATATAGAAAAGCATGATTCTTAAGCTTCATTTTACTGTTATTATTTTTCCCCCTTTATACTCTATTCTTTCATTATATTCTATCCCTCTTGTACCCCCCTAAATTTAGCTTTCTTTTCACAAGTTTTTTTTTTTTAAATTTGTACTTTCTATTCATATATAAGTTATTGCCAAAAGAAAATAAAGAGTTTGACAATACTACGTATTAATCAGTTTTTAGCTCTAATTTTAGGCTTTATTTTTTTATATATATTCTATGAGTTTTTTTTCTAACTAATAAAGATTTAACAAGATAAAAACAAAACAAGATGGAAAAATATATATCTTCCAACTATTTCTGTTTTTTGGTTTTTAAAACTATTGTTTTATAAATAATTTTAAATTTTTATAGATTTTGGATGTGAAATTGATTGACGAGTAGCTGAAATTATTTTAGAAAATCATTTTAAAATAAAAAAATAAGAAGGGATTTTTTTATCAACAATAAGAAGGGATTGAAACAGGTCCTTCTACATTTTTCGTTTTAGGCTTTGTTTTATTTTTTTTTCTGAATTTTCTTGACAAAGAGCCTAAAACACCAATAGATTAATACTCATAATGAGAAATAAAGTTTTAGGCTTTATGTTCCTACATGAAAAATACATTTACAAAAGAATCCTTCCCATTTGTCCACGTTTCAGCATTATTAATTAGAAGTAGTTTTTTTTAATATTTTTGACAATATTTTTCAGTTTAGTTCTTAAATGAAATAAATCTAAACTTCGTTTTGGTTCTGTTATATATGAACAAAAATCTCTTTATTTTTTTACCTATAACTAACAAACAATTTTTTGTATTTACTTTCTATAGGAGTATACTATATTACCATTATAATTAATGTCGACAAATGGAGGGGACTAATATATATATATATAGAGAGAGAGAGAGAGTGAGAGAGAGAGAGAGAGAGAGAGAGAGGTAAGATGCAAAAAACAATCATGTAGAGACAAAGTCAAGAAATAGTGTCTTGTAGGAATTAATTCTTTATTTAACCTTTAACAAACAATAGTGTTGTCAATTTTCGTATGACTTTTTTTAAACTAAAATGGCCGTTCTGTATTGTAAATGAGACTCAGATTCTCCAGCAACTGTATATCAAACTTCACTAACAGTGTGTTATCTTTCTTCCTTTATTTTTGGTTCTTTGATTTCTTTTTCTTTTAACCTGGGATTGAATTTTCTTTAGCGGATATCCATGAGTTTTTGGTTCAAAGTTTCTCTTTGTGCAATAAGCACAAGGATAAGGATTCATATACAAGAACATCGATCAAGTGGTCCATCTTAAACAAGGCAAACGTATGTGTATTTGTCATGAGGTATGTAATTTATATTTTGTAGTAGTTGTTGTTTAAGTTGTCTTTGGGTATGTAACCCACACATATTTAGTTTAATTTAAGGGTAATTTCTTATTCTTAATTAGTTATTATTTTCCGATAGAACTTTTGAAAAATAAGTAATTATTTTATCATTTTTTAATCAAATACTTATTTAATAATCTTTTATTATTTGAGGACTATCATAAATTTTTTATCATCATAAAATTTACTGGAATAATTTATTAAAAACCAAACTAAATTTTTAGTTCTCTAATTTATGTTTTACTGATTTAATTTGATTCTTTATTTTTATTAACTTCAATTAAGTCTTTTAATTTTTAAAATAGGTTTAATTAAGTTTTGACCGTCAATTTTATCTAACAATGATAAGTTTGTATTTATATGGAAATTATGACATGTCATCATTTGCGATGTAGGATTTCACGTTAACATTCTCCAATGGTATTAGTTTTATAATATATATATATATATATATGGTATGCCATATAGTTTTGAATGGTAGCAAAATTAAAACTCAAATTTAAGGAGTGACGAGAATATCTAATCGTCCATCTAGCCAGTTGGGTACCAGATGTTGGCCATGTGTAGGGCAACGTTGTACTTGTAGGTGTCCTTACCAATTTAGTATGCAATATTGCCGTTAGAGCAGGTATTAGTGATTCTACCATGATTAATTAATTAATAGCAACCACTTTGAGCTGGGAGAGCATATACCATCAACATAATTTTCACCACCACATTGAATACAGAGAAAGGGAAAAAGAAAGCACATATTCAAAATACGTTTTAGTATCAATCCACCTTCCACGAAACTTAAAGTGGGCAGAAATAAAAAATCACCTCCCTAAAAGAGTGATAAAGGAAGTTAACAACGGAGAATATATCTTCTTCTGCTACTATCTTTAGTGAAGAGGGTATGAAGCCAAGAAGATTCCCCTTTACAATGCAAACCGTTTTTTGTTCCTTTAGTTAAATTTTGGCAAGATATTTGGCAAACCAGGTTAGGTTAGATTAAACTTTTCGTTATAAGTTTGATTTTTCATATTATCAGAGTTTCTATAGGATTCAATACTCTACAGGGTTAATCCTTTCTACCAACATTTTTCTAATGAGAAAGAGATGTAACTTCATTACAGGACCTTTTTAATGTGCAAACTTCAAACGTTGAAGGAAGTGAGTTAAAACTATAGGAAAAAGCTTGTTAGTGTTCTAATTAAAAGGTACTTGTTAAGAAATACAAAATGAAAAGGTTTTTTTATTAAGAAATTTAACAGTGTACTTCCTCATGATTTTATATTTATTCAGATCCTTTAACAATGTCTTTAAGACAATCATTAACTGGACCCAAAAATATATTACAAAGCTATTTATGCATCTTCTAATTATTTATACTTTTAAGATTATAGGTTCCATGATACTATGTTGGTATATTGGATTTCATTTAACCTTAAAAAGTTTTTTTTATATGATATGGTGATACTATTTATAAAACGTTAAAAAGAGTTATAAAATTGATTTGGTGGTAGAATAAAGAAGGGAAAGAAAGAAATCTCGAGTTCAAATTTCTCTTATTAATAAAAACTAACAATTAAATTGGTTCATAATTTTTTTTATAAAACATTAAATTCATAGAATTATAAAATTACAGAACATAAATTCATAAAATTAAATAACATAATTTTTTTAAATAATATGAATTTAGGTTAATTCGAGTTCTACATGTTCAATGATCCAAACCAATTGAGAATTTTCTCTTCGGTTTGGTTCATGTTGATGTGGTGAATGGGTCAATTCCAACATGTATGTCTACCCTAATCTTCTAATTTATGCTCTGAAATTGGAAAAAAAATTGGCAATCCAAATCCTCTCTCCAAAGAGAAATTGATGATGTAAAGAATCAATTTGTAAGTTGCTTAGTCAATAACCACTAACATGTCTCCTCTATCTATTAATGTATTATATATTTAGTTTGATTGTTTATTAATTGGGTTGTCATTAGCATCAATACTAGTAAGTTGTAATTCTAATATTTGCCTATAACAACAACATTTTAGCACACAAATGTATTGCTGTCTGTTGAAAATATTGTTGAAGATCACGAAGAATTATTTTGGGCGTGTATGAGTAATATTTTGAAGGACTTATATGTGGTATTCCATGTAAATCCCCATAATACAACAAGAACTTCTAGATGTGTTGAGGTTACAAAATTGGCATGGGAGAAAATTTGAATCTAAGAACAATAAAGAAGAAAAATGAAAGGAAGAGAAGAGAAGTTTTTTCTTGGTGTGACAAACTTAGTCAGAGAGACTTGTATTTACAAGACTGAAGAGAATTATATAACTATTTGAAGAATTAATATTAATAAAGATGTTAGTTAAAATAATTAATGATAATTGAAACATAATTTTCATAATTATAAATGGTCAAATGATTAATGAAGATTGAAGACAGAAAATAGAAATCCACAATTTCTGTTATTGGACCAAATGAGAAACTATTATATTAAAAACAAGGATTTTCTGTTAAGCTTTTAAATTTTAATTAAATTAATCTTAAAAAAAATTCTATTAAATCACAATGTAAAAAGGTTACATGACCATTATCACATGCGCAAAGGGGTGGGAGGGATAAATTGATAGATTTACACTGCATCAAGTCCATGAGACCTAAGTTCATACATGTGAAACTTTTATTCCTTATTACTAGCCACTTCTTTTTTTTTTACAAGCATAGAGGTTTGAACCTAAGATCTCATACATATTACTTCCAAATCCCTCACCACTAAGCCAACCCTAGTGATCCACCTTTTTTTTTTTTTTACAATGGTTGCATTGAGGTTTGAACCTAAAATCTCATACATATTACTGCTAAATCCCTCACCATTAAGCCAAACCCTAATGATTTTTATCACAAGTCACGTTGAGAGCATTTATCACAAAATGATAATGTGAGACTTTGCTTGAAATATTCTTTTAAAAAAATTATTATTAATTTGGATCTGTTAGCTGCCCCGAGTCAAGTGCCCTCTTTATTGATCTTTATTATTAAATAAAAGGAACCTAACAACCAAAAGAGTAAAAGTAGAAGGACAGTGAGAAACTAAAGATAATGTGATTCTTTCTTAATTAAAAATGAAAAAGGGAAAGGCTAGTGTGCGTAAGAGGGATAGTGCATCAAATTCCCTGTCCCTGAGCTGACCATACAATTAATAATGAGTGGTTCGTTGCTTTCCAACTTCATTCTTCTCGTTCAAGCTAGACTACAACCCATACCTTTAATATCCATTTTCATTTCTTTTATTTTGTTCTCTATTAGAAAGGAAAAGCAAAAGAAAAATTTAGAGGAAAAAACATACTCATAAAAAAGAAAAGGGAAGACTGGGAAGAGTGTTGTGGGTGACATGTGTCGTAATATTCTTCCATATCCTCCTTTTGAATATCCCTTTTGTCTGGTCCATGAACAGTAACATACAAGGGGCAGAATATTCCTTCCTTCTACCATTCCCCATCTCCTAGAACAGAAAAAAAAAAAAAAAAAAAAATAGGCCATGAACAATGCCCCACATACATTGTATTTCTCCAATGGTATTGGACCTAGTTCAGCAAATTAACTAATACACGACTCTCAACTCGATCATTATTCTTTTTTATACGAGTGACTAGTTTCTTTGGAATATTAGTTAAAAATTAGAAGAAAAATATTTAATATGAATATTATAAAAGAATATAAAAAAATTATGAACAGCACAAATTTATATATTTCAATAAAAATATTTTTTTTAGTTTTTTAATCAATATTTTATGATACTAATTAATATTTATCTTTTTTTTTTCATAGAATCCATGCCAAAAAATTTCTCTCCAACCAAGGAGAGTTAAGTCTAACAAAAGGGACTAATAATTTAGCATAAGGAATTAATTTATTGTGATAAATCAAATTTGAATCTTTGTTAAAAAAATTGTGCACATTTAATATTCGACGATGTTTTAAATACGAATGTTTTTAGAATAAGATTAGCTTTAGGAAAAAGGATATTCCAGAAAAAAGAAGATTTCCTTTCTATTTCTTTGAATCCAATATAAATCAAGACAAGAGTGCTTTTGCACTGAAGAAATTTGTTTCTATTTGTTAATTGGCAAAAATTCATATAGGCGGGATATATGAGACTGCTCTTGCGTCAAAGGCTTTAATTAACAAAAGCAAAAGACTAACGAATCATGAATAAAATTGGCATAAAGAAAGCTGTAGGAAGGTCATTGGTACAAAGTGACCAATGAAGTTCCAACATTACTATTGAAAGAATGATGCTACCTTTTAACGACAATTATTACTCTTGTAAAGATTAAAAAATCGAAAACTATAGCTACTTACATTAACTAATTTATTTTCCTTTCTACTTCCACCGTGCAGGCAGACATGTAAAATTTATAATAAAGTCTAATTAGAGTAAAATATAGCATGATTCTATTGAGTTGGTCACCGGCCGTCAACAGGTGTGCAACTCACGCTTCTAATATTTTTCTTTATCAAAATTCTTTTTTTTTTTTCCCGTCCTTTCATCTTTGCATCTTTTTATAGTTCTATATAATACTAAAATTCTATCATTATAAATGTCACATAGCATTTATCTTAATTTATATTTTTAACTTAATTTATTACTTCATTTATTTTTTATTTTTTAGTTTATTAATTCATTCATTTTTTTATTAGCTTTCTTCTTCTTTTTTATCTTCAATGCTTCTTGAATTTTCATATCTTTAATCCTTTCAACTTCTTTTTTAATTTTTATAATATTCAAACAAATAGTATTTAAAAGTACATTAATTTCCAAAAAATTATGAAATGTTATTTTATTACATATATTCATTTTAGATAGAGAAAAGTAAAATTAATTTTCAATATAATTCCCAATAAAAAATATTTTTTATTTATTCATAAAATTCTAATATATTTCTAAAATAATACAGAAAAACAAAAGGAGAGTGAATCTGTCTCCAAATGATTTTTGGTAAAACAAAATGTTTTTCGAACATTCACAAGCGAAAGAAATAAAGACAAAATAACTCATTCTAAAGTTTGGAAATGATTTTCGTATGTTTCAAAAAATTATCCTGAACATGCATAGTTTGATAAAATCTTAGTTTGAAAACAGTTTTCAAAGAGCATTTTCACAAGACTGGATGGCCCAAATTTAAAATAAAACAAGAAGACGAGGAACATAACAATCAAGGGATTTCTTAGTTCACTCTCAAACCTTCAAGAGAGCTAGGTTCAAATAATTAACACGCAAATCAATACATTTTATATAACTATAACCACTTCAAACACAACATAAATCTTACATTTAGCTAGATATTCATTTGACAAGCTTCCCTAAACTTTAACTCTAAATATTGTATCTTCTAAAGCCTTTTCAAATACCCGAAAAAACTTTCAATGCTATCTAAGAAATATACAAAGAATATTTAAGTGTTTAGGAACTAATACAATGATATTCAAATAAGTGACCCAAAACGAAGAATGTTTAAGAGCTTCTTTGATTCACATGAATGACTTTCCTTTTCTTCTTCATTTATGATTGATTCCTATATATAATTATTTAAGAAGATGATCATTGTGACTTGTGGTTCTAGATTCTAATTCATTTAATGGATGGAATCGTTGTAGTATTTGTCTCTGGTCATAGTTGCTTTATGTGCATGACTAAATTTTTTCTTATTATCAGAGATTTGTTATACTTTGTGACCATTCCTTTAGAGATACAATAATTTGTAATCAATACTACCTCATTTAACTCTCTCTTTCTCTTTGCACATTACTGGACTAGGTACCACATTGTCTGTATAATATGCTTAATAATCAGTGGTATTAGGACAAAATACTGGCATAATCAAATTTTTATAGTTTAATACAGAGTCTTATTATTTGTTAAAAGTGATCAATTAAGAGTTAATGGGCTTAAAACTAAAAAGGGCAAAATCTAGATACTTTTGGTAATTAAATTGATAATTTGTGTTAAGTGTTGTTGGGAAAATGGTGGTGCGCGTCACCTTCTCTTCCAACGTAACAGCTAACTGGGGAGTCTCAAACTCAACCCACGATCAAACAGTAAACGCGGAAACGTGAATAGCAAAATGAGAAAGAGTAGGAGAGATAAAAAACACACAACAATGGCTTTATGTAACGCCTCCTTTTACTCTCTCATGTTCGATTGATTTTAGATAAAATATCGTTTCCTCTTTGTATTAAAATTATCTTATTTATAAATTTCATGGAAAATTTTTTTCGCTTTGCTTGCAAGTTCTCCTAGTCGTCCATACCATAAACGAATTCTCTCTCTTCACGATTTTTACAATTCATTCGTAACATAAACGATACTCCCTCACCACGGTTTATTTATAATAAGAATAAAGCACAGTCCAGCAATACAGTCTAAAGTATAGTTCATTATACAGTCCCAAATACATGCCAACATAAAATACAACCAATTTAAATCTAGTACAACTCATCAATACATCTTCATCATCTTCTCTTCATAGTCATCCACTGTTTTACTGTTTCTCTGCTCGCCCAAATAGATTGGGGTCATCACAGGTGTCAACCACAGACACAAAACATGGGGTAAGTTTATGACAAACACAGTTTGAATAAAAGCATATATAAAAGAATATATATCCAGATGGTGATAATAGCATTTATAATATAATATGCACGTACGATTCACCCACAGATTAAATCACACCATCTACACAGCACATAGTTCAAATCATACCATTCATGCAACACACAGATATACAACATACTCCATCAAGTAATGCATGCTCATCTTCTTATATGATGCATGACTGAGATCTCAGATTCTCTTTAAATGGTACCATAGTCAAGATAGCCCCACTCTCTCTTTGTGGCATAGACCTATCCAATCAGTCAGGGTAGCGCAGTGGTGCGTAGGAATGTCACCTCCACCTATGTGATCATCATGGTGGTGTGGTCCTCACTGATACAACTACCCCCTAGTTCAGACACCTTTGAACTCATGGACTCAGTCGAGCTATCTGACAAACACCTCTTTTCGAGGATCAACATCACGGGTAAATCCCCGCCATCCTTATGCATATGACAACTCTATGAAACTCATCCACATGTAGTATCAAGTCCCATGTCAGTGGCCTACCAGAATTTATCCGATCAGTCAGGGTACTCCAGTGTTTTCTAGGTTCTCACTTACACGAACACTTTCATGCTTAGTGATTCCGTACTGCAAGATGCACCCCCTAGTTCATCTGAACGCACGGGTTTCATTCTGATAACCAACTGACATACAACTTTTTATGATACCCATGAGATGGTTTCATTTACAAAAACTCTTTTCATCTCATCACATCGTTTCTCATCACTTTTCATCATCAACATAGTACACATCTCTACTCATTTCTTCATTATCAAAATCATAAAACCACTTAAAATTCATGTATATTCATAAGACACCAAGCAACACGTGAATTTTATCAAATTTCAGAGAAACACTTCTTTCAACAATCACATATCACCTTATAGAAGTACTCAAGCATTCAACCATAATTCAACTTCATAAATTTCTCAAGACAAATTATAATATATCAAAACTCAAATACTTATTCAAACAAACAACCCTTACAAAATCTTTCTCATAGAGCTTTATAAGAACTCATGAAATGCATGAATGTTCATAACATACTCACAACACAAATATTCCAACTATTTATTAAATCAAAACAACACTTTAAACCATTTTTGTCCCTTTGAAGCATTTTATCAAACACTTGGTAGACAACTTTATTTCATAAAATACTTTAAAGAAAACTTTATTTAATATTAATCTTTATATTGTCCAACATAATATTCATAATTTCAACATAATTCTAACAAACATACTCAAGATATTTATTTTAACAAACTATTTTACTTTAGTATTCCAAATAAAACATCTAAACTTTAGAAACCATTTACGTACTACCATTGAAAGCAAATACATATAGATTCAAGTCAACATATTTGTAGCATCGTTTAAATATATAAACCCAAGGAATCATAGAATACTTTTAATCAAACATATACTTGTAGCAAAATATTCTATTATACACTGTACTTCTAAACAATTATTTTCTTGAAAATAATCATAAAACATATAGTTATAAATCATTTTAACTTTCATTAATTAGGTTAAATTCAAGTTATCTATTCAACAATTATGTATAACACTAAAATCAAGTTACCTAATCAAATAACCATTCATATAGCAACCTTTGGTTCTTTGAGGCAATTCATCAAACATTTAGTCTACAAAACTTAAGGAAATAAAGCAAGGAGTAATATTCAAACTAAGCTTATCATAAACTCCCCCTTACCTTGCTTTCCTTAAGCTTTTAGACAGCTTCATTCCTTTGAAATTGAATAATCCTTGCTCCTAGGGTTGCTAGTCTTCACGTGGACTTCCAAAGTGGGTGGGTTTTTGTTTTGCTTTGTAATTGGAAGTGATGGAAATATTGCTTTGGGATAGCCTTTGCACGGTTCTTTCTTTCCTAGGCAGCCAAAATTTTCATCCATAATGCCTTTTTATATGATGGTAAAATGTTGATTTTTACCATAAGTTATGATAGCCACCTTTCCTTGTGTTTTCACCTCATTGGTTGGCCATTTTGCTTCTTCCAAGTGGCTTGTTCTACACTTTTCTTCCTTCTATTATTCTTGCACGTTGGCTTAAGGCTTTTGTGGGCAATTCCTTTAGCTTCAATTCTCACGGAGGCTTAGGGCTTTTAGGAGATGTTTACTTAATCCAAAATATCTCTAAGTTAATGATGGCTACTTTCCAATTGCTTTATTCTTATTGGCTATTCATTTTTATCCATACAAGTGTCCATCTTCTTGATCATTCCACACCTTTCTCCCTTTCTCTCATCTTGCACGTGGAGTTTCAATGCTTGGAGGGCAAGTCTTCATTTTCCTTTTACGTGGGATGCTAGCTTAGTCACACAAAATCTCTTCTAAAACCCGTTTTACTAAAATACTCCTTCTGAATTTGTTAACCGTTGGATCTCTTTAAAATTTTAAGGGTATACTATTATCTCATATATATAACTTCTGACCGTTGAGATTTTTAAAATAATATCTAGAACTTCCTACGTGTCGAAAGGAATCAAGAGGAAATTTTCTTCAACAAAAATCTCCTTAAGCCATCATTGCTTGGCTTTCCACTAGGTTTCTTTCCATTGGCTAATATTTCTTTACTTTACAAGTGTCTTGTTTCTTGAATGTTTCTAAAGTTTTTCTCCCTTGATATTGTATCATACGGCCAAGGCTTGATCTTAGAAAACCAAATCAACAAATTTTCCTTTTATTTCATGTAATAGCAAAATTCTAATTTCTTATTAGCCCAATTTGTTTTTAATTAGTAAAATTACTAAACTCACTTATTTAGGAAACCTATTCCTCCATAATTAAGAAAAAACTCCATAGATCATGTCCATTCTTCTCTTATAATTTTTCTGATGTCTGAGGTAGTCTAGATTAAGCTCTTTTCAACCTATCTTCCAAAATTCGTATAAATTCTATTTTAGGGTTCTCTGCCCTCAACCTTGCTGATAATTTGTTATCTAAAAGTATTTTATCCTATACTCAGGTTCCCACAAATTTCTGAAGTCATTTTGGTCATTTTTGACATAAGGGTATTTTGGTAATTTCACCACTCACACTAGGGGTATAATAATCATTTCCAAAAATGTTCAGGGGTATTTTCGTCATTTTCCCTGAATCTTTTATATTGCCTCTGATCAACATTTTACCCTAGTAATTGACTGTGATTCCAAAATTTTGAGGTGTTACACTTTACGTGGGAGAAAACCAGAAATTGGAAAACCTACGGGACCTTGTCTAGAAACAATCCACTATAACAATAATGGTTACAGACACACTCCATGGCCACATGTCGGAGTAACGCTCAACCTCACCAACAATGGAGGGAACTCTCTCTCTACAAGGGTTGCTAACTCAACCTCTCGGAGACTCACTCTCAACAGCCTATTGCTGAAGAAACACTCACAGAAAGCTCTCTCTCTGTCTGGGTCTGTCTTCTTCTTCAAGGTCTACCTCCTTCATCTATAAATGGTATATTTATAGAGAGGGATTAGGTTTAGAATACTTCCAAAATTTATATATATTATGGTATAATAACAAATGTAAGAAATAGTATAAATTGAAACCTTGCAATAAGTTTTGAAGACTACACTGACCTGAGTATTACTAAAATCGGATAGGACAGTTCAACAGTTGTGATTATTAGATGAAGTATAACAACAACCTGCAGTATTCAATTCAACATCCACATGTATGTAAATATTGAAATTTATGTGATTAACAATATCTCATGTTATATTCTGAAACAATTGTCACTTGTAAAAGAATCGAGGAACTAACATGGTCACTGGTCACATAACATTTTTTCTCATAAAAGATTACTTTGGTAGGCCACTTATTGGTTTAGATATCCACTTTTGTTGACAACCTTTCCACTACAAATGCAACAAAGGATATATGGCAAGACTAAGACGGCAAACAAAGCAAATATATAGTTTCAGAATTTCAAATGACAATTTAAGATTTAATCCTCAGAATGGATACACAAAGCAGAGTCTATTCTTCTGGGGATTCATCAAACATACCAGCACATGAAAATGGGCCAATTTCTCAATGATTTTGAACTATACCAAAGCCATACTTAATCAACCAAGAATAATGCAAAACATATAATACAATATATATAATATATTCACAAAGATTTAAAAAATGCATGTTTACATGTTGGATATTCAAATGTTGCAAAATAAACATAAAAAAAGAGGCAAACCTTCATTAAATTCTCAATGATTAGTCTGTTGTTCACGACAACAAGCACTACTATAATTATTAGAATATTAGTATAAAAAGAAGAACTATAGATGAGGCCAAAAGATAAACAAACAAAACAACTAAGCATGCACCTACAATAACAAAAACTAGAATCTCCCAAGTTTTATTTAATTAAACACAATAACTGACCAAGTTAACAACTCGTACTTGTAACTAAAAAAGTAGCATGTAACCAAGACTGTCATACCTAGGAATTTAGTCAATGAGAGCAAAATCTATACATAAAAAATTAAATTAACAAAGATTTGGCAGCCCTTTAATGCCCTTTGATGAACCTCATTTCAACTATTCCTCTCACATTAAAAAAATACATATTACTTCCTCTTAACATAGTCTATATGAATCCACCAGTACAAGAAAAAATTATAAGATGATATTACAAGGTGCTACTACATGACATATATTTCACCCAATCAAAGGATAGCAAACAAGGATGAAGTTAATAAATAAACATATAAGATATTAGGAAAGCTTGTGTGTGACATGAACCTTTATTTTACTACACTACATCACTACATGCAATGCAAGTTATTGTCATTAGCAAGAAAATGAGGGTAAAAGGGAGAGAATCAGTTATCTCCATAATTGCTACAAGTCTTAGGTAGGAAGGATTAAGAGTATCACTTTTTGATACCAATGTCACAAAAAGTGAAGCTACGAAAGCAATCACTATAGCAGGTCCAAGGATTGAAGGTTGGTCTTGGGGGGGGGGGCGTAGACATTGTGTGATTAGCTAAAGCAACAAAGTTCATACAAACAATTTTTGTTGATAGATTCGAGGAACTCTTCTTGGGGTTGTAGTCTAGTTTTTCTGTCTCAGTTGCATTAAAATGGTACATTGGCAAGGCCTTAGAACCATCGTTCAGAGGTAGAGCCAAAGTTAAGGACCTGGTTCTAGTTACATGGCTATGTGAGGTTAGGGGAGATTATTGTTACCCTCGTACTCAAATCTTGGAATAGAAATGCTTAGTGCTCTTTGTGGAAAAGGGAGGATCAGAAGACATGAAAAATAACCAAAGGAGAACAGTGGTTTCATATTCTCTTAGTGCTCTTTGTTGTCAATGTTATGTTGGATTAAGGGGGAGCTGCTTTAGGAATAAGAAGAAATTACTCAAGATTTGGTTTTGAGCTTTTAATATGCAAAGGATAACTTGAAGACAATTTAGAATTAAATTGTGTAAGAGAAAATCAATTCTGGTGATCCAAGTGCATTGCATTCATTCATTACATATTCAACTTAATTAAGTCAACAAAAATCACAAAGCATTATCAAATCAACTAAAGGTTTTAAATAATTCAAAGGTTTTAAGAAAAAGCATTTTTCACTGTAAT
>CM023946.1:25973690-25993655 GCA_013407115.1 Glycine latifolia | reverse complement strand
ACTTTATTACATGATTTTGTTGTAAATGCATGTATATAATTCGAAGGAGCGGCAACGGAAGGTGAAAGAGTACCAAGCATATGGGATACCTTCACACATAAACATCCAAGTAAATGATAAAGACAAGCAAAGGAAGAGATATGAAGTAGATGCTTTATCTTTTAATCTTTTAATTTAATAAATTAGTAATAAGTAACCCTTCTTTAAAAATATCACATTATTTATTAGAAAATGATCAAATTTATATAAAACACTAACTGAATATTAATTTATATCCATCATTTTTGTAAAAAAAAATTAAATAAATTTAAACTAAGACGGTTATTTTGAAAAATCGTCTTAGTTTAAATTTTTTTTTTTTAAAAAAAAACCTTAAACTAAGACGGTTCTAAGGAAAATCGTCTTAGAATGTTCAATTCTAAGACGGCTTTTCCTAATAACCATCTTAGTTTAAATTTATTTATTTTTTTTAAGAAAGACTTATTTCTAAGACGGTTCTTATGAAAACCGTCTTAGAATGTTGACATTCTAAGACGGTTCTCCAAAGGAACCGTCTTAGAAAGTGAGGGCTACAAAGACGGTTGTACAACCGTCTTAGAAATGGCTAAACAACCGATGTAGAATGCGCTGTTTGTAGTAGTGATACATGTAAATAATTTGCACTGTGATGTTTGTATTGTGATTGAGGAAGCCCTTTGGCCAAGGAAGCGGACCATATATGAGAGTGTAAGACTCATCTGGGATGAGCTTCTCGATAATTCATATACGTCCGAGTGCATGAGATGTGCACGGTTGATATACATTTGTGCATGAGATGTGCACTGGTGAACTTGTATATCTGTGCTGGAATGGCACATGGGTGTGAATATATACATGTGATATTTATGAAAGCTGGGATGACTATGTTTTTATGAAAGCTGGGTTGGCTATGTTAATTGTAATGCCTATTTAAATGCTATGTACTATGGACGTGAACCAGGGGGGGTGAGTCTCCAAGAACCCTGAGTTTACTGAGATTGTATCTCACCCCGGTTGGGGATTATATTTTATTGCAGGTGATAGCCAAAGAGCGGAGGACGAGGTCCAAGGTAAGAGGCCCGAGTAAGGGTTGTTTGATGGATCTCAATTGCCAGGCCGGGTAGGCCGAGGCCGAGTTGGCTACTAATTGAGCATCCTAGACAAGAGTACGAGGCCGGGTTCAAGGAAGCAAATTTTGGAAGGCGGTCCTTTAGCAAGTTTATTGACTTAGTTTTGTTGTGTTTTGTAACCCGGTATGGGTTTGTTTTGTTTTATGTACCTCTTGAAACAGAACCCGGGTGCCGGGATGTGTATCAAATTCCATACATAATGTTAGATTATATTGCATGACGTATGATGGTGTCTTATTTTTTTATGCTTCCGTGTTTTCTTAAATTACATTAAGTATTGTTGCGCTTAAAACCATAATATAATCTTAATGAACCAAATGCATACGAGATCGTTACATTTTTTGTATCAGAGCAGTTTGTCCTAGGGAAGCATTATGTATGGTAGTTGTTGAGAGATCCTCCTTTTAAGGTCGTAGGGTTCATTATGAGTATTGCATATGTGGTGAATAAGTGTGGGCCTGATCAACTCACTCTTGGTATGACATGTCCAATATCATGGTGAGAACCAGAAATGACGCTTTGAGAGGGGATGATGAGGTACAACCAGACCCGATTGTTGTCGCCTTAGCAGCTATGCAGCAAGAGATGGCTGCAAGCTGGCAAGCAAACGAGGCCTTGTTGAAGGCTAATGAAGTTTTGTTGGCTGAGTTGAGAACTCGGCGATGAGAGGATCGAGTACCCTCTCCATCACCTACCTTCGTAGGCGAAGGCAGTTGTGACCAGGGTGGGGGAAGTCATCGGGATGATGGACTTAGACACCAACAAGGGGATAGGTTGTCTCAATCTAGTGTTGAAGAGGATGTAGCGGTAAGAGGGAGGATGTTTATTGCTTTTCGAAAGCATGACCCTCCAACTTTCCATGGGGGATATAACCCCATTGTGACCGCTAAGTGGTTGCAAGCTTTAGAGAAGATTTTCTCTGTGATGGAGTGTTCGGACCATCAACGACTTCTCTATGCAACCTATCTGGTACAGGGAGATGCACATGAGTGGTGGGTTACCACTTCACAGCTACTAAAGGGCCAAGGTGAGGTGATTACCTGGCAGATGTTTGAGGCTCAGTTCCTGGACCGGTATTTTCCACGAGATGCAAGAGAGCAAAAACAAGCCAAGTTTGAGGGCCTGGTCTAGGGACGTATGTCTGTTGATGAGTATTTAGCCAAGTTTAATGAATTGGCTAAATATGCGCATTTTCGGAGGGCGATGCCGAACGTGGAGGTGCTTGCTACTAAGTTCCAGAGGGGACATAGAGAGAATATAGAAGAGAAGATTGCCGGGAGTGGATCCCAGGATATGGGTAGCCTGGTGAGGCAATGTCGCCGGATGGAGGACATGATAAAGAGGCGCAACGGCAATAATCATGTGCCATCTTTTAGGCAGAAGGGGAGGAGAACGGGTGGTTCAGGCCAAGCCGGGAAGGGCAAGGGCAAAGGTTTGGGAGTGTCGTTCCCAGATGACCGGTTTAAGAAGGGGTCGGGTTATAAAGGATCTGTATCAAGACCGAATCCACCTCCGAAGTGTGCTACATGTGGGAGGAACCATTGGGGAAATTTCTCCACTGGTCAGTTTTATTGTTTCTGATGTGGACAGCGTGGTCACTTTGCTAGAGAATGTCCTCAAAGAGATGACCGGGTAGTAGCTACTCCCGTCATTTCAGTAGCACCACCTTCAGGAAGGATTTACACGGTAGATGCTAAGGAGGTCGGCCGAGCTCCCGACTTGATCCAAGGTATGATTCTTATTGATAATTGTGATGTGAGAGTGTTGTTTGATTCTGGAGCTACTCACTCCCTCATTGAGAATAGTGTTGCCCTAGGTCTAAACTTACATATGTTCAGTTTGTTTCATCCCATGATTGTTACCACTACTTCTAAGGAGCAGTGTCAAGTTGATACTTACTGCCGGGATGTTCGGTTTAGTTTTGAGGGCTGGGAATACGATGTCGATCTATATTGTATTATGATGTCTAATCTTGAGATTATATTGGGCATGGATTGGTTGGCCAAGTATGGTGTTATGTTGGATTGTTGCAATAAGAAGATAACGGTATCTCTTATTGAGTTAAGTAGAAGAGAGGT
Organism: Glycine latifolia; assembly: GCA_013407115.1. Taxonomy (NCBI): domain Eukaryota; kingdom Viridiplantae; phylum Streptophyta; class Magnoliopsida; order Fabales; family Fabaceae; genus Glycine; species Glycine latifolia. The sequence goes on along the minus strand of CM023946.1, from coordinate 25,990,429 downwards.
CGGGATGGGGTCTGGCAGAGATCCCGGTTGTGAACGAGTTTATGGAAGTATTTCCCGAGGAAATCATGCAGCTTCCACCCGAGAGGGGAATTGATTTGATCCCAGGTGTAGGACCCATCTCGGTAGCTCCTTACCGTATGGCTCCTTTGGAGTTAAAGGAGTTGAAGGCGCAGCTTGAGGACTTATTATCCAAGGAATTTATTCGACCAAGTGTGTCGCCATGGGAAGCTCCGGTTATATTTGTTAAGAAGAAGGATGGGAGTATGAGGCTATGTGTGGATTCCAGGCAATTGAATAAGGTTACAATAAAGAACAAGTATTCTTTGCCTCGTATTGATGACTTGTTGGATCAGTTGAAGGAGGCTTGTGTATTTTCTAAGATTGACCTGCGATCCGGGTACCGTCAAATCCGGATTAAGCCTGAGGACATACCTAAGATTGTTTTCCAGTCTCGTTATGGTCACTATGAATATCAGGTGATTCTGTTTGGTCTTACAAATGCCCTGGCCGTGTTCATGGATTATATGAACCAGGTTTTCATACCTTACTTAGATCAGATTGTGGTGGTGTTTATTGATGATATACTGATTTATTCTAAGAGTAAGGAAGAGCATGCCGAGCATCTCCGGGTCGTTCTTCAGACTTTGAGGAATGACCAACTTTATGCCAAGTTGTCGAAGTGTGAATTTTGGTTGACCGAGGTGAAGTTTCTTGGTCATGTGATCTTGGCAGCTGGGATAGCAGTTGATCCCGGTAAGATAGAAGTCGTGATGGATTGGTAAAGGCCCAGAAATGTGTCCAAGATCCGAAGTTTCCTTGGATTGGCTGGGTACTACTGAAGGTTTATTTAAAGGTTTTCACAGATGGTGTTATCCTTAACCCGGCTTACCAGGAAGGGTACTCCATTCGTATGTACTTATGAATGCGAGGAGTGTTTCCTGAAGTTGAAAGAAAGATTGACCATAGCTCCGGTGTTGGTTCTTCCTGACCCTAAGGGAAGCTTTGAAGTTTATTGTGATGTTTCCAAACAGGGTTTGGGATGTGTTTGATGCAAGAGAGAAGGGTTGTTGCATATGCTTCTTGGCAGCTGAAGCCAAATAAGGAGAATTATCCTACGCATGATCTGGGGCTGGCAGCCGTGGACTTCGCTATAAAATATGGAGGCACTATCTGTATGGTGCTAAGTTTGTGGTGTTCAGTGACCACAAAAGTCTCAAATATTTATTTGATCAGAAAGAGTTAAATATGAGACAAAAGAGATGGATGGAGTTTATCAAGGATTATGATTTTGAGCTGAGGTATCATCCCGGAAAAGCCAACGTGGTGGCGGATGCTCTGAGCAGGAAGCACATGAGCATAGCTTGCATGTTGATTGAGGAATGCAAGTTAATAGAGGATTTTTGGGATATGCACTGTCTATATTTAAGGGTGACCGAGCTCTTGAGTTGAGAGAGACCAAGGTGGACAGCGAGTTGATCATGAGAATCCGAGATGCCCAGAACCGGGATGAGGAGGTGAAGTCCTTAACCGGACAGAAGGACGTGTCTTGGGAGAACCCGGACAACTCAGGTTTGGTGTTATACCGAGGTAGGATTGTTGTGCCTAAAGGCGAGTTAGTGGATGTGGTTCTGTCTAAGGCTCATAAGGGACGATTTAACATTCATCCAGGTTCCACTAAGATGTATCAAGATTTGAAGAAAATTTTTTGGTTGCCCGGTTGCGCGTTCAGCAAGTATACCGATCGTTTCAAGTAATATAATGATAAGAAGTGTATCGTTCCCACGAGGATTGTTTGACCGATTAAATTATAATTAATATCAATAGGTTGGATAACAAATATTTGCGAGAAGTTGTTGTTGTGTGTGTGTAATAATGAAACTAAACCTAATTATGAGCATTAACTATTATCAACAAGTAAATAGGATTAGAACGATATTCGAAGTAATGTAGCTAGGGCAACCCACACTAAATGCTTCCTACCTTCTTACATGTATTGTCTACTACATTCATCTATCTCAAGTCACTCAAACATGCATCTTCATACACTAATAGCTAAGCCCTACTCCCGTAGTGATCTTAACCCTTTAACCCACTTTAATACCCTAATTCCTTAGTGATATTAGTTAGCTCAAGCATTAAATGATGCATTAAATGGTTGCAAGCGTACACTCCTATCCCTAGTTAATGTAAGACTTGTCACTTTACCCAAGTCCAAGCATAAGGCCCCAATATTCCTATTGTAAACCCCAGCTCTTAGTACCTAACTAGAGTGGTCAGTTCCAGAGAGATAGAAACATGCAAGAATCAAAGTAAAGTGAAATAACTTGATATGAATGAAGAATAGCATTCAATACAATCCAAAAGAGGTTACATTCAGTGCTTGGCCCTAACTACAATATAAAACTAGCCAAACCTCATTGTGGGTGGCTGTGTTACAAAACAAAATGGCATACCTAGCTGAAGCAAGGAAGAAGAAGATGGAGAAGAATCTTCACTTGAGCCTCCAACTCCCTTAAACCCTAGCAAAGGCACCCAAGCTTTCTAAAACCCTATTTTGTGCTATTTCCCTCCAAGAAGTCGTGCATTGAATGTTGAGGTCCAGGTATTTATAACCTAGCTTGTGAAGTCTCTGTTTTGCCCTTAAAATGCTGCTTCTGTCGACCTGTGGCGCCCTTGGCGCGGGTCTGGCGCTGTTGGCGCCAACATCCAGAAGGACTAGTGCTGCTGGCGTGAACATGGCGCCCCAGGCTCTGGCTAACAGAGAGTTTGGCGCCTTTGGCGCCAATCTGGCACTCCAAGCGTTGAGTTCCAGGGAATATGGCGCCTATGGCGCAGATGATGGCGCTTGTGGCGCCAGATACCAGAACTTGTGGCGCTCTTGGCGCCACATTTGGCGCGGATGGCGCCAGATGTGTTCTTCCAAGCTTGTTCTTTTCTTCTGATTTCTGCTTGATCTTGGTATCTTTGATTGATATCCTGGCAATTCATCACATTAGCTCAAACCATGCACAAAGAGGGTGATTATCCATGTTTAGTGCTCAATTCTTGCTCTAAAAAGCTCAGGAAAACCTTATATTCTAGGCGCATATCACCCGGGATGAAAAGGGATATAGCCAAACATGTGACGAAATGTTTAGTATGTCAGAAGGTCAAGATTGAGCATCAAAGACCGTCAGGCCTATTACAACCTTTGCAAATTCCAGAGTGGAAATGGGATAGTATCTCCATGGATTTTGTGGTTGGATTGCCAAGGACCCAACCTGGATGCGATTTCATTTGGGTGATTGTGGATAGGCTGACCAAGTCGGCTCATTTCTTACCTATTCGGAATGATTACACTGCTGAAAGGTTGGCTCAACTATACGTTAAGGAGATTGCCGGACTTCATGGTGTCCCATAAAACATTGTTAGTGATAGAGATCCAAAATTCACCTCAAGGTTTTGGGGTGCTCTTCAAAAGGCTTTTGGGACCCAGTTGCGGCTCAACATGGCTTATCATCCACAAACTGATGGGCAAACCGAAAGAACTATCTAAACTCTAGAGGACATGCTGAGAGCTTGTGCTTTGGAGCAAGGACTGAGTTGGGATAGGTATCTACCTCTGGTGGAGTTTTCATATAACAACAATTTCCATGCTAGTTTCGGTATGGCACCCTTTGAAGCGTTGTATGGTCGAAGGTGCCGGACTCCTACTTGCTGGACCGAAGTGGGAGAGAGACAACTTCTTGGACCCAAGTTGGTTCAGGATACTTCTGAGCAGATCCGTATGATCTGAGACAAGTTGTTGCGGGCTCAGAACCGGCAGAAGAGCTATGACGATAGCAAACATAGTCCATTGTAGTTTGATGAGGGCGATCATGTGTTTTTGAGGTTAACCAGTAACCGGGGTTGGACGGGCATTCGGTGTGAAGAAGCTGAGTCCTACATTTATCGGTCCTTACCAAACTCTTCAGAGAATAGGACCAGAGGCTTACAGGATAGCTTTGCCTCCCCAATTGTCCGGGTTGCATGATATCTTTCACGTATCTCAGTTAAGGAAATACGTACCCGATCCGTCGCATGTGGTAGAGCTTGACTCTGTTCAGATTAGAGAAAATCTGACTTGTTCTACCCGACCATTCTAGATTCTTGATAGGATGGAGAAAAAGATTCGAAGCAAGACTATTCCGATAGTCAAGGTACAATGGGAAGGGAGGACGCTGGAGGAGGCTACATGGGAGCAGGAACAGGAGCTTATGCAGCTATACCCCGAGTTATTTGGCAAGTATGGTTTTGAATTTTGGGGACAAAATTCTTATAAGAGGGGTAAATATAATGACTCTGCGATAATCCGGGTTCTTAAGACCAGGTTGTCACCTTAAGATGGGTGCATTTTGAAACTCAGATAATAGGGGGTGTGGATAGCATCTCTTCAAAACCGGGTTTGTCCAACCAAGTGTACTCAAAGGGGGGGGTGTGATGTGGAACTCGGATGTAAAGGGGGTGTAGATAGCACCTTTTTAAAATTCGGGATCTTGGTTTATGGTAGTATTAGAGGAAGACCGCGTTAGTTCATGGTTGTGTTCTTGCCACATAAGTGGTGTATATACATAGCACTTTTGGAGAAAAGCACTGATGTATAGAAAGGAACCCGGACAAGGAAGGAAAAAGAGACCGGGTTGCTATCTCGGCGGATTAAAGACATTCATATGTTTCTTTGATAATAATATTTGATTTCACAAAGACATGCAATGAAACATACAGAATTTTAAACAAGAAACAAAGCAATTATACTGGTACACCTTTCAACCTTGGAGGCTACATCCAGTTGCTTCCAACCCACACTAAGTTAGAGTAATTACTATATCAAAGTATCTTTTACAAGCAATTTACAAGTGACTTTCTTTATCAACACTAGACAAAGATACTGATTCTAAAACCCTATTAGAATACAAATCACCAAGATACTGAGAACTCTACTCAGAACCCCAAACCTATAGAACCCTACTCTAGAATGCTTGAAAAGAAACAAATTGATATATCACAATATAACAAAAAATGTTAGAACATCTAAAAAGATAGGTTCAAGATAAAAATAATTTGTGATCTTTCATGTATGAATGAATGAAATGAGATTACCACACTCTCCAGGTTGAAAACATAATAGCTCAGAAGCACTATCTTGAAAACCTTCTTTTCTTTAACACATCTTCTCAAAAATTCAGAATTCTTGGTTCTTACTAGAAATGTTTTTCACTCATAAATCAGTCTTTGACACTCTTTGAAAGCTTTTAGTCTTTTGGGTAAATCACTCATATGTGTAGAACAATTCGTTCAATATGTATTTATAGAGAATAGACTCACCAAGCTTTATAAAAACAAAATTAATTGACAGTAATTGATTAATTCGCTAGTGTAATCAATTAAATTGCCATATGTAATCGATTAAAGAAACTAAATAATCGATTAATCTGTTCATCAGCTTTCTGGAAATGGTTTCATGAACAAAATAATCGATTAAACCGTACTGTAATCGATTAAACCAGAACAGCATCAAGATAAATGAATTAAGATAATTGATTACATAATCAGATAATCGATTATTCCAGTGATGCAAGATTTTTCATAAAACACTATGTAATCGATTACAAAAATCTTGTAATCGATTAAACTGTTCTTCAAGGATTTTCCAGAAATATATGAATGTCTTTAATCGATTAAACTGCTTGTGTAATCGATTAAAGTAGTAAGTTTTGCTTTTTAAAAAAACTTAGCCATTGAGAACTTAATTTCTTATCAAACCATTTGATTTCTTTGAGACTGAAAACCATGTATGCATGATCATGAGAATGCACATGCTAATGAATAGATCACAAAGCAATTTACTTGAACCACTTTAAACAAATTACAAATGCCTTCAAATGATTGGGCATGTAAAAAGCTAAAACATCATCAATATCATCAAGCCTTCAACCTTGCTTCAATCTTCTTGTAGCTTCCCTTAAAATCAACATTAGAGGCTGTCTTCTAGTGTACGATGGGTGTCCTTAGTTAGTGTTGCTTCATGTGCCTATAACTCGTCCATTTGTACAATTCAGTTGGCTTCCTTTCAATGGAGGACAGTCCAAAACCCCAATTTGAGTTAGTTACTCCTTAACTGGTGATAGTGACTCAAAAAGTTTACTGGTCATGGAAGTAATATAGTAGAAAGTAAGATAACATTCTCAATGAGGACTCTCTGTATCAATTTCCATCTATTGTAAAAAGAACAAACAAATAATGATTACAAAACACATCTAAATTCAAGAATGAAGTTGATGTCTTAATAATCCTTGATCTAAACTGACGTCCAAATCTAATTGGTTGATATATTAACCCTAATTTTTTGTGATTAATCTTTTTGCTTTTTTGATAAAAAAAACCCTACTTCCTTAAATTAAATCAATTAGAGATAAGCATTATGTTTAGAAACTCATAAATGCATGCATCTACATTCTCATTCATAAGAAAACAAAACACTATGTAAAAAACACACCTTATTCCTATTAATGAATGCATGCATTTATCCTTCCTTTGTTATTAGTGACCTAATTAGTTGGGCACATTAATTAAGTGTTGAATTATCTAAATGACTTTAATAACCTTTTGGACCTCTGCTTCGAGAGAAAACAACCGCATATATAAAATCCACCTTAGAAGTTAGAACTTAGAATATTGAAAATGAGATGTAATTAAGGCAAGGGAGTTCTTATTCTCACCACCCACCTAGGTGACTTTTTGCTAAGTTCCAAAAATATCATTCACACGAAAGTATGATTTTGTTGACATGTGTACAACATAAACATATTTTTGTTGTAATGTATGGGGAGGAAAACAAATATATTTAATAGAAGTGTAATTCTGTTGCACACAATTAGAACAAATCATACTTTCTATTGTATTGTTTTAATAATATTTCATTTTGAAATTTTTTAGTAGGTTAATTTAAATTTTTAGGTTTTTGAAAGTTCTTTTTAATAAATATGATTATTAATTTTAATTTAAATTAAAAATTAAAAATTAATAATCAAGTTAAAACTTAAAAGTCCATATATATTTAATATAAAAAAACTTCAAAATTTAAATTAGCAAAAACATATAAACTAAAAAATATTAATTTTATTGCAATATATATATATATATATATATATATATATATATATATATAACTTAAAAATTTAAGTAACTTAGACAATGAATACATATAATATATACATATGTATCATACAATTTGAAAACAATTTAAAATGAAATATATACCCAAAACCTTAATAAAATTTGATGTTAAAAAACATGGAGAATTATGTGGAGGTGTTAAAAAAATAGAGGAGAGAGAGAAAGAGAAGGAGGAGGGTAGAGGGTGTGGGCAAACTGCTACAACGGCTGGTAGGTCTTTTCATAGAATTTTAAAAACCTATGAAGTGTAAATAGTAATTTTAGCGTATTTACTAATGGCACTACCAAATCATGTGAAATCTCTCTTTCATCCACTCATTTAATTGCTCTCACCCTATCTCCTTCCCCACATCCAAATTGCACCAACCCACGACTATCATCCCTAGTGGCGGCACGTTGGTGGCAGGTTGATGCAGAGGTATCATGTGCATAGATCTGTTGGTGTGGGGTGTTGTTTGGGTCACTACACGGAGGTTTTGTTTGAGTGTTGTTTGGCTACATTATGATGTTGTTGGTATGGTGGTGATTGCGACACAATGCGACACTGGGATGGTGGTGGATAGCGTGATGGTGGCCTTGGCGATTGGCGACATCATGGGTGATTGTTGTTGCCTGTGTTGTTGTTGTCAATGGGTTTGAAATGGTGATCGGATTTGTGGTGTCGAGGTGGTTGTTTTTCAACAATGGAAATATGATTATGTTGTTGTACATGTATAATAAAATTGTATTTTCGTTGCATCCATTGGGTGAAAAAATAAAATAACAAAACTATGGTTTCGTTATTTTTTTTCTCACTCTCATGTGTGCAATGAAATCATATTTATGTTTCTTTATTTTTTCAACCCCATGTGTGACATGATTCCGTTGTCGACTTGTTCAACATAATCATATTTCCATGAAAAGGGTAGTTTTGGAATAAAACGAAAATCCACCACATGAGAAGTTTAAATAACAATTCGAGTAATGGTAGTCCCTTTCACTAACAGGCACATTTTTTAGTCATACGAATAACAGGCCCATGTTTTGAGTTAAATACCGATAGTGAGCTCTTTTAACAAATGATTGTCTTTATTATAAACATTGTGTAGCACACATTATTTGCTTGAATGCTCCTCGGAATAGTTCTGTAGCTCAATAGTAGCAATTTGTTGAGGGCCTCAAGAAGGAGCCTATAAGTATTACACGATGATGATATTGGTATATTTCGTTGTCTTAGAGAAATTATCAGGTGGTTTAATAACCCCACGTGTCCACGATCGTATTTAATTTTCATTCAATTTTTTTAATTATAAAAAAATAACAATTCATTATATATAGAGATTAATGAGGATTATAATAGCTTCGGACTATCCATTATTTTTTCTTGTATACAAGTAAACATGATCATTTAAGAGAAATGTTAGAAATACTAAAGTATATCTTTTTAACATACTCATTTAAACATAATCTTGTTAGTTGAAATTGATCAAAAATCAATGAAATTTTATAAGTCTCACTTCATAATTAACAAGTAGTGTAATTTTCAATAAATTTCAATTAATAAAAGAAAGAATATTAAAGACTATTCCAAACAATCCTTTTATTTAAAATGGAACTACAGTGTTATGCTTATGCATCACAAGGGTGAGGCTTAAAGTGCAATTATTTTGCTATTGAAGTGGAAGATAGAAATTACGTTAGAACATATAACACGAAACTATAAGTTTCATTTTAGAAAAAGAGAAAAATTCTATGTATATAAACTCGCTACAGACATAAGAGGCCCTTAAATTTGTAGGAGGTACGTACTCCATAGTGTGCTCATCTATGTTTAGACCAGTCCCACACAAGTACTCTTGTTTTGTCATATATTCTCTTTTCTTAAAGTGAGAAATGATGAGCAATGCATAAATAAACCAACGAATTGAGTTAATCAATGTCAAAAAAGAATAAAAAGCTTTGTACAAATCCAGATGTAATTCAAAGCACAACACATCTCCAAGAATGATTGCAAATATGATACCTAAAGCCACTTTCTAGATACTGAGAGTGATTACACATAAATGATGCCTTGTTCATTGCTCGGTGCAAATAATCATAATACAAAAATAACCATGATTGAATCAGGACAAAAAGTTAAAAAAAAAAAAAAAAAGATTTGTGCCTTTAACATTTGTCTTGTATATAACACAAGTACACGTTAAGTTCCTTTCACATTCACTCTCTCTCGTGTGTATTATTGACAAGATGCTGGTGGGACATTGCTGGCTTTAAAACGTGGTGGTGTTGGCTGACAGTCGAGGAAAAGCCTAAAGTGATTTCAATTAGCGTTGCAACTTTGCAAAAGCAGGTCTTATTATTCCTTTAGACGTAAAATACCACAGATTAATTTTGGCTGGTTTTTCTCATGCATGTATTTCAATTTTTTCATGACTAACCAACCATCTCGAATAATTTAGTATGTGTTTACTTACATTAAGAAAATTGACTTTGAATTTATAATCGATTTTAGGTAAATTTTTACTCTAATTGATTTAACATTGAAAAGAATTTAGAATTGATTTTAAAATTAAAATTGATTATGATCGAACTGAAATAATTGTAAGTATTTTTTACATTAGAAACAAATTTTACAATGAATTTTGCTCCTCATTTGATTTTACAATAAAAACATGCAAATATAAAATCATTTTTACCAACTTTCATCCAAACATTTGTATTTCCCTTTGTTTCATCCTTATTTTCTTCTCACTGATATACTCCCATTACATCAAATTATTGTCCAACGCGAATATTTGGAAATCTGTGGTGAGGTGCTGAAAGCTTACCTTAGTGGGAGAAACCCTTTTGCATTGAACCTATTTTGGAGGGTTTATATTGTGATTTCAAATGTATCTTTTTTGGTAGAGACTATAAGTAACATTTTATTTACAGAAGAAAATTCACTCAAATCAAGTTTTTCCCGTAATATTTAACTAAGTAATTGAATATAATAGATTAATGTTACGAAATTAAATTAAGGTTGAATAATTTTAATATTATTTAAGTTTGATCCTTAACATAAATAATTGTTAATTATACTTTATTTATATCCCAGCTAAATTCTAGATTAATTAAGATATTTTTTCCTGATGAACCAAAATATTAAAAAAAAAACTCAATCAAACTGAAATTAGCTCACACTAGTTGATCAAGACATGCAATCTGTAGTATTCCAAATATACTGTAGATAGCTTCTTTAAATTTATATTTATATATACACAAATGTACTTAAGATGGTTCATACATACTAGTTCCTATGCGGAGACTTTTTTATATGTGCCACAAATTTTTTAAAAATTTGCCTAAATTCCACGAGAGCCAAAGTATTTGTGAAAATGCCACGTGGGCTAGTTCGCTAGTCAGACCAGCGAACTACGTATGCTGAGGTGGAGCTCCTCTGATCAATGAGCCAGTGCCCCATCAGAAGCGGGCAGGACACATGGCAGATGACTAGAAGTTCGCTAACAAGGACAGCGAAGTACGTGCCTAGTTCGCTAGAGGTAATGGCAAAGTTCGTAGATGTATGACACGTGGCTGCCTAGTTTGCTGGAGGCAATAGCGAAGTTGGTGGATGCGTGACACGTGGCAACTTTCCTAGTTCGCTTGTCAGTATAGCGAAGTAGGTGTTTGCTAAACAGGCCAGCGAACTCCAACCACACCCCACCTATTTAATGACACCACCCCCACCCCCAATTTGTATGTTGTTGGCTGAGAGTATTTTGCTCAATTTTTTTGAATCGGTGCGAGTATTTGGCAGTGATATACTATTAGATTTTTTTTTTTGAATCAGTGCAAAATGAGTGGTAGAGGGAATGGTTTAATCACCATTGTATATCATAATGGGAGGAGATATGTTGGACCGAATGGTCAAGTGTTTGAAGGAGAAAGCAAAATGTTTTGTATTCCTTCAGGATGCAGTTATGATCATTTAATGAAAATGATATACAAGAAGTTGCGGTTACAACGGGGTCAATCTATATCTCGACTGAGTGCGAGATGTGCATCTGGTAACCCGGTGCAGTGGGTTGGTGTGGATATTGTAGATGATGACTATGTAACGTTAGTTACAGACTCATGCACATCCGATGGAGAAAACCCCAGATTTATAGAATTGTATGCGGAAATATATTGTGGTGGACAGTCAAGTAGTCAACAATTTGTTGCAAACATTGGCTCTATTGACCTTAATTTAGAGCGGATGGTAAATTCGAAAGATAGAGATATATCCCCATCATCACAACCACCGCCACCAACGCAACCATCCCAACAAATCGATTATGAAGATATAGAAATGACGTTGGCCCACGACCCAAGTTGGCCCATGGATAGTTCTGAGGAAGAGGATGATGAAGGTGTTGTTCCAGATAGTGCCTCATCGGATACGGACGTAGACGGTGATTTTGATCGTGCTTTTGAAATGCCTTCTCCAGGGATTGTTGGAATGCAAAATCAGCCTCCAATTGCAGGTATGGACACATAATTGTGTGTTAGTTAGTAGTGTTATTGTTAATATATTGTTTGTTCAGCATAACAATGTGGTCAATGTCAATGTGTGATTATATAGGAGAAGGCAATGCACCTTTTTGGTCTAACGTAAGCCATTACACGAATATCAATTGGGCATACCTAGATGAGGAGGCAGATGACATGGAAGGAGTGCAGGTACCTAACTGGGAGATGGGTCAAGCGCTATATAAGGGGCAGGTGTTTGGGAGCAAGATGGACGTGCAAATGGCAATAAAGCAATACTGTATGGCCTCCAATTGGACAACCGTAGTTGCAAAAAGTGATACGAAAAGGATTATTATGGTTTGTGAATATCATAATGACGGTTGTCCATGGAGGATGAGGGCATACCAAAAGAAGGCTTCCAATGAATGGGTTGTAGGCATATGGAACAATGAACACACGTGCGTTAGAGTTCATCTCTTCCAGGATCACAAACAGCTCGACACAAATTTCATATGTTCGTTGGTCCTAGGTACTTTAAATTGTTATACAATAATATGTATATTTAGCACATGCTTAATTTACTGACTTGTTATTCTCTAACGAATTACAGAAATGATTAGGGAGGACCCTAGTGTTAAAATCAGCTTAATTCAGGAAAGAATTTCAACAACGGTAGGATTTCATATATCATACAGCAAGGCATGGATGGCAAAGCAAAAGGCGATTGTTAAGGTGTTTGGGGATTGGGATGAATCGTATGCGTTCCTGCTAAGGTGGTTGGGTTATATGTTAAATTTTTCTCAAGGGTCTGCTTATAAGTTGGAAACGACAGAGCATTATGTTGAAGGACAATTGGACAGAAGTCATAGGGTATTCAAGAGGGTGTTTTGGACATTTAAGCAGTGTTGCGATGCTTTTAATTACTGCAAGCCCGTTATCAGCATTGACGGTACCCATTTGTATGGGAAATATCGGGGAACATTGCTTATTGCAACATCAATTGACGGCAACAATTACGTCCTTCCACTAGCATTTGCGGTTGTCTCTGGGAAAGATATTGACAACTAGTCGTGGTTTTTGGCACTTATCCGTATTCATGTAACGCAAAAAGATGGAATATGTCTTATTTCAGATCGACATGCGGGCATAATGGCGGCGGTAAACAATGTTGACCTAGGATGGCATCCATCGAGGGCATATCATGTGTTTTGCATTCGCCATTTGGCGAGCAATTTCAATCACAAGTTCAAGAATGTCATGTTGAAGAAACAGTTGAAAATGTTAGGTAAGCCATCGTCGTCTCCTTTATGGTTACATGTACATTAGCCATAATTAAGTATGTCTTTATATTTATGTTTTCTTTGTATGATGTGTAGGTTATACAACCTCGCGTTTAGATTTTGATGTCGGGTTGGAAAAATTTAGAGAAGCAAGCCCTCAGATAGCCGCATGGATTGATCGAATCCCAAAGGAGAAGTGGAGCGTGGCTTATGATGCAGATGGACGAAGATTTTGGCACATGACAACCAATATGTCAGAGGTTTTTAACAAGGTACTGAAAGGCGCAAGAAATCTTCCTATTACTTCACTTGTGCGGTTCACATACGCTCGACTAGTCACATACTTTTTGCAACATGGGGTGAGGCCCGTGAGGAGATGGCGAGAGGTAATCATTTTGCCAAATTAGCGTGGCAAAAATATTTGAGGTCGATTCATAAATCTGGTTCACACAGTGTTGTTGCTTACGACACACATAACAATAGATTTGAGGTGCAAGAGTCGTACAACATTCGTACTCATCGTGGCGGAAAGAAATGGTCGTTGTCGTTATCAGAAAGAGTATGTCAGTGTGGTGAGTTTACTGCATTCAGATTTCCTTGTAGTCATGTGATTGCAGCTTGCAGGTCCACCCACATCGACGCCACTCAATACATAGACCCCGTATATAGTGTTGCTTATCAGTGTCAACTGTATTCATCTCAGTGGTTTCCAATTGGAAACGAAGACTTCATACCACCCACTGGACAGGCGTAAAAAAGGAAGGCCTGTGACTACACGCATACGCAACTAAATGGATTCACGGGAAGGATCAACGACTCAAACAAGATGCGGTTATTGTAAGGTGGTTGGTCACAACAGACGGAACTGTCCTTCACGGTTGCAGCAGCAATGATGTTTATTTATGAGTTGTATGTCAAATGATTATGAACAATCATTAGTTATTGTGTATGATTAATTCGCCAATATTATGTTATGATGCAATTTAAAACAACATAAAACAAATGTCCAAAATAAATAAATACCAAATGTCCAAAACAAATAAATAACAAATGTCCAAAATAAAACAAATGTCTATTAACAACACATAAATAAAATAAATGTCCCTAAGCGTCACAGTGGTCCCCATGAAATCCTCCAAATCGAGTCATGTCATGCTCATACGGTGACAAATGACATCGATGTCGTGCTCCCCTGGCTGGGTTGCGCCTAACTAGTCGGTCGGGGTCGTTAGCCTCATGATCATCACCACCATCACCTCCGTCCTGCATGGCCACCGCTAAGAAATCCGTAATAGGATCAGCGTCACTGCCGGAGCCCGGGGAAGACGTCGGATGTGTCGAATATGTCGCCGGAGTTATAAACATCGTATCCGCATCTGGTGTGGGCTATGCAGGCCTGTACAACTCTGCCGGCGAAGTAGGTGCCGATGAATACATCGGATACGGTGGAAATTGGAACCCCGGCTGTGGCATAGACGGCACAGTATACCATGGGGGGTACTGTGATGGTGGGGCAAAATCCTGTGCACCGCTAGAAGATCCAGCCTGATAGGTCGGCGGCCAATAATACTGCTGCGATGATGACCCGGCAGGATAGCCATGTGCGAAGAATACACCAGGAGGACGGGGAGGAATGCCTGCCAATATGTCAGGTCTATCAGCTACTGTCGGGGCGGACTGGTGAAGGGGCAACCCCTCATGACGCGCTCGCCGGTTAGTGCGAACAACCGGAGGAGGGGCCTCAGTCTGGCGCCGGACAGGTGGTGGGGCAAATTCTCCTGGATCGGTGACTCTCTCTAAATCGTCACATGCGACCAACATGCGAACCGCCTCGTCGTACACCTGCCTCATGTCAAAGGCCCCCTGCGCTTGCGACTCAGGTGATGTCATATGAACAATCATCTCTGCACGATCAGTCTGCATATCAAACATCATTAGTTATTGACAATATTAAGTTAATATTAATATATAAAAATTTCATCACCGCATGCGTACAACATGTGCATGGAAGGCGGCTCTCTGTGTCATCCAACGTCGTGTCACAGTGAAGTACCATTGCATGTACTCACTGTTGACAGATAAATAACCATCTCTCCGCATCGGAGGAAGATCCTGCAAGACTAGGGCATCTCTGTCATCCCACTGTGCAATGAAGAAACGATGTCAGTGCCTCTAGTCGACATCCCTCTTGCTGATAGCAATGATGGTCAGCAGCTCATTGCAGTTAATCGGATCCGAGGGTATATACTGGTCATACCCGAACTGCGGTAAAACTCTGTCCGGCTGTTGGTAGATGACATTCTCGTAGCAAATCAGAGGACAGACCGCCAACCATCGTCTAGCCATCTCAACATCTGGTGGATGCACCACATCCACAATATCGTATGGCCTCCAATGAATGTCCCTCCTTCGCATGACATCCATGTAATGACGATATCTGCGAATATGGGTAAATCTGGTTTGGCGCGTCTGATAAACATTAAACTTACAACAACAAAACAATGTGAGCAACACACAATGTTAGCAACAACAACATATACTAAGAATTGTAAAATAAACACACAAGTTGAATACCTGTTTCCATAAATCTCCTGCATCATGACATCCTGATCGTCCACACGCGGAAGGGTTGGAGAGATAGTCGGGAATCTTGTCCAAGCCCATAACTGCAACAGCAATGCACATCTGCCCATGTCATGGCGTGCTGGACGTGTGGCCCTACAAAGCTCCCTATAAAGACTCGCAAGCACGGCAGATCCCCAGCTAAACGAACCTGTGCGCTCGAAGTCATCCAGAAATAGCAGATATTGAGCTGGCACAAAGCTCGAGGCGGTATCCACGAACAATGTCCCGCCTAAAATGCGCAATATCAATGCGCGGGTGTACCTAATCCGTCCAACCTCAGTGTCGGCATGGACAGCATATACACTGAAATGCTCCCGTAGAAAGTGGAGCCCCAGCAAACCTCCATGCAAGTCTCGACCCGCGTCAGGCTGAACCCCTAAAAGATCAGTAATCAATTCACGGAAGTTATGGCGTCCATGCCGGCCGGATACAACCTGACCATCAGTCGGCAGCCCTAGCAGATGATGCACATCCTCAAGGGTGATGGTCACCTCACCCATGCTCATGTGGAATGTCCGTGTCTCGGGGTGCCATCGCTCAACAAGCGCCGAAACGAAGTGATGGTCTATCTGAAATAATAGACCAAATCACAATTACATACACATTATAATGGAACCATAAAAACATAATACATGCAACGTTTCATACTTTATGTTTACCTCATGATTGCGCAGACGCGCAACGTGGTAAAAATCCGCCTGTATAAGCCACGAGTGGATATCCTCAGGAATAGCAGAGTGATCGTGTGTGGCGGCATGCCTGACATTAAGCACACGATCCCGTGCGGTCGAATCACTTTGCGCATTCCACACATTAGTAGATATATGTCTATCTTGCAACGTTAACAGCGTCCGTACAGATGGACCAGGATCAATGACGCTGACCGCATCCTCACCCGTTGGCGGTGCCGGCACACTCTCATCGTGATCCATATTTCACTATGTCTAACCCTATATTCATTTAAAAAATCATTTCCTATGCTAATAAATAACAAATAATAAATATGTTAAATTGTTAAATACGTATATATTCATTTTTTCATATTAATTTAAAACATTATATCAATATTAAAGACTGTATAACCAAACAAATCATACACTAATATATATTTCTTTATTTACATAAATTGTTACAAAATAATACATTGTAAAAATACTTTTATGTTTA
>CM023946.1:25930249-25973590 GCA_013407115.1 Glycine latifolia | reverse complement strand
ACTAAATCTAAATATATATTCAAAATTATATTTTTAAAACAATTCATCCTCAAAGAATTAAATAAATAATATTTTTTAACGATTAATTAAAAATGACAATCACTTATAACATCAAAACAATAACAAATTCAAATAATCATCTACCCTATAAATTATCAATGTTAATTTCAAACTATTGGTCTTCTAACCTAAAGTTTCAACATGTCATCTAACCTAATGTTTCAAATAAAATCATCTAACCTAATGTTTCAAATTTAGAACCTATATATTATACATCAACATATACAAAATAATTATTTGTAATAATTTTTCATCTTTTAATTTTTTATTTACAAAAATATCAAAATATTTTTAAATTAAGTTAAATAAATATGTTAAATTGTTAAATACGTATATATTCATATTTTAATTTTAATTTGAAACATTATATCAATATTAAATACTGTATAACCAAACAAATCATACACTAATATATATTTCTTTATTTACATAAATTGTTACAAAATAATACATTGTAAAAATAATTTTATGTTTAATCTTTTTATTTAATTAATTATTTTACTTACATAAACATGTTTAACTATAATTTTATTTATTTTATTTGTTTTACATATTTCAGATGATAAAATATAAAAAATAATATATATACAATTACAAATTAAAAAAACTACTCCAAATTGAATGTCACTAAATCTAAATATATATTCAAAATTATATTTTTAAAACAATTCATCCTCAAATAATTAAATAAATAATGTTTTTTAACAATTAATTTAAAATGACAATCACTTATAACATCAAAACAATGACAAACTCAAATAATCATCTACCCTATAAATTATCAATGTTAATTTCAAACTATTGGTCTTCTAATCTAAAGTTTCAACAACATGTCATCTAACCTAATGTTTCAAATAAAATCATCTAACCTAATGTTTCAAATTTAGAACCTATATATTATATAACAACTAAAATATCAATTAAATATACAAAAATAAAACAAAATAAGTATAACTTACTTGTTATCTTGAGCAATGACAATGCGAAAATCTCACAACAAAGCAAAAAGAGGTGTTGCTTTAAAAAATTTGAAAATTTTGAAAGGAAGGGAGACAATGGAAGGGGGGGGACCAGAGAATTTTGAAGGGGAGGGAGAAGAATGGTGGAAGGGGGGACTAGGGAATGGGGGGTGGGGTATAAATCCTGGGCCACGTTGGCGTAGTTCGCTGGGAAGAGTAGCGAACTACGTCCCATTTTTGACATGTGGCCGTAACGGCTTGATTATTTGAATTTACTTGCACCTAGTTCGCTAGGACATGCAGCGAACTATGCTTTTTTTGAATTTCCGTGCACTGACTTCGCTAGTGGTAGGAGCGAACTTTGAATGGCCACGTGGATTGCCCATTGGGGCAGCCATGGAGTTCGCTGGAGTTGGTAGTGAACTATAAGGCCACCAGCATCACGACACGTCATCATCGTAGTTCGCTGGTCTGACTAGCAAACTAGCCCGCGTGGCATTTTCACAAATACTTTGGACCTCGTGACATTTACGCAAATTTTTTAAAAATTTGTGGCACAAATAAAAAAGTCTCTCCTGTGCGTGTCTTAGAGCAAGGGCTTGGTCTTCACAGCTCTGCTATCAACCAGTTTCTGCAGGTTTCCATTACCAAACTTCTGCAGCAACTGATTTTATATCAGAGAGGAGATCAGTCAATCTAGCTAGCTAGGTAGTCAATGCTAGTGACATCACTTGAGTAAATTCGTCACTTTTTGAATTTAATGTATTTCCATGCCTTGTGTAAGACAAATTAAGTTCCATCCCGTACAAGAAAAAATCCATTAAATTGATCTTTGTTTGAAGGCATGAATAATTTAAAGACTTGGGAAAATATGGGTTGTGAGAAGAGTAATTTGTTTATCACTTGACCAGCCAACACGTAGAAGGAAAGGATAAAAGTTAAATGCAATTTATGATGTGTTTATGATGTTTTTCCTTTAATTGGAAAAATTAAACAACGTTTATTGGAGAACAGTTAAGGAAATTACATTTAAATTTTGTCTAAAAAAACAAGTGGATTCTTTTTCTTTTATGAAACTTTTTTTTTTATAAATTCTTTTATGAAAGTATAAATTTAAAACACTCCAACACTTAAAGATATATTTAAAATGTTTTATACAATCATTCAATCACAACTCACTATGATAAATTTATTAACTTTTTTTTAAAATAATTATTTCAAAATAATTTATAATTAAATAATAATATAAAATTATTTTATACGCGAATATGACTTAAAATTCAATAGCATTACATGAAAAATATATATGTTGAATTTCAGCCCAAAAATTTATCTGGGCTAGACCTTAGTTGAGTCCCAAGCATGTTGATATCTAATGGATTAAGCTTAGGAGACATGGAACATTTTGATCTCGTACATTTTTTTTAAGAAAATAAATATACTAGTGCTTATAGAAAAAATGCTTAAACAAAAGAAGGTTATACCACCAAATTCAAAGTCTATATATATTTGTAGACAAACTGCATCTCAGTCAAGTCTAAGAAATTTTCATAACTTGAGCAGTACGATCCTTCTCCGTCTTGTATCTATGGCAAAGAGAATGTCGGTGAAAAGGAAAATGATTAAAGGTACAAAGGCAAGGCAATTTTTATGATGATTTTACTAATGTTTGAACAGAACACAAGAAAAGTAGTCTAAAAAGTGGTTAATAATGACTAATGAGTACATGGTTTTACCCCTTGCAATTTTAGTGATCCTTTCTCAATTAAAAGGACAAATTAGAATTCAAACCATATCCTGTGGGATGTAAGATATTTCCGATAATTAATCTTACGTAAAGTACTTAATGATATTTGATCTTGAAAGCCTTATAAGTACAGCTTTGAAAGATCATCATCAATTAATCCTTCTCTGTTATGGTGAGGTCCATGGATCCCATAATCATTTTCATCTTTATGGACATACATTCCCCTTTTGAGGGTAACGTTAATCCTTTTGCCAATGATTTCGCTTGGTGGGTCAAGTGTGAGTAACATTCCACAATCTTTTAACAAAGAATAAGGACACCATGGCTCTCCAATTCATCTAAAAAAGGTTGGTACTTTGCGCTAAGATGAGTCTTTATATATTTTCTGTCCATTTTAATTTATCAGTTAATGAATATATTTTAAAACAAATACTCGCTTTAGTCTTCCACACAAATATACTTGTGGCATTGATATGTTCATCCAATATAAATTGATATTAATTAATTTTTGAGTCATAAAATGCAACTTCAATTTTGTATGTACATTGTACTATTCAGTCTCGAAATGACCCCACACAAGGGCTTCCGACTAGACGATAGCTAAAAACTTGTGAGTTAAGTGATAATTGACCCAACAACTCGGGGTCGAGTATTTATTGAATTATGGGAGATTTATAATTTAGAATAGTAGGATAGTAATGTTACACACATATTTCTCCCTATAATAAAATGTATTAACAATACTTATATTATCATGTAACTACACAAAAATTCTTTTATTTATTCTACCTTCAACGATCTAGTAAGATAATTTAAGGGTAAATAGTAATTTTTGTTCCTAAATATGTAAAATGCTGACAAATTTGTTTTTGAAAGATAAAAATTCAAATTTTTATCCCCGAAAGTGTAAAGAATACGAAAAATTCATCATTCTGTTAACTTCGTGTGTTACCGTTAATAAAAGTGCCTACATGGTACAGAGGGACAAAAATGTCACAAAAATGATTGTCAACATGGCTGCTGACTAGATTTTGGGCTAAAATGTAGTAAGTTACCATTGAACTAAAATGTCAGTAATTTTTTATTGGACCTAAATGTTAGTAAGTTATCATTGGACTAAAATATCACTAATTTTGAATTGCACTAAAATGTCACTAATTTTCCAATGAACCAAAATGTCACTAAATATTTTTGGCAAAAAACATCAATACGTTTCTATTAAAGAAAAAATATCATTAAGGGTAAATATTTCCTCTCTTTTTATTGTTACAAGCATAATAAGGATAAATAGTCATTTTAGTCCATGAATGTGTAGAATACTGACAAATTCGTTCCTAAAAGATGAAAATTCAAATTTTTGTCCCCGAAAGTGTAAAAAGTGTGACAAATTCATCTTTTCGTTAATTTTTTTCCGTTATCGTTAATGAAAGTGTCTACATGACACAGAGATACAAAGATGTCATAAAAATGATTGTTAACATGGCTGCTGACATGATTTTGAACGAAAATGTCAGTAAATTATCATTGAACTAAAATGTAAGTAATTTTCTATTGGATCTAGATGTAAATAAGTACCATTGAACCAAAATATCAGTAATTTTCAATTGGACCAAAATGTCAGTAATTTTCCATTTGACCAAAATATCAATAAATGTTTTTGGCGAAAAAGGTTAGTACATTTCCATTGGATCAAAATCTCATTAAGAATAAATCTTCCCTCTTTTTTATCATTACAAGCATAATAATAACATAACAATAATCACTTAAAAAATTAGGAAGCAAGCATAAGTTAAAAGAAACATAATATTGATTAACAAACATAATTTGTCTGTCAGAATAGAAATTATCCAAAATAAACATTCTACCAGTGTACCAAAATAAACATTGTAACAATGTATTAATCATTACAAATTTATCCAAATTATAATTAGTCAAATTATAATAGATTGTGACTAATTATTATAATTTGGATAAATTTATAATGATTAATACATTGTTACAATGTTTATTTTGGTACATTGGTAGAATGTTTATTTTGGATAATTTCTACTGTGAAAGAAAAATTATGGTTATTATTATGTTTCTTTTCACTTATGTTTATTTTCATATTTTTAAGTGATTATTGTATTCTTATTATTATGCTTGTAATGATAAAAAAAAGAGGGAAGATTTATCCTTAATGACATTTTGGTTCAATGGAAACATACTCACCTTTTTTGCCAAAAATAATTATTGACATTTTGGTCCAATGAAATATTACTGACATTTAAGTCCAATAGAAAATTACTGACATTTTAGTCCAATGGTAACTTATTGATAATTTCGTCCAAAATCTAATCAGCAGTCATGTTGGTAATCATTTTTGTGATATTTTTGTCTATCCGTGTCATGTAAACACTTTCATTAATAGTAATGAATAGAAGTTAACATAATGATGAGTTTTTCGCACTTTTTACACTTTCGGGATAAAAATTTAAATTTTTATCTTTTAGGGATGAATATCTCAGCGCTCTACACATTTAAGGACAAAAATAATTATTTACCCGCAGTCTAATTATGACCTTATCTATGATATCTACCCCCTTGTGTTGCAGGTACTCTTACCATCGCAAACAAAAGAGGAGCACCATCAAACTTAGGTTCTCCCATCTTGGTAATAGCATGCATAATACTATATTGATTAAAAGAGATATTCTAAGTCAGCTATTCGTGTGATGTAGATTTAGGTCATGTAAAAAGTTTGTTTTTACATCAATTGTATTTAGAAGTGATATAATATTTTCCTTATTTAGAATTGAGTATTTTTTTTTCATTGTTCAGCTCCAATGCCATTTTTCATTAAATGTATTTTATACAAAAAAAATTACATGAAAACATATTAAGACTTAGAGATAAATATTTAAATCATATAAAAAAACTATATAAAAAACATTAATAGTTAAGTCACAACAATAAATATAAATAGAAAATAAATTACAGTTAATATGTATCACACCAAAATAAAGATTTCGCTTGAAATTATATTAATATCTACAAACAAATATTAATATTTAAATTATTGGGTAAAAAATAAAATAAAACAAAGTATTAAATATTTTACATAAAAGTACGTGTATCTATGACATCATACGGAGAAATGTTTTATGTCAACAAATGTTACATGTCAACTCTTAATTCTTTTCTCGCCTAATATAACCATTAGATTATTTTTAAATTTTATTTTACTTAAATTGTGGAATCACACTCAATTAAACCTAGAGTTTTAAACATCAGATTGATCATCAAGATCAAGATCGAAGCCATTATTGGTTGATAGGTCATTGATCAAATATCAGAGTCATTGGTATCTATGGCAATTATCTTATGACAATAGTCATAAAGAATTGAGTTCGAGTCCGATATATGTCTGTATATTAGGACAGTAAGAAAAAAAGGTTATTGGCCAAACTAATGGGCAGGGACGAAACCAAAATAAAGTTCTAGGAAGACAAAAATTTATCAAATAATAAGTAAAATTAACAATAACGAGCATCTACTATTAATCGTTTAAAACTTGGACAAATGAAAAATAAAAGATCATATCTCCAATGAAACTAAATATAGCTACTATTGATGTAAAGAAAACACATGCAACAAAAAAGATTTATTTTCAACAATAAAGATTATTCTTTGATTCTTGATTTAATAAAACTAGTTCATAATTTCTTTTGTATTAAATGTTTTTGTAATATTATTTTCACTATGTATAGCCAAATATTCAAGAATATATTGCATTTTACTGTGGAGCTTTGTTTTCACAAGCTTCGTGTTTAAAAATGATTTTGTAGAAGCGATTGAAATTCGAAGAGTCAAAACAAGATAAATTACTCTTCAATCAAATGTTAAAATGTTGATTTTCTTGAAGATGAAATACTTTGCAAAACTATGAAAGTGTTGAAAATCTTGAAATTCATAATGGTTTAAACACCAAGCTCGATCATAATGCTGTAATTGAATCTTATGTGAACATTATGTGCATCGATGGAATCTTTTGTATAATATTTTTCAACTAAATTGCATAAGTAATCAACTTTAAAGGATTTAAAAGCATTTTGAGAACTTAAAAAGTTGAGCTAAGAAGTTTAAATTTATATTTTTTCAAACAAAATATAAAAATAATATTAAAAAAAAATTAAACAATGATAAAATAATTATTATAAAAGTCCAAAGACAACAATTTAAAAATAAGAATAACATACACTACTAGAAAAACAACATTCAATATCGGTTATTTTTTACATTCTACATCAGTTTTGAACCAATGTTAAATCAGGTGACATTGAAAGTGTAGAAGTTAACATCAGTTTTCAAAATCAATGTTAATGAAAAGTAAACAACATCGATTTTTATTGAAAACCCGATGTTGCTATCTAATAAATAAAAACGTAAAAAAATGTGAAAGTTGGAACTTCAACATCGGTTTTCTTCAACATCGGTTTTCTTAAGAAAATCGATGTTGTTTTTTATTTTTATTTTTAATATTTTGTTTATTTTTTTAATTTTACCAGTTCTTCAACCTGTAAATTAAATACTAGACATCCAGCCAATTTCAGAATACAATACAATAAAATATTATTTCAATAACAAATAAAATTCAATAGTGTCAATGTACATAAAAATGATTTCCTAACCAAATGTTTATATATAATTGTTTAAAAATCCCTTAACCACCTAATATGATATTTCATCTCTAACTTTAAGATAAAATGTAGCCCACTGAACCCTAATACCCTTCAATCTGTCGGCTTGCAGTGATCTTTCATCAGTGAAATACTGCATGACATAATAAAACATAATTTAATAAATATAAATAAAAACAAGTAAAAAAATTAAAATTAGTTTTGAATTAGACAATTACCATGTCCTAGTTATCCCTGAAGCCTCCTTAGACTATCGTGGACATCCAATGCATGACATAATAGCCACACTCAGTGCTTCCTTTTTGCTTATTACACTAAATTCAATAACATGATCAAAGTTAAACGGAAATTAGTGTAAATGGTAATAAAAGTTATTTTGAATACATAAACCATGATTTATTAAAAGATTTACTTTAAGCGCAATCCATTTAGTAGTAGCCTTTGATTTATTTTCTTGAGTGTCATGGAGTCCCTTCAAAGCACTGCTTAAGAGAAACATGCATGCATATTGTACAATTAACATATTCATGTGTTAGAAATAAAAACAGAAATGTCTGGCAAATTACAACCTACCTGTTAATAATTCCTTTGAGGTAGTTATCAGGCTTGTGGTGCAACGAACAGAACCACACGACAACATTGGCCTTAGGACATATAACGACCAGTTGCCAATGTGCACTGCATTGGAGAAAAAGAAGTTATTATACTTCATACATTAATTAAATTCTTTAGTACATTTTTACTTACCCATTCAAGTACGCTGCAAGGTACACATCTTTCTGTGAACTCTGCCATTTCTTGATATAGTCCTCGGATTCAAATTGAGATTGCCCAGATCTCTATATGGACTGTGGCTCCATGAATCCATACACATAGCCATGATCTGATTGCAGTCATAACTTAGTCATATGACTATTGTTTTGAAAATAAAGTCAATTGTGCAAGAATATAAAACAATTAGTTATGCAACGGTAGCCAATTGAAATTGACTTACAGAATCCACAGTTGTATAACGGAGATGCTCAGACATTGACCACCATGGATGATCTCAGAAATATCCTCATGCTTTATGTACAATGGGAAGTCCTCAACTTGCAACCTGAACATAGTAGGGTCCCATTGCACCTGCATGGGTTTGAGGAAAAGATCGGGGATGGTCAATGCGATCTGGTATAGGGGATCGACAATATGTTATGGCTTATGTACAGGTTTCGCTGGTCCCTCAGGTACCTGTTTATCCTACACAGTTAAGAAACATAAGTGAACAACCGTCTTGACTTTATATGAGACAAATCATTCTTAAATGAGAAGAAACAAGAGAAAAATGAAATACCTTGTTCAAAATAGCCTATACAAGATGTGTCGGCCAAGCAAGGAAGGTGTTAAGGGTCTGCCCCCACTAACTGAACCTTGTTAGTGGGTACAGGGACGCGAGCTTCAGCATCTCGAACTTCTTCAACACCCACCTTGACCTGATCATGGGCAAGAGGGATGCTGTGCATGGTTATCGACCCCTCATAAACTCTTCCAAGGGCAACCAAGCGGGGAGGGTTGTCATCAACATACAACCCATGCCTGTCAGATGCACCCGTGTCTGGGTCATTCCCCGAGGGATCGACATAGCTTCCTTTGGTGCTGACACGGGCACCATAAGGACATGACTGAAGGTCTGAGGCGGCATGGCACCCTGAGACTGCATCTGGGTCTGCATCTGGGACTGCAAGTGGCTGAAGCTTATCATTATTTGTTGTATAACTCTTTCAGTGATCGATTGTGTAAGTCGATCAGTGATCAACTACTCTAGCTTTACCCTGATGTTGTCCTTCAAGTGATCCAAGTCTTCAGGAGCTATTGACTTCGACTTGCGAGAGGTTGATGGAGCCGGTCCGAAGTACTGTGCTATGGTCACACCGGCTCCAGCACCACAGACACGACCGAGGTGCTCTGGTCGTCCAATGGCAGCAGTCAGGACATCTTGACATCCACTAGCGACAAAGCTACCCTGTGTGGATTGCTCATCCAGGGAATCTTGCGATCAAAATAAGTAGAACATTAGTTTTGTAATTTGTGAGGCAAAAATTCATTAAAGATGTATGAGCTTGTTGTTTGACTTACAATCTTCTCTGTAATCTCACATGCCGCCTCAGAAGTCATTTGCCCATTTTTTTGGTGCGAGCTAGCTTCCACTTCACGTGTCGTCTCACAGGGGACGGAGGATGAATGATGGTATCCGTGCTATCATCACACATTGCCTCCTCCAATTGTTTCTTTTGTTTTTCCTCCATCAATCTCTTCTCTAACAAGTCGTAACCCCCGCGAGACAACACGTGAGGGGCAATGTTAAGCTTCTGGATTGCCTGGGCCTTCTTTCTAACATCCTGTAAGAATTACACAAATAGGGTTAAAAAAATGTGCTTTTTTCACTTCATAATTCTGAAATTGTAAAACAATGTAACTCAACTAACCTCCCAGGAAGCGACTCTACGTGTCTCACAGAATTGGTGTCACTTTTCCTTATTGATGCCGTATTTCTCACAGACAATGTCGGCATCGTTGTCCTTGCCTTGTGCCAGAGCCCATTTAGAGGTCAGGTCTGACTTAAACTGCCTCCATCGCTCTTCTACTGTCTGCAGAATCTTCTTCTCGGTCCGTTGGTCGGACGCTTCAGGTATGTCAAATTCAGCCTGTGTTACAATCAAGAGGGTTTAACAGTTACAATAACATTTAAATTGTATTACTACAAGCAATCACATTGGACATTTAATTGTAATACCTGAATGTCCTCCCAAATCAACTCCTTCTGCACTGCAGGAACTTCCTTCTAGTTAGCAATGGTCACATCCACCTTATCTCTAGCCACGATCCCTAGATACGTCCTCAATTTCTTTGCTTGAGGACCATCAGCCTTCCCAGTGGCAGGATCCACATGAACCACTGGT
Source organism: Glycine latifolia (assembly GCA_013407115.1). Taxonomy (NCBI): domain Eukaryota; kingdom Viridiplantae; phylum Streptophyta; class Magnoliopsida; order Fabales; family Fabaceae; genus Glycine; species Glycine latifolia. The sequence continues at coordinate 25,963,206 of CM023946.1, read as the reverse complement.
CTGTCAGCACCAGCAGGTCTGTTAGCCAGTGACCTCAGTCATGTCACTTTCCTAGTCTTCTTCGTCGTAGATAGCGAAGGTGCTGACTCAGGACATGGAGGTGCTGACTCAGGACGAGGAGGGGAGCTCGGTGGTGAGTCATGATCCTGTTAAAAACAAAAAGAAAGATAAGTAAAGTAAACTGACAAGTTAGGTTACTTATGAAATTGTAAAAAATGCAATCAAGTTAATAAGGCAAACAAATTACATTAAGTGATGTTAATTAATTCTCCTTTATCATGATCATTACGATTTACATGAATGTCGTCATCGTAATCTTCTCTGTTGACGTCAGGCATTTGTGTCGAGAATTGAGTGACACTAGTATCGACGGTGGAATCATCATCGTCAATAGTAATACCAATGGTTTTTCCATGTAGTACCACTGACCACCTTTCATCACATGGATCTTGAACGTAAAATACCTGTTTAGCTTGTTCTGCCATGATGAAAGATTCATCTTGATAAGCTAGCTTGTTAAGATCAACCAAAGTAAATCCCAAGTCCTCGGTCCGCACACTGCTATGATATCAACCCACTTACACTTGAAAACACACACACTGAATGTAACATAATTAAGCTCCCAGATGTCATGAATGACTCCAAAGTAAGGCATGCACGCCAAACGGGGATTGTGGTCATGCACAATAGCGAAGTGTTGTGACTTAGCCCTAAGGCCAACCCACTGTTTTGCATTGTGCTCTTGTCATCTTGTTGTTTTGTGTAGAACGAGTACTTGTTGATATCGTATCCCTGCCAACTTCTAACATTTCTTTTAGGCCCATCTGCTAACTTCCTCATTGTTTCAAATGAAGATTCATCACTAAATATTGTATCTTTAAACCAATTCAGGAAAGTTTTGTTATGCTCTTTCAACAACCTATTCTTTGTCATTCTCAGATTACTTTCCTTGACTAAGGCTTCATGATGAACAATGTATGGTAGAACTTTCATTACTGTTATTCAAGACATACAAATGAGCTTGTTGCAATTCCTGTAAACCAGGCGTTATAACATGCAGCCCTCGTGAACCCTTTCCTCCCACTCTATCATCATGCCGGGACTCAGGAATCCCAATAGGTTTTTCCTTTTCAAGGTACTTTGAACAAAATTCTACAACTTCTTCTGCAATGTACCTTTCAACTATGGATGCTTCATGGTGGTGTAGGTTTTTTGTATACCCTTTCGAGATCTTCATGTATCGCTCGACCGGGTACATCCACCGTAAATAAATGAGACCACACAATTTAATTTCCCTGACCAGATGAACAAGTAAGTGAACCATTATGTCAAAAAATGAAGGAGGAAAAATATATCTTTAACTGACACAAGCTGCCTCTTCTTCCAAGTCATCTAACTTTACAGGGTCCACGACTTTGGTACAAATGGCATTGAAGAAAAAGAACAACCAAGTTATAGCATGTCTCACTTTGTTAGGCAAAATGTCTCGAATTGCCACGGCTAACAGTTGTTGCATCAACACGTGGCAATCATGAGACTTTAAGCCAACTAGTTTCAGATCTTTGATCTGCACAAGGCTCTTAATATTTGAAGAGTATCCCTGTGACACTTTCACTCAGCACAAACACTGACAGAAACTTATCTTCTCCTTTCTTGACAAAGTGTGACATGCTGGAGACAAGTATATTTTCTTACCATCAGACCTAGGATGTAACTGCTCATGTATACCCAGCTCAGCAAGATCTTGACGAGTGTTCAAACCATCCTTTGTCTTGCCTTGAATGTTAAGCAGCGTGCCGATGACACTGTCACACACATTTTTCTCCACATGCATAACATGGATACAATGTCTAACATCTAGATCAAACCAGTATGGAAGATCAAACAATATTGACCTCTTCTTTCATATGCAAGTATTACCTTTCTGCTTCTTTTGAGTCTTTCCAAATACAGTATGGATGCCCTCAACCCGCTCAAGAACCTGCTCACCGGTTAATGGAATCGGTGCAGTTTCATGCTCTTGACTTCCATTGAATGCTTTTTTCAATCGCCGATAAGGGTGATAAGGTTTCAGAAAACGTTGATGGCAAGTGTAAATGGTTTTTCTGCCATGTTTAAGTTGTACGTAGCTTGTGTCTTGTTCATAGATAGGGCATGCACGATGACCCTTAACAATGTATCCACTCAAATTCCCGTACGCTGGAAAATCATTAATGGTACAAAATAGCATTGCACGTAACTTGAAAGTCTCCTTAACATACCCATCAAACATAGCAACCCCCTGATTGAGTATTTTTAGTTTAATATTTTTCTATTCTTCTTAGGTTATTTGACTTCTCTTGGACTATTATTTTCCCATTCTAATTCAGTTTTTTCCTTAGGCAAACAAGTGAGTTTAATTGATAATTGTTGCTTATTTTTGGAGTTTTTGCTTACTTGACCTATCTTCCTTGTATAGGATCTAGAGAGCTCTACAGAACTCCAAATGGTGCATATGAGTAGTCCCTGGAAATATAAGAAAAAGATCTACAATTTTGTCAGAGTAAAGTCCAATTCTGTCATTTTAAGGGTCATTTTAGGCTTGGAAGTCAGAACCACCGCACTTGAATTTTGGGCTGCGAAATTGGTGTAATTAGTAATTAGTTAGATTAGTTGGACTTCATTATGGCCCATCATTTCCTACTGATTCAGTCACTATATTTAAGTGATTTTAGTTATTTGGATGGACACACTTCATTTTAGCACAAACACATTTTGTAGTGACTTTTAGAATTTTTTAGAATTAAAATCCTTTCTCTTATTTTCTCTCAACTGTTCTTCATTGTTCGGTTTCCCTTCTTCCATTTTCGTGCACTTATTTCATGGGGCTTTCATTGATGATGATCATGGAAGGCTAAATAATCAATCAATGCAAGGATCCAACCCAAGCAAGAGAAGAATTTGAGTTCTGGTTTGGTATTTCGAATTCTGTGTGAATGTTCACTTTCTTCTTCAATTGCTATTTTGTTTTCATGATTATGAATGCGTTTAGGATTGAAAACGGATTAGATTATGAATTCATTTCCTAATTTTGAATTTTAATCACAGTTTATTTGGATGATATTTCAATTAGGTTTGTGGTTTCAATTAATTTAGGGGTTAATTCGATTGAACTGCTTCTAATGAAATTGAATGAACTTTCACAACAAAATCATTATCTGAGAACTATGATAATTCGTATTGCTTGGGTTGGTGAATTGGATTGACGCTTTTTAATCTGTTTTAGAATACCTTTTATCAATTCTGTTAGTTTCTATTTTGTTACGTTTTTTTGCAATTTTTATTCACGCATGCAAATTGTTTGATAAAAACCCCCCCTTTATTTACTAGTGAATTGAAGTTGGAACCATATTGATTGTGTCTCTGAGTCGACCTAGGTTAATCCTGTTCTACAGAATTAGTGTAGTTTAATTATTTTGAAGCAATACGACATCAGTTATTGATAAGCGTTTGTCGTGTCGCTTCAAAACAATTAAACTATGCTAATTCTGTAGCACAGGATTAACCTAGGTTGACTCAAAGACACTATCAATATGGTTCTATCTTCAATTCACTACTAACAATAAAAGGGATTTTTGTCAAACAGTTTGCAAGCGCGAAGTAAAAATTGCAAAAACACAAACTACGATTAAAGATCAATGCAAAAACTAACAGAATTGATAACAAGTAATGTAAAACAACATCAATCCAATTCACCAAACCAAGCTATTCGAATCATCATCGTTCTCAGAAATTTATCCTATTGTGAAAGTTCATTCAATTTCATTAGAAGCAGTTCAATCGAATTAACCCCTAAATTAATTGAAACCACAACCCTAATTAAAATATCATCCAATTCATCTGTGATTTATATTTGAAATTAGGAAATGAATCCATAACCTAATCCTCTTTCAATCCTAAATGCATTCATAATCATGAAAACAAAATAGCAATTGAAGAAGAAAGTGAACATTCACACAGAATTTGAAATACCAAACCAGAACTCAAATTCTTCTCTTGCTTGGGTTGGATCCTTGCATTGATTGATTATTTAGCCTTCCATGATCATCATCAATGAAAGCCTCATGAAATAAGTGCACGAAAATGGAAGAAGGGAAAATGACAATGAAGAACAAGGAAGAACAATTGAGAGAAAATAAGAGAAATGATTTTGATTCTAAAAACTTAAAAAGAGAAATGTAAAACTGTTTTTTTGCAAAATGAAATGTAAATTAAAATTCCTCCTAATGTCACTAATATATAGTGACTAAGTCTGAAGAAAATAATGGGCCATGAACAACCCATAAATTCTAATTATTTATGCTATTTACACCAATAAAAGTCCAACTCGCAACCCAAAATACAAGTGCAGTGGTTCTGACTTCAAAGCCTAAAATGACCCTTCAAATGGCAGAATTGGCCTCGGCTTATTTCTGGCAAACTTGTAGATCTTTTCATTATCTTTTGAAGGACTATAAGAATGCTTAATTTGGAGTTCCATAGAGCTCTATAGGTCCTGTACAAGGTAGATACATCAAGTGAGCATAAAATCCGAAAATACGCAACAATTAGCAATTAAGCCCACTAACTTGCCTAAGACAAAAACTAAATTAGAATGGGAAAATAAAAGTCCAAGAGAAGTCAAATAAGCTAAGAATGATAGAAAAATATTTAACTAAAGGCACTCTATCAGTTATCACCCCCTCGTCCCACAAGTTTGCCAAGTCTTCAATCAAGGGACTAAGATAAACATCAATGTCATTTCCTGGCTATCTTGGGACCGATATCATCATAGACAACATCATGTATTTTCACTTCATGCACAACCAAGGAGGCAGGTTGTAAATGACTAACAAAATAGGCCACGAACTGTGCTGAGTACTTAAACTGCCGTAGGGATTCATTCCATCACTGGCAAGTGTAAGCCTAAGATTTCTTGGGTCTTCGCCGAATTCTAGATACAAACAGTCAATCTTCTTCCACTGGGAGGAATCTACCGGATGGCGGAGTATTCCATCGCAGTTTCTCCCATCTGCATGCCATGTAAGGTCTTTTGCATCATCTTCATTAGCAAACAAATGCTTAAACCTTGGAATGATCGGAAGATGCCACAACACCTTCGTGGGGGGCCTTTCTTTGTGCTTTCATCAATGCTACAGTTGTCATCGGCCTTCACTTTGCACCGTGATATCCCATACCTGGGGCATTTATGCATTTCTTGAAATTCATTTATGTATAATATGCAATCATTAGGACAGACATGAATTTTCTGATACTCCATACCCATTGGACAAAGAATCTTCTTCGCCTGATAGTAACTTCTTGGCAACGTGTTTTCATCTAGAAGCATGTCCTAAACTACCTCAAGCAGTGAACTGAAGCTTTTGTCACTCCACCCATATCTGGCCTTGACATTAACAAGATTTAACACTGCTGACAACAGTGTCAATGACTCTTTGCACCCTGGATACAACGGCTTCTTCGAATCACTTTCCAATGTATCATACATAGGGGCATATGCTTGCTGAAAAGATTCATGTCCCAAATCACGAATCATATCCTCTAATCGATCTCCCATGTCAACATCAACTGGTTCAGTTTGCGACCCCTCCGCATGTCTGTCACACCATGCCATATCCATGTGGTATAATTCTTCTTAATCCCATCACACAGAAGATGTTCTCGTATGTCGTCTAGCGCTTGGCGTCTCCCATTCAAATAATTGATATAGGGACAATAATATTTTTCATCCCCATTCGGTCGACTTCTTTTGGAGGCAAATTGCAAGAAATGTTCAATGCCTTCCTCATACTCAACCGTGATGTGACTTACATTCATCCAACTTCGATCCATCTAATTAATAACTCTGTGATACTCACAAAGTTATTCCATGCATGAAAACCTCACTTTTTTTATTAAAGGTGTGGCCCTATCCCATTTAGGAAGACTTTTTTTAATAGTATATTCATATGTATAAGTTATGTTTCTTATCTTAAATTTGACGAAATTTCGGCAGCATTTCGCTTTGGTCTCCAAGTACACAACATGAAAGTGGTGACATGAGTTCCACCACAGTCAAGTATGCACCCGGAGAACAAAGTGAAATGCATTGTATCGAAATTTCATCATATTTAAGAAAAGAATCATAACCTATACATATAAATATACTAAAAAAATATGAGTCTTCCCTAACTGTCCAAACGGACAATTCAAGAATCAATACAACGATTAATCCAAACTATCTGGAAGAATCATTGTAATGTATCTCAAACGGGAAACTAAGGTTCACTCATAATGAACATTAACTGTATATATAAAGCACTAGTAATTAATCACATAAAACAAGTTACAAAACCACCAAATACAAAGTCAATGAAAGGTATTAACCTTGTGGGAGCTGCCAGAAGTTGCGAGTAAGAGATCCACCTCTGAGAGTGACACCAACAGTGGAAGCGCTGTGAGGGTGACCTAAGTTAGGTCCAGATCAGCTTAAAAATAGAAAAATGCCCATATCAGCTTCAAAGAACACCCAAATTACTTTGTCAAACATAAACAAACCTTAATTCTTGACCCGTAGCAAAATTCTTTACACAGGTCCAACTTATCTGTGCCAATAATGCACTATACTGTGATATGTTATGATAACCAAGCAGTAAACCTTAGGCTGCAAGTTCTTTAGCCACTATTCTTTCATATATCATGCTTTTATGCTAACTAATCATATGATTATGTTGGTGGTTAGCATTAGGTTCTTATGTGCATTTGTGTCCTTTGCATTTAATGTATGATAATGAGTAATGCTTCTTGTTCCCTCACAATAATCATAACCGGTTGATTTCATTCATTAGTCCCTACCATGCATCTCTAGTCTCTATTAGATATAATGACCTTGTGACAAATCCGGGTTCGTGCGACCAGGTGTACATAAGGGGGGGGGGGTCTAATTGGAACCCGGACAGGTGGAGGGGTGTAAATAGCATCTTCTCAAATCCAGGATCGTGTGGTGATCTCGGATGTGTTACCGAGTTGTGATCTCGGTTGAGCTCGGATGAGCTCGGAGGAGCTCGTTTTTAGTTTACTTGTAAGAGCTACTGGGTAGAGAGACCGGAAGAGCTCATAACCCCTTTTGTTAGAGTTACCGGGTTAGGAACCCGGACGTGGTTGAGAGGAACCTTGGACTTGTGAAGTACCAAGGTAGGAACTCGGATTAGGTCGAATGAGATCGGATAAGGTCGGAGGAGGGTGGAACCGTGGGCATAGTATAGTACCGAGGACGGGCCCTAATGTTGTGCAATCGACTACATAAGCATTTGTAATCAATTAAAATGAACAGTGCTTGTTAGGTATCATCTATATAAACCCAACTCGGCAGCATCAGTAGGGTTTTGAGAACCCAGGTAGTTATACATAACATGTATATGAGGTATAACACATTGACTTGCCAAACAGTAGACCCTATCTGGCAGTCAAATATCTCTACATATTCACTGTATACAAGTGACACGTGTTAACTCCCTGATTGTTTTTTTGACATGGGAAGATTCTCATATTACAATATGACGCGTGTCAACTTTCAGATTATTTAAGATATGTACGAAAGGGATATTCCAGTAGCAATCTAATTTCCACCGCCTTGGCTAAAACATTTTCTCTCATTTCATTTTTTTTCCTCCATTGTTAACTGAGAAAAGCTTCATAAATACTAAATCCTTGACCTAAACACCTTCACATCCAACGTAGGGATTAAAGAGAATCACCATACAAACTAGTTTCCAACCTGTATTCATTGGGAAAACCATCAGAGAAGGAGATCATTTCTCCAAAGGAAGTTTAAAGTTTCAACCTTTAAGAGTTAGAAGGCACTTTCAGGACATCCAAGCTTTGAGAAGTTATCCACAAGCCTTCCTTGGCATTTTTAAGTTTGGATTTAAGAGGAAAAATGACCCATATGAGTTAGGGTTGGTTTTGGGTGATAATTCTTTGGAAAAGTATGCTTAGGAGGTTGTTGTGATGAATGTTCAACCTTGAAAGCTAACTTTTCTGGGTTTTGGGAATTTTGTTTGGCCCAGATAGATCTTTGTGGGGTTTATAAGTCATTGGTTGGTTGTATATGGTTGAGATCTGGAAAAGAACTAGGTTCTTGTCATGAAAAGGTTGAGAACCATTCTTGATATCTTGCTTGCCTGATGTAGGGCGTGATAAAGAAGATATCGGTGGTTACAAGGCTGAGAAAGCCGGTGCGGTGATCAGAGAAGGTAAGCTATTTGTTCTTGGGGAGTTTGTATCCCTTGATTGTGTTCTACCATACTCTTGGGGAGTTATGGTTATTGTATGATGCAGTGCGTGTATTTTAATTATGTGTTACTGTTTTTTGATTGAAACATACATGTAAATGATTTACACTGTGATGTTTGTATTGTGGTTGAGGAAGCCCTCTGGCCAGGGAATTGAACCATATATGAGAGTGTAAGACTTATCCAGGATGAGCTTCTCGACAATTCATATACGTCTGAGCGCATGAGATATACATTTGTGCATGAGATGTGCACTGGTGAATGTGTATATCTGTGCGCGGGTGCATGAGATATACATTTGTACATGAGACGTGCACTGGTGAATGTGTATATCTATGCACGGGTACAGGTGATGTGCACGGGAAGATATACAATTGTGCATGTAATGAGCATTGGTTGGCTAAATTGTATATCTGTGCACGGAAAAATATGCATTTGTGCATGTGATGTGCACTGGTTGGCTAATTTGCATATTTGTGCTAGAATGGCACATTGGTGTGATTATGTACATGTGATGTTTATAAAAGGTCGGGATAACTATACTGTTGTTTTATTAAAAGGACAGATTGGCTATGTTATATATAATGCATATTTAAATGCTATGTATTGTGGAAGTGAACCAGGGGGAGAAGAGTCTCCAAGAACCCTGAGTTTACTGAGATTGTATCTCACCCCGGTTGGGGATTATACTTTATTGCAGGTAATAGCCAACAAACAGAGGATGAGGTTCGGGATAAAAGACCCGAGTAAGGGTCGTACGGTGAATCCGATTAAGGATTCCGGACAAGAGGCCGGGAAGGGATTTTTTGTATATTTTGGAACCTGGTATTAGTTTGTACTGTATGTACATTGTGAAATAGTACCTGGGTGCCGGGTTGTATATAAAATCCATACATAATGTTTTGTTTATATTGTATGACGTAGAATGAGGTTGTTACATTAGACCATAATATAATGTTAATGAACCGGATGATACTTATTACATTATGTAATTGTTGCTCTTAAGACCATAATATAAAGTTAATGAACCAGATGCATACGGGGTTGTTACATTAGACATTTACCAGCTACATACAACCATATCAACTTCTCAAAAGTAAAGGTCTAATTAGATGAGATAGGATAAGTTAGGTATGTGGCCTACTAGTTAACTAAACAAAAAGGCTCAAGGAATCTCCAAGATAAGTTAGCTATATGGCCTACTTGTATATATGAGGTCCAAACCTTCTCAAAATATTCAATATACAAGCAGCTTTTAAATACTGCACAAATAGTTGCAATTGTATTGATAAATGGTAATTTTAACACCCTTAATGGTAGTTGTTGTTCTTTATTCTATTGGTGCATTATGATGCATGAGAGAGAAAGACAAGGATCAAAATCAAATAGACAAGTTTCTAGAAGTGTTGGAGGAGGGCTTGAAATACTATGTAATCAAAAAGCATTGCTTAAGAAAAATGTTAAACACTTTATTTTATCAATTTCAGATGCTCTAATACTTCAAACCATGATCTACTTAGTTTTCTTGCAGAAAGTTTACAAGCTATGTATAGTGATGTAAATAGTTTTCTCATAATTTTCACATTGCATGCCTTTCACTTTCCATTTCAAACAAGAACCATATCTCATTCACCTTATTCTGATATTCAAAAGGGTCATTGTATTGTGCCACAGTGTAAACAGAAGCATGACCAGCTTTGTGGCTTTTGTCAATGGCACCAGACCATTTTGTGCCTTCAATACTAGCTCGCAATACAACGGCTTCCACCCCAATATTTGAATCGTTTACGTGTCCATCAAACTAAGAAACATTTAATCGTGTTTAATATATCCCTAGAACAAATCAACTAAGGTAGCTAAATAGTGAATATACAGAGCATAATCAGTCTTCTACTATGCCAGCACAATGTCTCACAGTTTGCATAGAATCATAGGTGTTTGCATACATTCACAGTCACATTCATGCTACAGAGAATCACAAAACAGGTCAAAAAACTCAATCTACAGAGAATGAAAAATTTACCCTAGCTACTCATGCTGGCTTATAACAAATTAGAAGAGAATAGAAAAGGTTTAAGCTCCCTTACACAGAGACGGGTCTTCTTGACGAAGGCTGAGACAATGACAATGGAACGACAGCCACACCGCAAGAGTACGACAGCCACAATGGAGCTTCTTAACCGCCACGACACTGAGAGTGAGAGACCGAGAGTGAAGAGAGGAATGACAGTCAAAGAGCATGAGCGATAGTGATGAAGAAAGTAATGAGCGCCAAAAAAATATAATATAAAAATTAAACAACATCGGTTCTCCAAACAAAAACGATGTTATTGACATAAACTCAACATCGATTTTCTTCAGTTTTTAAAAAACCGATGTTAACAGAGTTTGTTAACATCGGTTTTCAGCAATTTTATGAAAACTGATGTTAACATAAGTTCATTAACATCAGTTTTTAGCAGTTTTTATGAAAACCGATGTTAACATAAGTTCGTTAACATCAGTTTTTAGCGGTTTTTATGAAAACCGATGTTAACATCACTTCGTTAACATCGATTTTTCTAAAAATCGATGTTAACGAACTCACTTATTTACAAAAATGCCACCGCGTTTTTGTTTACATCGATTTTCAGCAAAAACTGATGTTAACGTAGCGATGTTAAAACTAGTTTTTTTAGTAGTGATAGTATTTAGCCTACTTTTTATTTCTAACTTTTTACTTTTTGACGAAATTTACCTCTAACTTTTTTACTTTTTGATAAGTTTATTCCAATTTTTTACTTTTTGACAAATTTTACACCACTATTAGAAAATAGGGATATAACATCGCATAGTTAACATTGGTTTATATGAAAACTGATGTTAATAAATGCACGGTGACAATTTTGTAAAAACGTGGAAGTTGTTAACATTAGTTTATTGTATAAGCGATGTTAAGTATTGTACTTAACATCATAAAACTGATGTTGAGTGTCATGAGTCAACATCGATTTTATGAAAAATTGATGTTGTGGTTGACTTTAAATATCAGATGTTTCATTTTTGTTATCACATTTTTTCTCTCGCACTTATTACGTTTGGAAAAGAATCCAACATCGTCATTGTCACCATAGCCCTAGCAATCGGGGTCATTGTCACCATCGTGGTCACTATCGCTACCATTATCGTGGCCAAAGTAGTCTGACGCCATTGTGTCTCGTCGACACTGTACTCACAGTTGCAGGCTTGCATCGAGGAGAAAGTCTACCTCAAAGGACTCTTTCATTGTCTCAGAGCACTCATTGCGCTCAATTGCAACCTCATCTTCGTCTCAGGTTTGTCACATTGTCTTTTGTTTCCTTCACTTAAGTACAAAGGGTGCAATGTAGTATATATTTTGTACAGAGAGTGAGTCTTTTGTTTCTGATTTTGTTGGGTGTTGCTTGGGCTTGTGATGCAAGAGAGATAGCAATAATCTCTGGTAACAATTGTTAGATTGACATTTTTCTCATCTTTTTGCTTTTAAATTTAATTATCATGCTTAGCGAGATGATAGAACATAGTTACAACCTTATACCAAATTTACTGTACATGGTTCTTGTAGAAATAATGTAAATACTGATGAACCACATACCTTCTAAAACCAAATACCCATACATGTACCATATACCTAGTAACTTAGAGATAGAATACAAGGCTTGTATTATTCACTCTCCTATATATTTATTTATGAATCTTAGGTAAGGCGTGACAGGTTAATTTTAGGTTTTAGCCATCAATGGAAAACTGGAAAAAAGAAAAGGTTGGCACTGACAACCAATTATTTCTCAATAGGAAAGGAAGCTTGGGCCCAGTTGAAGGATCCTGTAGGTTTAAGACCTTTTTATCTTTTCCCCCATTCTTTAAATTAAGTTCCTGTCCTATTTTCAAATAAAATACATAGATACTATTTTTTTCTACAGTGTGAACTTGGATCCTTATCCACTTAGTTCACAATTTATTTTCGACAAAATATTGTGCACTTACCTTAAGGATTTGTTTTTCTAGCTAAATTCTTAACATTTTTTTATTGAACTTCATTAAGTTATTATGTATCCTTAAATCCTCAAAGACATATAATAATATTCAAAGCTAATATGAATTTGGTTTTTTTTTTATAAGCCTTGTTCTAGTAGTGCATTATTTAAAATGCCGTGATTGTTTACGCAATCAATTCATTAATTCTTCTTTAAGGATAATTTTCACTTTGTACATGTATGATACCATTTATTTTATTTTAATTAATTGAAATGTAGAAGTTTTAAGGATCTCATCGTTGCTGTCATTCACAATAATCTTCGCGGCTACGACGAGGTTAGCATTATACATTTAGAAACAAATCAAAATGTGCATTGTTGTTTCATATGGGTTGTGGTTGTGGATACCAAATTAATATGGTCAAATTTTCTTTTTATATTAATGAAGGAGAGATTACAGTTTGAAGTTTTACCCACATTAGTGCCATAATCATGGCCATACATTTGGCTTTGCAGTTGGTGGAGTCTCGTGGATAAATATCAAGGAATACTACCATCTTACACAAATTTTGTTCACTTGTTAAGAAATTTAATTGTTGCCCCCTTTCTACAAAGTTTCATGCCTTCTATACTTCGTTATGTGTGTATTGTAGTGTATTTGGAAGCATGCTGGTGCTGGTATGAATTAAAATTTGCTTAAGATACTTTGTCCAGGTTGAATTTACTTATCTATTTTTAATTTGATTTAAGTAAAAATTGTTCCAAGAATAAAATATGAATTTTGAGAAACAAATGATGAGTGGATTAGGAAATTTTAACATCATAAAAGAGGGATCTTTCTTTATTCACCTTTAGGCTTTAGCTTAATTGAGTACACAAAAACTTCAGTTAAGTTTAATGCCTTCGATTGTCTATCCAACATATTATATTGACATCATTATCTCTAACTTGTTACCTCCAAAAAGTTTCCCTTTAGCAATAAGGTTGATACGGGGTTGGATATTTTTTATAATCAAACGTTGTTGGAACATCCTAACGGAGCATTTGAGACTTGAGATGGGTATCAAATATCAATCTCTCAGTTTGTCTGTGACTAGAAATCTAGCTTAGGCCCATTTTGTTTCAAGACATGCTATACATTAGTTCACTAAATATGGTCTATGTGAGGTGTTTCACGCCCTTTTATTGTTTGATGCTACTATTTTGGTAATCAGATCATAATGGAGAAGCAATAGACTTTTAGATCAGATACTTGTGTAGTCGTCTTATTCAAATGTCGCCATTCTTTGTTATTTTCATGGACACAATTACGTATATGGCAGCAGCTTCTCTTTTATTTAATTAGAATTTTTATTTTATCGTGTTGCTATTTTTATTTGTTATTTTCATTGGGTGGTAATGTTTCTCAGTTTCCCTTTCCAAGATTCCCTTTGGTCAAACTTCAAACTCCATTGTGAATAGGAAATACTTGCACTCTCAAAATAAAAACAAACATGAATATGTTCTATTTATATAAATTTATTATATGTTGCATGAATAATTATTTAAAAATACTCTATGAAGGAAATGAATTAGCTTAAAAGTAAGTAATGAATCCTAAATTTATACAGTACATTCTTATAAAATATGAATTCAAAAAATTTAATTATTGAATTCTGTAATAAGAAGAATCTGTATGGTTGTGGGTTCACCCTTGGCATCTATCGGTGGTCAAAAGTTCTTTTGCTTCACCCACCTTTCAATTTTTAGATAAGCGTGAGTTGTATGTTGGAGACAATTCTCCCTGCCTGGTTGTCCTTGGAAGAGTTTATGAGGGATCCACAACTGTCCACAACATCCCTTTGAACAATGATCAAGTGAAGGTCGGTGTTGACGAAGTTTGAAATGCTAATGCTCGCATCCCTGCTCCTATTCAAGAGGTTCAGTTAGTGGAACAAACCCTTAACACCTTCCTTGCTTGGCCGACACATCTTGTACAACCTTTTTCAGAATATATATTTCCTTTTGTTGTGTTTGTTATTATTAAAAAATGATTTGTTACAAATAAAGTGTTGATTGTCATTGACTTATGTTTATTAACTGTGTAGAATTATTAGGGACTTGAAGGACTGACGAAACCTATACATAGGTCGGAACTTGATGAAGATCCCCTATACTAGATGACATTGACTATCCTACAGCTTTTCCTCTAGCCTATGCAAGTGTCGTGGGATTCAACTATGTTTGGGGTGTATAATGATAACGTCCCCTTGTACATAAAGCATGAACATCTTTTTGAAATAGCACACGGTGGTCAATGTCTCATCATCTGTGTTATACAAATGTGGATTTTATAAGCCACTTTATATTATAGTCCATTACATAACTAATTGTTTTCAATTGATGCATAATTTACTTTATTTTAACAACAATAGGCATATGAATGAGTTAAGTCTGCGATCAGGGAATGCCTATGTGTATAGATTGCTTGAGTCACAGTCCATACAAAGATCTGAGCAACGTTATTTGAATCTGAGAATTATATTAAGAAATGGATGCAGAATTCACCAAGAGATGTCTGCCTAGGAGCCTACTTGAATGGGTAAGTAAAATTGAATATATCAATTTAAATAATATATGCACTATAATGACTTAATTTTATTCAATGCAGTGCACATTGGCAACTGGTCATTATATGTCCTAAGGACAATGTTGTCATCTGGTTATGTTCCTTGCACAATAATCTCGACAACTACTTGAAAAGAATTATTAATAGGCAAGTTGTATTTTGTAATACATTTAATTTATCATTAGTATTTGACATCAATATTTTAATTGTATAATATGCATGCATTTTCTCTTAACCAATGCTTTGAATGAATTCAACAATAGTCAAGGAAGTAAATCCAAGGTTATTGCTAAATGGATTTCAGTTAAAGTAAGTCATTTAAATAATGTTTTATGCCTTAAAAATTACATTTCATTACTGTGTACACTAATTTTCAGTTAACTTTGAATATCTTAATATCTTATTGAATTTAGTGTAATAAGCAAAAAGGAAGCACTGAGTGCGGCTATTACATGATGCATTGGATGTCAACGATAGTCCTAGGAGGTTTCAAGGATAATTGATAAATAGTAATTGTTTACTTCAAAACTAATTTCATTTGTTATAGTTGTTAGTATTTACATTGATTAACTTATGTTTTATTATATCATGCAGTACTTTACTGAGACAAGAGCATTGGAACCTGAGAGAATAAAGGTAATTTGCATCCAGTGGGCAAGATGTTTTCTTAGAGTTAAAAATGAAACACTAGGTGTTTAAGGAATTTTACAATTGTAGAGTTATATTTAATTAGCTTAGGTTATATATGATTTTATTTATTGACATTATTGTTTTCAATACTTTAACTATTTCTTTTAATTGATAATAATTATTCAATAATAATATAAAAATGTGTACTGCATGAAAACTGAAAACTGTTTAGAATGGTTATGTTTTTCAATTTGCAGGTTTGAGTAATATTAAAAAAAAGATAGGATATTAAAAAATTGCAAAAAACAACATCAGTTTGGTTAAAATCGATGTTGATTTTTGCATATTTTACATTTTTTTATTTCTTATAATAAGACATCGGTTATCTTAAAAATAAATTTTGTGTAATGTATTTTAACATCGTCTTTCATAACCGATGTTAACATTGATACTTTTAACATCAATTCAAAATCGATGTTCAACGTCCAAAATAACTGATGTTAAATGCCAATTTTCTGGTAGTGCACCTAACTTTTACGCCTATGTCAACATATCATGTTAGCTCAACAATATAAGGTAAAATTTTTAAGTTTTTTAAGAAGTTAGGGGTAAAATGTGCAAAATTAATTTGTTAAAGATAAAATTCAACAAAAAAGTAAAAAAAATTGGGATAAAAAGTGTAATTAAGCCTATATATATTATTTGTGTCAAAAGTTTACTAATTAATTATGGTTTTCATAAAGCTTAATTTTAAAAAATAAATAAATATTAGTTTGGCTACTTCAATCATATTGATTTACTAGTTCAACCAGACCAATTCATCAGTTCAACCATAGAATCGATCGGGTCAAACCGATTAAAATTAGGCCAAAAGTATATTATATATAAAAATATTTAGTAAGACTCAGTAGAATTTTTTAGAGCATTTCCTCACATTCACCAACATGTCATTAGTCCGAGTAAACCTAGGTTTGATCCCCTTAATCAAAATCTTGGTTTGAGCCTTGTGGATAAAAAAGTGTGGGGTTGGTGGATTAGGTGGGGGTGGAGATCTTACAAAGGTGACCAACCATATTCTCATATGGAGATTAGTTATCAGGTCAACCAAGTTTTTTTTATAATGATTAGTCATTAGTAAAATTAGTGGATATATTGAAGGAAAAAAAAAAGAACATTTCCTCTTTTTATTGTTAATCAAGAAAGAGGTTTATAAATTACAATATTATTTGAAGAATTAGGTGAGTGTATTTTTTTAAATATGATATTAGTTTGCATCTTTTTTCATATCATTCTATGGAAATATTTTTAAATAAGTGCTTGAAATATGCTTTTTAATAATTAAAGAATGGCATTCAGCCTTGTTAGTAAATTTTTTAATAACCATTTGAAATGTTTCAATCTATATAAAATGCTTGAATTATATTATAAGCGATCCATCAACATAAAATATTTGGATTATTTAAATTTCAATCAATTAGTATATACTATTTTCAATTTGACTATATATAAGTTCAATGCACATCTCAATCTATTATTACAATCAATCAATAATTAATATTATAATAAATACAAATGCATTTTTAATAAATATAAAATTATTTTGAGGTATAATTAATTTAATTATTATTAATTCAATATCATATATATATATATATATATATATACACACATGACTGAGAAATAATTTTTGAAGTTATATCAACACCTTAATTAATTTGAGTGCAACAAAGTTTAAAATACATTGATTATCGTTGAAATACAAATGCCCACAAATCTACTTTTTTAGAATTAATGTTAATCACTTATTTTCTATATAATTATTTCTTTCTAAAATTATGTGTATATGCAGCCAAAAAAAGTTGTGCATATAAGTTATATAGAAGTTCATATAAAGATAATATTTAGATTTGATTTGTCTAAAGTGAAAAAGGATAAAACAATTGTAGAAACATCGGAGGAAAAGTAAAAGACATGGGAAGATGAGAAAAAAGGTTTTGAATATTTTTGTATTGAATACAATTATGTACTCCTATTTATCTTGTAAAAGGAGATAACTGAATAAAAATATAAATCAAGGATAAAATCATGATCAATACTAAATTTAATTACAATATCAAACAAATTTGCATAATATCTAATTACAATATCCATAAATTTGTATAATATCGTAACACATGCACAATATCATAAAATTTCCCCTTAAACTCAAGTATGGTCAACTGCAACAAACTGGAGTTTGGATACTATAGTGCAAAAGCAACTGGGAGAATGAGCTTTAGTGAATAAATTAGTTGGCTGGTCAAGAGTGCCAATGGAGACAAGATGAAGTTTGTTGTGAAGAAGATGTTGATGAATGAAGTGGCAATCAATCTCAATATGTTTGGTGTGCTCATGGAAAACATCATTGTGGGAAATTTGGATGACACTTTGTTGTCACAATAAAGATCAATGGATGAAGATTAAGCTACTTCTAAATCAGCAAGAAGCCAACGAAGCATAATATTTCAGAAATAGTATCAGTAAGTGCATGATATTCTGCCCCTAGTGTTGGAACGAGCTATCGAAGTTTGTTTCTTGCTTCTCCAAGAAATAAGAGAATCTCCAAGAAAAATACAAAAACTAGTGGTGGAGCGACGATGAATAGGATCACTGACCCAATCAACATCAAAGTAAGCTTGAAAAGTCAAAGGGGATACAACAGAGTAATGAAGACCATAAAATAAAGTACCCTTGATATAACGAATAATGTGAAGGCCAACAACATAATGTGTGGTATGCGAGGCCTTCATGAATTGACTAACCAAATGCACAACAAAAGAGATATATGGTCGGGTAACCGTAAGATGAATGAGATTTCCTACTAGCTAACGATTAAGAATAACATCTACTAGCAAAGTACCATCTCGAGGAGTAAATCAAACATTTTGTTCAAGAGAAGTGCATTCAATTTTACTATCAGTAAGGCCTGCTTGAGAGATAAGGTCTAAAGCATACTTTTCTTGTGAGAGATATATTCCATCACTAGAATATATAACTTGAAGCCCTGAAATAACTTAAAGGTCCAAGATCCTACATCTCAAAATATTGACTTAGGAATTGCTTGAGTTCAATAATGCCAGCATAGTCATTTCCAATAACAATCATATTGTCAACAAAAAGAAGTAAGACAACAATACCACTTTTTGTTTTATGAGTAAAAAAAGTAAAGTCATGACCATTGGAAGAGAAACCCAACTTACTGACAATACTGTGAAATTTAGCAAACCATGTATGGGGTGCTTGTTTGAGGCCATAGAGAGTCTTACGAAGAAGAAAAATCTTGTTGGACGAACAAGTGTATCCTGGAGGAGGACGCATATAAATCTCTTCTTTGAGCTCACCATTAAGGAAAACATTTTTGACATCTAGTTAAGTCAGGGGCTATTGGTGAGCAGCTGCAATGGCAAGAAGAGTTTGAACTGAGGTGATTTGAGCAATCAAGGAAAAAAATTCCTCACAATCAATGCCATACTCCTGAGTGTCCCTTTTGTCACAAGCCAAGCTCTAAATCACTCAATAGAACAATTAGAAAGAGTCTTGATTTATATACATATTTGCACCCTACAAGACGCTTACTAGAAGAAGGATAAACAAGTCCCATGTAATGCCTCGTATGCATCTGGTTTGTTAACATTCAATTATGGTTGTTAAGCGCAACAATTAATTAAAGATAATTAATTAGGAAGCAACTAATAAATATGATATCATCATACGTCCACGGTAATAAATGGTCCTGGCGCGTGTGTCACGCGCCAATAGTGCCAGATGTCAGAGTTAGCTTGGTCATCATACACACTCGCTGCCGGGTTCAGATTACCCACTAAAAGCCTACCTTGTACAACTCGGCATACGTAACCTGGACAACCTTGTGCAGGTTCATGGTACTAGTACAAAGTACAAAAGTTTCACTTTATAAAATCCAAGGTTCCTCCCTTGTCCGGGGTCCTACCCTGGTACTTTACAAAATCTAAGGTTCCGCCGTTGTCCAGGGTCCATCCTCCACATCAGCACTGTCCTGTAATGGTTCTATTTACTCTTTGAAGTGTCAACCCGGTCACACGAATCCGGGTTCCTTATAACACTCACTTAAGAGACGCGAACCCGGATTTGTTACAGGGTCGTTATAATCACAACTACCTCTTAAGCATAATATTATTATATCAAAGTGCCAACCTGGACACCCAATTCCTTACATTCACCCCACCTTTTTTAAGAATTTTGATCGCAAAATTCAAATTCCTTCCCGTCAAGTAACTCGGGGTACAGCTGCAAGAGTTCCTGCTCTCGCTCCCAAGTTGCCTCCTCAAGTGGTCTCCCTTCCCACTGTATCTTGACTATGGGAATAGTCTTACTCTGAATCTTTTTCTCCATCCTGTCAAGAATCTGTGCTGGTCGTGTGGGACATGTCAGATTCTCCCCAATCTGAACAGTGTCCGACTCCACCACGTGCGAAGGGTCTGACACATATCTCCTCAACTGGGATACGTGGAAAACATCATGCAGCCTGGACAATTGGGGAGGCAAAGCTAGTCTGTAGGCTACTGGCCCTATTCTTTGGAGAATCTGGTAAGGACCAATGAACCTAGGGCTGAGCTTCCTCACGCCTAATGCCTGTCCAACCCCTATAACTAGAGATAACTTCAGGAACACATGATCACCCTCATCACACTGCAATGGGCGATGTTTGCTATCATAATAGCTCTTCTGTTGACTCTGAGCCCACAACAACTTGTCTCTAATCATGCGGATATGTTCAAAAGTGTCCTGAACCATCTCGAGTCCAAGAAGCTAACTCTCCCCTACTTCAGTCCAGTAAGTAGGAAGCTGTTATTACTAGCATGGAAGCTGTTATTATACGAGAACTCCACTAGTGGTAGGTATCTATCCCAGCTGGTTCCCTGCTCCAAAGCACAAGCTCTCAACATGTCCTCCAGAGTCTGGATAGTCCTCTTTGTCTGCCCGTCGGTCTATGGATGATAGGTCGTGCTAAGCCTCAACTGGGTCCCAAAAGCCTCCTGAAGAGCACCCAAAAACCTAGAGGTGAACTTCAGATCTCTATCACTAACAATGCTCTCCGGGACACCATGCAATCTGACAATCTCTTTGACGTATAGCTAGGCCAACCTCTCTGTGGTATAGTTAGTCTGAACAGGTAAGAAGTGAGCTGACTTGGTTAGCCTATCAACAATCACCCAGATGGAATTGCATCCGGGTTGAGTCCTCGGTAGTCCAACTACGAAGTCCATGGAAATGCTATCCCATTTTCACTCTGGAATCTGCAAAGGCTACAGTAGGTCTGACGGTCTTTGATGCTCAATCTTCACCTTTTGACATACTAGACACTTAGCCACATGCTCAACGATGTCTCTCTTCATCCCCGGCCACCAGAAGTTCATCTTAAGGTTCTGATACATCTTGGTGGCATTGGGGCGAATGCTAAACCGGCACTTATGAGCCTCAGACAGAACTGCATCCACCAACTCACCCTTAGGCACCACAATTCTCCCTTGGTATAATACCAATTCATGGATCATCACATTCCTGGGTTTCTCAAATCCTCCTAATCAACTCGTTATCCACCTTGGTCTCTCTCAACTTGAGACCCCGGTCACCCTCAATGATGGTCAGGTGCATATCTCGGAATTCCTCTATCAACTAGCAATTCTTAATCATCATGCAAGCTATGCTCATGTGCTTCCTACTTAAGGCGTTCGCCACTACATTGGCCTTCCCGAGATGGTATCTCAATTCAAAGTCATAGTCTTTGAGGAATTCCATCCATCGCCTCTGCTCATATTCAGTTCATTCTGATCAAACAAGTTGAGACTCTTGTGGTTGCTGAACACCACTAGTTTGGCACCATATAGGTAGTGCCTCCATATTTTTATAGCAAAGACCACTGCTGCTAGCTCTAAATCGTGTGTAGGATAGTTCTCCTCATGCAGCTTCAGCTACCGAGATGCATAGGCAACCACCTTTTTCCTCCTGCATCAGAACACATCCAAGACCCTGCTTAGAAGCATCACAATAAACCTCGAAACTTCCCCCAGGATCAGGAAGAGTCAATACTAGAGCTGTGGTCAATCTTTCCTTCAATCTCTGGAAGCACTCCTCGTATTTATGAGTCCAGACAAATGGGGTACCCTTCCTGGTAAGGCGGGTCAAGGGCAACACCATCTATGAGAACCCCTGAATGAACCTCTGGTAGTAACTCGCCAGTCCAAGGAAGCTCTAGATCTCTGAAGCATTCCTAGGCCTCTCCCAAGTCATCACGACCTCTATCTTACTAGGGTCAACCGCTACTCTGGATGCAGAAATTACATGGCCAAGGAATTTCACCTCGGATAGCCAAAACTCACACTTTGACAGTTTGGCATACAATTGGTTGTTCCTCAACGTCCGAAGAACAGTCCGGAGGTGCTCGACATGCTCTTCTTCACTCCTGGAGTAGATCAATATGTCGTCAATGAATACCACTATGAACTGATCCAAGAAAGGTCTGAACACCCAGTTCATATAGTCCATGAACACGACCAAGGCGTTCGTGAGCCCGAACGGGATGACCTGATACTCATAATGATCATACCTAGACCTGAATGCAGTCTTCGGTATGTCCTCAAACTTAATCCGAATCTGGTGGTACCCGGAGTGCAGGTCTATCTTGGAGAACACATATGCTCCTCTCAACTGATCTAGCAGATCGTCAATCCTAGGCAATGGATACTTATTCTTTATAGTAACCTTATTCAATTGCCTGTAGTCCACACATAAATGCATACTCTCATCCTTCTTCTTCACGAAGATAACTGGTGCTCCCCATGGTGACACACTCGACCTTATAAACTCTTTGAACAACAAGTCCTCAAGCTGTGCCTTTAGCTCTTTTAATTCCAAAGGAGCCATATGATAAGGAGCTATAGATATGGGTCCTATACCTGGAATCAAATCAATGGAGAATTCTATCTCCTTCTCTAGTGGAAGCTGTGTAATCTCCTTTGGGAATACGTTAACAAACTCACTTACCACCGGGACCTTTGACAGGTCTACCCTTGGCCTCTCCTCTGCTGCACTCAGCAAAAGATAGCTCGGGGATCCAATCTTCATTTCCTTGTGAGCTTGCAAGACCATGAAAAATGAAGTGGAACCTGGGCTTACTCCATCTGAAGGTACCACGACCTTCTCATTGCAGCAATCCAACATAATGCGATACTTGGCCAACCAATCCATCCTAAGAATAATCTTAAGGGTAGGCATCGCAAGGCAGTACAGATCAACACTGTACTCCTTTCCCTCAAACTGAAACTACACATCTCGGCAGTACATATCCAAGCGACACTACTCCCTAGAAGCGGCGGTAACCTCCATAGGAGTGGAAAATCTGAACATCTGCACATTCAGCCCTAAAGTGGTACGATACTCAATGAAGAAGTGAGTAGCTCCAGAGTCGAACAAGACTCTCACCTCATAACTATCGATCAGAATATTACCTCTGATCAAGTCAGGAGCTCGGGTTGCCTCTTTAGCATCCACTGTGTAAATTCGGCCTGTGGTGGGTGTTGTAGAGATCACTGGAGCGGCTACAGCTCGGCTGCCTGCCTGCGGGCAATCTTTAGCATAGTGGCCCTACTCGCCACATCTAAAACGTATCATCTGACCAGTGGGGCACACTCCCCAATGATTCCTCCCACAAAAAGCACACTTGGGAGGTGGAGTCGGTCTCCATAGCGATCCTCTTTGACTAGGGCCTTTCTTAAACCGATCTGCTGAAGAAGAAACCCTTAAATCCTGGCCCTTGCCCTTCCTGGCTGGGCCCAGATTACAGGACCTCTTTACCTCCTGCCTCATGGAGGACGTAGGCTAGCTACCACTGTGCCTCCTTATCATGTCCTCTATCTAACGGAACTGTCTTACAAGGCTA
The DNA here is from genome assembly GCA_013407115.1 of Glycine latifolia. Taxonomy (NCBI): domain Eukaryota; kingdom Viridiplantae; phylum Streptophyta; class Magnoliopsida; order Fabales; family Fabaceae; genus Glycine; species Glycine latifolia. The sequence continues at coordinate 25,939,704 of CM023946.1, read as the reverse complement.
CCCAAATCTTGGGATCCACTACCGGCAATCTTCTCCTCGATGCTCTCTCCTGAAGTGCGCATACTTAGCCAACTCATTGAACTTGGCTAAGTACTCGTCCACTGACATCCGCACCTGGACAAGGCCCTCAAACTCGGCTTGCTTCTGCTCTCTAGCATCCCTGGAACTGGGCCTCAAAAGCCCGCCAGGTGATACCCTTACCCTGGCCTCTCAACAACTGTGAAGTGATGATCCACCACTCAAGTGCATCTCCCTGTAGCAGATATGTAGCATAGAAAAGTCTTTGATGATCTGGGCACTCCATCACTGTGAAGATCTTTTATAGAGCCTGCAGCCATTTGGCAGCAGCAATGGGGTCGTACTCCCCATGAAAAGCTAGAGGGTCATGTTTACAAAAAGCAATGTGGCTAAGTGTCTGGTCTGTCAAAGGGTCGTACTCCTTCTAGTAGTTGTATCCTCCTCAACATCGACTTGGGACAACCGGTCACCTCTGCGATGGCTAGGTCCATCAACACGATGGTCACCTCCACCCTGGTGGTGACTACCCGCGCCCTCATAGGTATGTGGTGGAGAGGGTGCTCTGTCCTCTCTGCAGAGATCTCAACTCTGCCATCAAAACCTCATTGGTCTTCATCAAGGCCTTATACGCCTGCCGGTTTGCAGCCATTTCCTGTTGCATAGCTGCCAAGGCAGTTGTCACTGGGTCAGGGTATGCGTTGGTGCCTGCCATCTCACTATTGTTCTGGGTTCTCACCATGGTACTATATATGTCACACAACGCTGAGTTAATCAGGCCTACACTCAGTGACCACACATGTAATAGTCATAATGAACACCTAAAACAGTTGTGAGTAACACACAAATCACCATACATAATGCTTCCCTAGGAAACGGCTCTGATACCATAAAATGTAACGCCCAGTATGCATTTGGTTTGTTAACATTCAATTATGGTTGTTAAGCGTAGCAATTAATTAAAGATCATTAATTAGGAAGAAACTAATAAATATGACATCATCATACGTCCATGGTAATACTATCTTTGCATTATGTATGGTAAACACCCATGAAATATACAACGTATTTACATATACTGTGCATCTTCCACTCAATGGTACAAAATGTATAAGGACATAACAAGATAATGAGCCAACATGCTCTCCAAAATGGAAACAATATGCCTAAGGTTTACTCAGAACCCCATGCCAGCCTGGCCTCCTGTCTCACGAACCATCGGACCGCATCCCTACCCGGGTCTCTTGCCCCAGGATCCGTCATCCGCTCGCTAATCATCGCCTACAAAGACATATAATCCCCAACCAGGGTGAGATACAATCTCAGTAAACTCAGGGTTCTTTGAGGCCTCTCCTCCCCCTGGTTCACCTCCACGATACATAGCACCAAAATAGGCATCACATAATCTAGCCACCATGGCTCTCATAAGATACATCACATGTATATCACAACACAGGTGCCATTTCGTTGGGCGCTACCAACATCGGGAATGCAACACAGATATAGCAAGAGAAGATCATCCACTTAAGGGCATATTCTTTGTATATTGTTGCCTGAGGAAGATCATCCACTTAAGGGCACATTCTCTCAGGGTTTTTATATATTAATTGACCACTTAGAGTTGTTTCACGTAACTCTGGCTCTAAGGGAAGTCCATATTTAATCTATTCTACTGGCCAAAGAATCTTATCAATCATACAACATATCATCACAGTGTACATCATATACATGTTCTCAATTAAAAGGAAGTAACACACAATTTCAATACTACATGCATCATGACATACAATAATCATCACTCCCTCGGAGTATGGTGGAATACAGTCAAGGGAAAACTCCCAAAAATAAAGAGCTTACCTGCTCTAAGTGCTACACTGGCTCTCCTGGCCTTGTGGTCACAACCACCAATATCCTTTATATCACGCCCTACATAAAGGAACATAAGCAATCAAATAACGGTTCTCAACCGTTGCATGCAAGTAGTCCATAACGGTTATCAATCGTTGCATGAAAAAGAAACGCTATTCTTTTTCAAAGGACCCAAGTCTAGTTCCAGCTCTGACTCAAAAGGGTCATTATACATCTCGAAAACAAAAACTCAAATAATTAGTAAAACGTGAGTGTCTTACCTCTACAAACTTCCAAGAAGGCTAGAGGACAGCTTCTCCAAGCTCGAACATCCTTAAAATGCCTCTTTTCCCCTCAAGTCGAAACTCTGTGAGGGTTCTTGGAGAAACGATCTCTTTGTCTAATGGTTTTTAGAAGAAATCGAGGTTGGAATCTAGCTATGGGGTGGTCCCTTTCAACTTTCCAGTTGCATGCAAAAGGGTTCTGGTTAAGGGTGAGCGGTTACGAAGTTTCTCTCACTTGGAAGTGGAGAAAACAGAGACAGGAAGAAGATGATAGTGTTTGCATCGAAACGTAGAGAAATAGGTTATCTAAATGGCCCTGGCGCGTGTGTCACGCGCCAATAGTGCCAGATGTCAGAGTTAGCTTGGTCATCATACACACCCGTTGCCGGGTTCAGATTACCCACTAAAAGCCTACCTTGTACTACTCGGCATACGTAACCTGGACAACCTTGTGTAGGTTCATGGTACTAGTACAAAGTCCAAAAGCTTTACTTTATAAAATCCAAGGTTTCGCCCTTGTCCGGGGTCTGTCCTCCACGTCAGCACTGTCCCATAATGGTTCTATTTACTCTCCGAAGTGTCAACCTGGTCACACGAATCCGGTTCCTTATAACACTCACTTAAGAGACGCGAACCCGGATCTGTTACAGGGTCGTTATAATCACACTACCTCCTAAGCATAATATTATTATATCAAAGTGCCAACCCGGACACCCAATTCCTTACATCCCAAGTATGAGTTTTCTCTAATGCTAGTAAATCATTCGGCATAGCTTGCTGTCAATGAAGGTAGCTAGAGGCTTCTTATAGGACTATGATTCATGAAGGGAAAGTATAGTAGAAAAATATTGGAAATCACAAAGATGAGGAGGAGGATTGCTTACCCTTTGAGGTCGCTCATTTGGAGGATCAATGGTTGGAATAACATCATCAAAGGTGAATGGAACATTGGATGAGGTTGGGAGCTCACTAGAAGAACTTGCATCTATGTCATTAAGGAAGTAATCAACATCAGGGTGAGTAAAGAGAGAAGAAATGGTGGAAGGAATATACATAAACTTTGACAAGGAAGACAACATTTTATGTTCCTAGAAGATTACATGACAAGAGACACAAATACATTGAGATATTGGATCCCAACAATGGTAACCTTTGTTTTCTGTACCATAACCAAGAAAACAACAAAGACAGACGTGAGGATCAAGCTTAGTATGTTCATGAGGATGGAGAAGAACAAAAAAAGCACAACTAAATAATTTAAGTGAGTTATAATCTGGTGGAGTATGGTAAAGGTGTTCAAAAGGAGAAACATTACCAATGCAAAGGAAGGAAGATAGTTGATTACATGGACAACGGTAAGGGCAGTTTCACCCCAAGCATGCTTAGGATAAGATGATAAAATAAGGATCGCACGAACTGAGTCAAGGATATGACTATGCTTTCTTTCAGTGTGACGATTTTGTTCAAAGGTATATGGACGAGAAAACTAAGACAAGGTACCCTAGTCACCAAGAAACTTTAAAAGTTTAGAATCACGATATTCCATGGCACTATCCCAACCAAAAAATTTAATAACTTTAGAAAATTGTGTTTGAATCATATTTGCAAAGTTAATGTAAATTTGAGGAAGTTCATGATGATTTTTCATTAATTATATCCTAGTAAAATGATAATAATCATCAATAAATAACACAAAATATTGTGATCCTCCCATGGTGGGTGTAGGAGTAGGGCCACAAATATCAGAATGCACAAGATCAAACAATGGTAAATAGTCCAGCCATGATTCTCTTGGTCATCTCTTTTTGTAGAAGCTTGGTTTTGGATCTTGTCATTTGAACCTTCAATTCATGGAGTGCTTCTAGAACTTCATGCTCTTTGGATAGGCCTCTATCAAGAAGACTAGCTAGAAATTTTTCTTTCCAGAAAGGTTCTTCACTATCTTCTCGGGTAAAAACTCTAGTAAGGAAGGTATCCTTATACCACCTAAAGTCAGTTAAATTTTTACACCTAAGATTGAAAATGAGTTCAACAAATCTATCCTTCCATAGGCTTAAATCTCCTATGAAATGCTGAATAATGGTAAAAATTAATTGATTGACTGAATCAAGGATTGGTTTACCATCTTAGGTTAAGATTGTGCCATCATTTTCCATTTTGACAACATTTTGGATGGTAATCTTGTCTTCTTTAGACAAGTAATTATCCTACCATCCTTTTAGTTGTCCAGTGAAATTTGAAACTAGAACGTTTACAATAATTGCTTCATACAGTTAAGGGAGGTGTCGTAGGCTGTTGTATGTTCCATTCATAGATATGGTTAGCATTAAAAGATTTTGAATGATCATTTTCTTCGATGACAAGATCAAGAGCGATTGCCCTATTGTAGTAAAACTTAGAAGGTTATTTCCAATTTCGCTGATTTCTAATTGGATTAATTTGAACAGATCTACCAGAGTCAGAATTCCCAATTTCTGACCCAGTTTGATTAAAGACATTAATTTCCTTATCTTTGTCCTTTTGGGCTTCATGTCTAGATCTTGCCCTGGTAAGGGTTGGTCTGGAATGAGCTTCCTGAGAAGTAGAAGTTTGAGGAGTTTCTTGGATGACTATGGAAGTTAATCCTTCTAGTCTTTGTTTAAACTCATCTGAAGGTTGACAAGGTTGGTTGAATGATTTAAGTTTAGCAAACTCTTTTCTAAGCTTATCAATCATCCTAAATGGTTTAACGATTGGAAATTGGATAGTTTTAGAAGAAGACGTACCTGCTTCTAAACTAAAGCTGGATTTTTCTCCTATGGTCTGGAGGTATTTGTTGGTATAATTGAATTATTCCATAAGGTTCCTAATATCTTTCAGAGAGATGGATTCAGACTCATCCTCAAACTTAAAAGGTGAGGAAAAGATTGGATTGTGTTTTTCATCCCTAACATTAGGAAGGATAAACTTAGTTGATGGAGGAAACTCGGATTTTACTATTTGTCCATCCTTAAGATCATACCTATTGATAACATTAATGATATTTGGTTCTATGAAAGGATAATCTATCTTATGGTAAGTTGCATAAGATTTAAACCAATCAAAGAAGAAGATTTGAGTTTTAACATGACTAAGAAAAGAATAATATTCTTTCTTAATTTGGTCTTTAAAATTATCCCTATAATTTTTAAGAAACTACTCTCTTTGAGGAGTCATTTCCTCATAGTCGAAGTCTAACTTAAGGGCTTCATAATTTAAGCAGGTTTTACTAATTATGAATAACTTCATAATCTTGCATAGACGAAAACATTGGAGAAAGAATAGATCTAGACTCTTCTTCGATGTTTTCTTGCTGATAGATTGGTTGAGGAATTGAAGATGAGGTTTCTACCCCTTGAAGTTTGATTCTACTACATCCACTTGGAACCGTAGAAAAGGATTTTCTAGAGAGAATAGACCCAAATAATTCAAATCTGGAGTCTCTGGTGATGGATGATCTAGCGGTGTTGAAGGAGTTGAACTTATTAAAGGTGATTTCAACCCTACCAGAATCATATTGTTTAACAAAATCAAAGCTTGGTGTGGTTTGAGGTTTAGTCGGAGCAACTTTATCCAAGTCCCATGTCTGTGGGAAATTGATGTCTTCCTACTTGATGGTCTTAGGAATTACAACCTTAGCCTTGGTTGTATATGTGAGAAACAGAGTTGTCTCTCCAGTTTTCCTTGGTTTAAGGACTCTAGACATACAGGAGTTCATTACCTTGTACTGAACTCAATATATAATATTAACTGGGATAGATCCAGCCTTCACATCTAAGCCATAAAGTTGAACATCTAAGGTTAAGACATAAAAAATGTTTGCATCCTCAAGGCTGACAGTCCTATGAGGATAATAGTTGAAGTAGATTGGTCCATTGCTAAGGCTAGTTTCTACAGTGCCAAGAATGGAGTCTGTGAATTGATTATGATGAGAGTCTCTTAGGCATATGAGAATTAAGGTGTTAAACCCTTCTATGCCTAGAGGTTTAGCAGCAACTTATACACAACCAACATGTAAGAAGCTGTATTTTTGTTAGTGTGTTTTTATCGAATTGTTTGAAATGAGTCTGATTCCATCAAATTCATATTTAAGACAGATATAGTTTAACGGTCCTGATAATGAAATTAGATTTGCGAAAATAGTTTCCTTCAGGTTTGTATAGTTCATTTTTTGGAATCCTGGGAATCTTGCAGTCATCCAGATCTTGATTAATATCTTCAAAAGAAACTTCTTCTTTGAAAATATTTCAATTAGATTTGATTAAAGCCTTTTCAGATTGTGAAGGATTGAGAGAAGAAGATGAAGGTTGAGAGGATTTGAAAGAAAATCGTGAGGAAAAAGAGCAGAAAGGAGACCTCAAGAAATATCTATATAAACATAAAGATAGATCTGGGTTAAAATTTACTAACTAAATTATTTTCCAAACTTTTTTTTATCTCCTCACTATAGCCAATGAATTTTAGTCAAAAGTTCAGATCATGCGTTCCAAAAATTTGTAGGTTTTACTGCCCTCATCTCATCAGGACTTAGTAGCCCAACAACACAAGATCGGAGCTTTCTCAGCATATCATGCTAACCAGTTAAGATATAAACGATTTAAAAACATTTTCAAAAAATTTAAAGACACACACACACACACACACACACATATATATATATAAAGACAATGGGACATAAAAACAACAAGGAAAGATAGTCTTTTGTTCCGTCTTATTGTGCTTAGGTGCAACGTCCAGAGTTCAAGTTCTAGTTAATTTTTTAATTGTTAGATTACATTTCAAAGATGATTGTCCCCAATGTCAATCAAGTAATACATTTATGATTTTATGTGAGTTTGACCCTAGTGGTGAGTTTTGTATATAAATGACAACTTAATAAAATTTTAATTGTTACTTTATAAAATTAATTTATTACTTTTATATGAATTTTATTTGTTAATTGTAACAAACATATGAAACACTACCTTCGTTGTTCACAAACATTTTTTATGTTGATTTGCCACCCCAATTCACAATGTATGATCGTAATGGTAATGAATTAGAAGTTGGGTTGTTTAAATAGAAAGGAAAAGCATATTTTACACGAGGGTGGTCTTTACTAGGAACATTGCACAATCTAGGAAAAGGTATTTGGATCAAGATGTTTTATCTAGAGAGTATTGCCATTTACATGGAGATTTTTGGCATATACATGAGGGAGACCGCATATCCTAAAGCAAAATTTCATTTTAAATTGCTTGACATCATGGAACCAATTGTTATTCCATTTTTGTTGGAGGAAGTTCATTTCCTGATGCAGATAATTATGTAACAGTTGAGAAAATATTGCTATGTGCGATGTCACTTCACTTTAGTATGACCATATTATCTCTTTACTCATCTAATAAATGATTCCATATGCATTATTTATAGTGTGATAAACTTAATTTTTTTTGTAGTTACTTCCTTCTTTATTCTCTACCATGACACTAGACCTAGAGATGACATAAATCACTTTGGAGGACAAATTAGGAAATACATGGAAAAGCTCACTCGAGTGGAATATGAGACATTGGACATCATCAACTGACACTACTAGAAAATAGACTATTAACATTGATTCTAGAGGACACTCAACATTGGTTTTTAACCGATGTTAAAATGATCATTATTTAAAGTAGGTCATTTTTTACATCAGTTATAAAAATCGATGTTGAAATTCATAATCTATATTGGTTCTTCCCAAAATCGATGTGATATAATAGAAAAAAATCAATTGTGCAAAAACCGTTGTATTATAGTACTTACAACATTTTATAGTGCAATTACAACATTGATTTTGGCAAAACTGATGTTGTTTTTGCTACTATACCACATCGATTTTGGTCAAAAACCAATGTTGTATAGCACAACACAACATCGGTTTTGACATAACCGATGTTGTTTTTGCAATTTTTTTATATTTTGTCTATTTGTTAAATGAAACGAAACTTGCAATAATATCGTATTCAAATTATTATTGAATAAATGCTATTAAATAAAGAAACACTTAAAGTACATCAAACAATGATCTCCATACATAAATATCATCCATAACCTAAGCTAAATATAACTAACAATTCTAAAATTCCTTAAACACTCAATGCTTCATTTCTAACTCCTTAGTAAACATTTTTCCCACTCAATGTGAATTGCTTTTATTCTCTCTGGTTCTAATTCTCTTGGATCAGTAAAATTATGCATCATATAATAAAACATAACTTAATCAATGTAGATAATAACAACTATAATAAACGAAATCAGTTATGAAGTAAACGATTACCATTTCCCAATTATCCTTGAAACCTCCTAGGACTATGGTGGACATCCAATGTATGATGTAATAGTCACACCCAATGCTTCCTCTTTGCCTATTACACTAAATTGAATAAGAAATTCAAATTTATCCCAAAAGTAGTGTACGAAGTAATAAAATGTCATTTTGAAGAGATCAGACATTGTTTAAATTACTTACTTTAACTGAAATTCATTTAAGCATTTGCCTTGTATTTACTTCCATGTTTTACATTGAATCCTTTCAAAGCACTGGTTAAGAGAATCATGCATGTATATTGTATGATTAAAATCTAACTGTCAAATACTAATGATAAAGTAAATGTGTTACAAATTAAAATTGACCTGTTAATTATTCCTTATTGTAGTTGTCAGCTTGGTGAAAAGACTCTTGTCCAAGATCACAAATCATATTCTCTAATTGATCTCCAATTTATACATCAACCCGCTCAGTTTGATAACTTACTGACTTTTCTGTCTTTTTGTGGCACGTAGGCACTTTCATTAATGGTAACGGACATAAGTTAACGGAATGATGAATTTGTTACTTTTTACACTTTAGGGGACAAAAATTTGAATTTTCATATTTCAGGGACGAATTTGCAACGGTCTACACATTTAGGGACGAAAATGACTATTTACCCAACATAATAATAACAATACAATAATCACTTAAAAAATAGGTAAACAAACATAAGTTAAAAGAAACATAATAATAACCATAATTTATCTATCACCATAGAAATTATCCAAAATAAACATTCTACCAGTGTACAACATTGTAACAATGTATTAATCATTACAAATTTATCCAAATTATAATAATTAGTCACAATCTATTATAATTTGACTAATTATTATAATTTGGATAAATTTGTAATGACTAATACATTGTTACAATGTTTATTTTGGTACACTAGTAGAATATTTATTTTGGATAATTTCTATTGTGACAAACAAATTATGATTATTAATCAA
>CM023946.1:25908047-25930239 GCA_013407115.1 Glycine latifolia | reverse complement strand
TATTATTATTATTATTATTATTATTATTATTATTATTATTATTATTATTATGTTTCTTTTAACTTATGTTTGCTTCCCTATTAAGTGATTATTGTATTGTTATTATTATGCTTGTAATGATAAAAAATAGAGGAAATATTTATCCTTAATGACATTTTGATCCAATGGAAATGTACTGACCTTTTTTGCCAAAAAAAATTATTGATATTTTGGTCCAATGGAAAATTACTGACATTTTGGTCCAATAGTAAATAGAAGTACTTTTATTAAAAGACAATTTTTGTTGTTTAGCAGTTTGACATGGAATACAATCAAGAGACTCGGAACTAAAATTCCTAAAGACCCTTGGACAAAAGGGGACACAATTTGCTAAGAGAACTGTGAGCAAGACGTTGATGCCAAAGCTGAATTGAGGTAGTTGTGGAAGCAGCACAAATGTTGGACTCACAAGGAACATGCAATTGAGTGAGCTTAAATAGGTTGTCAATCCCACATCTAGTACCTATGAGTTGTTATGTCTGTGGGTTCTTCACATAACAACTATAGGAAGAAAAGGTAATTTCATAACCAAGGTTACATAATTGGCCAATAGAGATAAGGTTAAAATTTAATTTTGGAATGAGATAGGTGTCAAGTAAACTAAGATTGGATAGAGAGACAAAACCCTTATGACTTAAATGCATAAGAGATCCATCAACAGTGTGAATAGACTGTGCAATGTTATTTTTAGATAAGGAATAAAAGAAATGAGATGTAGAGGTCATGTGTTACAACACGCAACATCTAAATACCATTTAGTATTACTTGGTGTGGTGGAAAAAGTTGCAGAGGTATTACCATTATAAAAAGAAGGAAAAGTTGTTTAAGGAGAGACTCGATTATTGACGGAGAAGGTAGGTGGAGTGTGAGAGCTGGAAGAGTCAAAAGAGGCATTGGCAACAATAGTAGCTAGTGACAAGTACATCCTTAGAATAGTTGGGACAAGGTTGATTCTTATTTTGGAGAGCTCATGGAAGGTGAGTAGGACAATTCTGAATCAAATGTCCTAGTGTCTTAGGTTGCGTTTGTTACACAATACGGTACTGGACAAAAAGAACAACACATGATAAATACTTGAGTTACAGGACAATTTTTTATCATGTGCATTGTTTGATTAATAATGGACAACACAAGCATAATAATATAAAATTACTAAATACCCTTTTTAATATTAATTATCTTAATATAATTTATATTATTATTATTTTACGATGATTCAAAATACAGAATATATACAAGCAAGCTAACTAGTTGATAATGTAATTTTAAAATACATGATAAGGTTGTTACAACAAGTAGATAATGTGAATTTAAAATACATGGCATGATAAGGTTGTTGTAACTAGTAGATAATGTGAATTCAAAATACATAGCATGATAAGGGATTGTTATAGCTAATAAATAATTTCAATTTGAAATACATGACACGATACGATTGTTACATCTAGCAGATAATGGGCGAGAAATAAGAGAGATATGGTGCATGTGTGTCTTTTGAATACTTTGTACCTAGGACAAAAAGTTGTCCCATAGTTTTCTAAGTAACAAGAAATTAAGTTTTTTGTCCTGTTCTCATCTGAGTAATTTGTATTGTCCCATAAACCTTTTTCAAATCAAATGTAAAACAAAAATATTTATCTTCTCTAGTATCGAAAATTTTAGCAAATCAAACAGATTCTTACAATAGCGACAACAATTTGAAGCAATATGATCCTTTTTCAAGCAATTGTGACATTCAATAGTGGGGCAGTTAGAGTAGGAATGCCTTGACTTATGACACTAACAACAAATTTTGGCTAACTTATCACAAAATGCAAAGGCAAGATCAACTTCAGAACGAACAAGGCTCAATGTAGTTTCTTCAGACTTGAGACGTGGAAGCGCAACCTCAAGTGTAGGTAAAGGATTCTATTGTAACAAGGATGTGTTGGTTTTATCCTGAATGTGGTCCACATTTGTTTTACCCACTAACAGACTATTCCAATATTATAGCAATATTCAAGATACACTTTGGCAACAAACTTGAACATTGGCTGCAGATTTTGTGGGTGCACAACTGGATCCTTTGATGGCAAGGGTTTTATATATAGCAGTGTGTCTTCCTCTTTTTGGGTCCCCAATACTTACTCTCCATACATAGCTATACACCATCCAGTGCGTGAGAGCAAAAGTTTGGAAGACTCAGAATCATTATTTTAATCAACAAGCGAAGCTCGGAGCAATGGCGGGAGGTATTTATGATCTTAACATTTCCACACTTAATCTAATTGTCTCTGTTGTGTTTGAGCATGATTAGATCATAAGTTTATATAATAAACCTTACATTTAGTATCAGAGTCATCATTTACCTCTGCCTTGCTTTTCATTATGCATTTGAAATATTTCTTATTTTTGAGATTATGATTTACAAGTTTTCGATGCATATTGAGTTTGGAAATCAGAAGGAAACGAGATTTCATGTTAATTTTGATGCACAAATGATTGAAAAACCGTTGGGTTTTATACTGGGTTGTAACCGGGTCGAGCCGACCCGGCTGAAGGTTGAAGATGAACAGTGATTTAAAAAAAAAAAAAATTGCGATCACTAGGTTTCGAACCCACATCCAATCATTTTGAAAACTCTCACATGGACCGCTGAAGCTAGTGCATTGTTCTTGATATTTAATCACTTTTTCCGCATGTTAAAAGGTTATGCGTGTCTGTTTATATTAAGAGCTTATTAATTTAATTTATGTTGCTCATAATTTATTTTTAATGCAATAAATTGCTGGAATTATGAGTTATGCGTTTAAATTATTTATTTATTTAAATTGTATGTTTATTTATGGAATTTGTTTAAGCATACAATATTATTTTAAATAATTTATTCATAAATGAACTTGTTAAATAACTAATATGCAATGTTATTTCTATCCTTTTGCATTATTAAGGATGTTATGCAAATATTTGGCTCTTGTTAAGAATTAATTAATAACAAGTTGATTAATCTAATGATTGACTATTTAATTTTATTGTTTATGGTTAAAAGCAATAAAATTAATTTTGGAAATAAGAGAATATTTTGTGATCTTTATAATTTAATTGATTAAAGTCTAGCCACAACAACTTTAATTATTTAAATTATATATTAAGAACCTCTAGATCACATAAGGTAAATAATATTAATTGTGATTAGTCATATATAACATAATAGATATTATCCCACAGGAATTTCCATTATAGTTTTATATGATTAATTAGGATAAAATATTAAATTATATTTTTGACTTGCCCACAGGAATCAGGAAACATAACGAAATAGTTTTATCATGATTTTACATGAATTTAATTGAATTAAAATTTTAGCCCACAGGCAAATGTTATGTCGCTAAATTCATAATTAATTTTGAGCATGACTTACATTGGTAAATCATGATACATTATTATTTTATTTTGTTTCAAATCTTAATTATAAGCATATAATTTTGCATTCATACAGCCTATTAACTCTACTGAAAACCTTGGAGGTGGATATGTCTGACAGTTTTCTTGTCCACTTTATTTTTGAATAATCTCCCAGCACCATATGGTCCCATTAAAATATCCTACAACACACATAAAGAAAAGTGGTCTATTAATGAACTTATGACCATGTGTGTTTAGGAAGAGGGAAGGTTGCAGATGGAACAAGGAGAGAGTTCCTTGCTCACAATGGAGAAAAGGGACAAGAAAAGGGACAACAAGAACAAGGGAAATGCTAAAACACCACCCCAGGGTGGACTTAAGAAGGAACCATCTCAATGCTTTTTCTGTAAAAAGAAAGGGCACATGAAGAAAGATTGTTCTAAGTTCAAACAATGGTTTGAAAAGAAAGGTATATCTATCTCTTTAGTTTTTTATGAATCTAATATGATAAACATAAATAATAACACATGGTGGATTGACTCTGGTTCTACAATCCATGTTTCAAATACCTTGCAGGGTATGGAAAACCTAAGGAAGCCAGTGGGAAGTGAGTTATGCATCTATTCAGGAAGCAAGATGAGTTCACCTGTTGAGGCTATTGGGACATGCAATTTGATTTTGAACAGTGGTTTTGTTTTGAATTTGGAAAAGACTTTTTATGTTCCTAGCTTTTCTAAGAACTTAATTTTAGTTTCGAGACTAGTACCTTTTGATTATTCCTTTACATTTTATGAGACATCTTTCAGTTTGTTTTATAAATCTAAGTATGTTGGGAATGTGCATTGTCTGATGATCTTTTCTATATTAATTTGCAAAATGATACCACTTACAACGCTATGCATATTAATGTTGGCACAAAATGATGTGTTATGAATGAAGATTCCTCTATGTTGTGGCATCGGAGATTAGGACATATCTCCATTCAGAGAATTCAGAGATTGGTACATGATGGAGTACTTAGTACTCTAGATTTTACTGATTTTGAGACTTGTGTAAACTGCATAAAGGGAAAGCAGACTAACAAGTCAAAGGAAGATGCCAAGAGGAGTACCGAACTATTAGAAATCATACATACAGATATTTGTTGTCCAGACATGGACACATATGGTCAGAAATACTTCATCTCTTTTATAGATGATTATTCGCGATACATGTATCTCTACATGCTTAATAATAAATACGAAGCATTAGATGCCTTTAAGGTATTTAAATTGGAAGCAGAGAAACAATGCGGTAAGCAAATTAAGATCATGAGATCAGATAGAGGTGGAGAATATTATGGTAGATACACTGAAGGTGGGCAAGCGCCTGGTCCATTTGCGAAGTCTCTTCAGGAGCATGGAATGGTAGCTCAATACACCATGCCTGGTTCTCCGAATCAAAATGGTGTAGCAGAAAGGAGAAACCGAACATTATTGGATATGGTGCAAAGTATGCTTAGCAGCTCTAAGCTTCCTAAATCTTTGTGGATTGAAGCACTTAAGACGGCTGTGTACATATTAAATTAGGTTCCAACCAAGGCTGTTCCAAAAATGCCATTTGAGTTATTTAAAGGTTGGAAACCGAGTGTACATATTAAATCTATAGGGTTTAGATTTCTGTTTCTTTATCTAGTGTGGATAAAGGTGATCATTGTAAACTGCTTGTAAAGATTCTTTGATATAGTGAAAACTCTAACCTAGTGTTGGTTGGAAGTAACTGGATGTAGCCTCCATGGTTGAGAGGTGAACCAGTATAAATTGTTTTGTCTTTTGTCTTGAATTCTGTATATTTCATTGCTTATCTTTGTGAAATCAAAAAATCAAAAAATTATTATGAAAGAAACTATTTCTGTCATTACATGCATATCAAGGATTGATCTTGATTGAAGAAAGATTTCTGGATTTTCAAAAGGTGAACAAGTGATACGATCCAAGAGTTTAATTCCGCAATTTGTTTTTTAGAAAATTTTAAATATCAGTTTTAAACCAATTCACTCCCACTCTTTTGGTTTATTTGAAGTATATTCATTGTGTTTTCAAATATTAATTACAAGTTATTACTAAGTTTGTAATTTATTAAAGAGACCAAGAAGTCTCTACAGACTCTATATAATCGTAATTTTCATAACATAGTTAAATTTCAACTATTGACACAAGTTTTTCTTAATTGGATTTGGTTAAAAAATTTACGTTAGAAAAGTTAACATCTTCTAATTACGTATTATGACCTAGGCATAATATAGTAATTGGAAGGGTGTTACACCATGCACCTCCCAACCAATAAGGATATTATTCCTCAACCACAAAGGTCAATATGTCATTGTATAGAAATCACCCCCTGCATCAATTCTAAGGAAAAATTGTCAAACTAGTTTTGATTATGAGAAATCCCTGAACAAGTGGAATAGATGTTCCTCCAACTCTTCACAGGTGGGACACAAATTCTGGTGGCTCATTATTCCAAACCGCATTCTTTTAAAGTTTGTTAGAAGACATTCATGGCCAAGCTTCCCTAAAACTCCATTCACTCTCTCAGGACCCTTCCAGTTGCTAATCCTCCTAAAAAGATCAGAATTCTAGTTCTGCAAAGCTCCATGCACCTCATACACAGATTTCACATTGAAAACTCCATCACTCGACTTCGTCCAAGCTATAATGTCATCTTGATTCGTAGCCAGCCTTATGGTCATGTTATTAACTATTAGCAACACTGTTGTTAGAAGATAATCCTTTCTTAAGTCAATATGCCACCTCCCATTGTCATTAACATAATCTGCTACAAATTTTTGTAACTTAGCCTCAGAAGTTTTATTTGTAGACAAGTCTGCCAATTTTCCACAGCCTGGTAACCAATTATCCTTCCAGAATTTTATTATCTTTCCATCCCCTACCCTCCAAGTAATATTTTGACAGTAATTGTCCCAAGAAAGCAAAGTCCTCGCCAAAAATGGTTGCCTTGTCTTTGCTTGTGGATCATCGCAAGAAGTTTAGAGCCACAACGATACTTGCTACAAATGAAAGAAGCCCAAATTGTAGGCTCTCTGGTACAAAATCTCCAATTTGCTCTCATCATATAGGCTTGATTAACATGCCTCATTTTCCTTGGTCCTGATCCTCTATGCTCTTTGGGATTACATATTTTATCCCAAGAAACTAAATGCATCATTTTGTCCATGGAGCTATGTCCCCAAATAAAATTTATGCAGGCTTTATCAACATCATCATAAATGGATTTGGGGAGAAGAGTGGTTTGCATAACATGAGTTGGTAAGGCTTGCAAAACTAACTTAGTGAAAGTCACTATTCTAGCAAAATAAAGTGATTTTGCCTTCCAAGCACTCAATCTTTGGTGAACTTTATTAATTATAAGTTGAAAAGTATTACATGAGAGTTTGTTATGAAAAATTGGAACTCCAAGATATTTGCCCAAATCCTCAGTCCATGGTATCTCCATCTCCTCACTCAAATGTTGTCTTATTTTCCTACTAACATTATTGAAAAAGAACATCTGAGACTTGTCCAAACTGATCTTCTTCCTAGAGATCATGCAAAAAAGATTCAAAATAGTCTTGACCGAATGAACCTGGTTAAGCGAAGCCTCCACAAAAAGGATAACATCACCCGCAAAGGCTAAACGAGTAATACAGGGACCATTTCTCAACCAAATAGGGCACCAAACTCCTTGATCTTTAGCTATAGAAATAAGCTGGAAAAGTCTCTCAATGCACAGAACAAAGAGGTAAGGTGATAAGGGATCGCCTTGCCAGATGCCTCTTGTTAGGGAAAATCCCTCTAAAACTTCACATTCCATAGAACATTTATAGAAGGAGTAGAGAAGCAACTCCAAATAAGATTCACTATGTTGTTTGGCAACCTAATATCTACCAATGTTTCCCTGATAAACTCTTATTTTAACCTGTCATATGCCTTCTCTATATTGATTTTAATTTCCATCCACCCAGTTTTCCCTCTTTTTTTCCTCATGGGATGAAAAACCTCTTGAGCAAGCATAATATTATCCCTATTTTGGCAGTTGGGAACAAGGATATATTGAAAAGGACCCACTAATTTCCCTATCACTAGTCTTAAGCGTTGAGAGATAAGATGTGTCATAGCTTTATAAACAACATTACATGAGCTAATAAGTTTAAAATCTTTAATATAACTAACCTTATCTTTATTTTGGAATAAAAGTTATAAATGTTTAGTTCACTTTCACAATCTTTGTTGGGTCATGCAAAACAACTCTAATGAAATTGAAGACAACTCTTCCCACTACATTCCAATGATTTTGAAAGAACAAAGCATGAAACCCATCCAGTCTTGGTGCTTTAAGGCTCCCCATAAACTTGATAGTTTGATGGATTTCCTCATTTCAAGGCAACCTACCAAGATCATTGATCCAATTCTCTTCTAGAGGGAGGAATGCATTATTAAGAGCATATGGTATGACAACTCCATCGTCCAGGTACAAGTCCTTGAAGAGTTCGTAACAATACTTTGAAGGGCATGATCTTCAAAAATCCAATTTCCATTCTTATCTTTCAATATCTCATATTTATTTTTCCTCCTTTTGATAGTTGTAATACCATGAAAATACTTTGTATTTCGATCACCCATATACAACCATTTAGCTCTAGACTTTTGAAACCAATGAAGTTCCTTTTTAGCCAAGACTTGTTCATACTCTCTCCAAGTCTTCTTATATTCTGAAGTTGCCCCTGCATCAAATTTATCATTGCTTTTGGCATCCAATCTTGCCAGCTTATGTTTCAAACTAGTTTTTCTCCTCCAGATGCAACCAAACACCTATTGGTTCTAGCGCGTGACATCCTTGGTGAATTCAATTGTAGCACCACTCCACGAATCTGCCCCATTATCTTTCCTCCAATGGCCTTTCACAATGTTAGGAAATTTTTCTTGCATCACCCAAGCCACTTCGAACTTAAAACGCTGTCTATGTTGATTCTTATGAGATGGAATCTCAAGACGCAAGCTAAGTGGCCTATCGTATGACTTAAGCCAACCTTGGTGGATCAAAGTGGCCTATTTGAATCTCAATCCTCTCTTAAAAATTATCAAGCAATGGTCAAGCCTTATCCCTATCCTCCCATTCCACGAAGTCCAGGAGTCTCCTTGAAATCCCATATCTATGAGATTACAATCATGGAAAAAATATCGAAAGGCTTTCATATCTCTATGGCCTCCTCTTGATGCAACCCCCATACTTTCACTAGTTGACAAGGTACTGTTAAAATATCCTACGATGGCCCATTCCCCAGCAATAGTGGAACCAATCTTAGTGAGGTCATCCCATAATGTTTTTTGCCTAGCATATTGAAGAACACCATATACTGCAGTAAGGAACCAAGGTCTGATTACACCATCTCACTTCCATATGGATAAATTGAGGTGAGCTCCTTTTGACATTCATATTCCAATTATTCATGTCCCATAAACACCAAATTCCACCCGAGTGACCAATAGCTTCCTTCACACAACAACCTTTGAGACCAATTCTTCTTACTTTCTCACCACTAGGGTGAGTTTCCAAAAGAATCAAAAAAGAAAGGAAGATTTATTTTGTTTGATCACATCCTTCATAAGCATGTTGAATCCTTTACTAGTCGTTCCACGTCAATTCCAGCTAGTAACATTCATGAGGAAACTATAAGATTGTTTAGCAGACAAACACCACTTTCCACCTGGGCCACCACTGTCCCTATAGTTGTCTCATCGATACAATCCATATCTTCATGAGTTGCTAGTGAATCTCCTATTTCCAACCTTTTTCCTAGAGCAAAAGTCATTGCCTCGTCATCATAATGCACATGAGCAATGGGAGGCTCACGAACCTCACTCGTTGACACATGAAAGGCTATCTTAATAAGTTTTAAGCTCTATTCATAAGTTTTACCATTCTTATATTCATTAGTATATTTCTTCATAACCTACTGGATTAACGACGTAAAATTATTCTAGACATCATATTTTTATTAGTTTTAAGAAGCATATACTAGTAAAAATTCTAAAACGTATAAATTACAGAAGTTGTTAAACTAATATATATTATACATATCCATAGTCCTTGTTACAAAAGTCATTATTAAACAAGTACAGAATTTTCCATACACCAGCCTAGTTCATATCTTCATTCTGACACCATCACCAATCCAGGGCATCAAGGAAATTAACCACTATTGCCATCTAAAAAAAATTAAACAAATCTAGTGAGAAATAAAATTTCTCAGTAGGCAAAACTAAATCACCAAACACGTTAGTACGTTAGTAAAATCATCAATATATTCAAATGAATCCATAAAACAATTATGCAAACTATATGAATGCATGAAATGAATTTTCCTAGGGTGCTCATAGCCTCTACGTATCATACTGTATGTAGCTACACCTTGTACTAGATGTAGACACTGCAGCCGTCTTACACAAACATGCATGATTAATTTCATGTATTTGCACCTGGTCCCTACATCTCGTACTGGATGTTGTATCAGATTCTGTTTCACAAATCTCGTACTGGACTTGGAAACATGAATCAACATATCATCACATCAAAATCCATTCATAATAAAATCCATGAGCAAATACATACAACCTCATGGAAAATTTTTCATCGGAACATTATACGTACCACAAGTATGGTTAAACTACCATATCTTATTGAAGCAAAATCATTACCAACTTAGGCATGACAATTGAGTATCCTCAAGCTACAGAAAAATCATGCTAGTAATCTAAATAATAAACACAATATATCTTCCAAATAATTTCTAATTCCTTTAAACCTTCTCAAGAAAAGATTAGAACTTAATTTAGACCTTAATCTCCTTTCACCTACCAACTTACTACTTAATCCTCAAAATTGAATCACTCAAGTATTCAAACCATTTATCTATATACCATTCAACCTCTACTTTTAAAAATTAATTCAAAACAGTCCCATAATAAGAATATGAACAACCAGCACAAATGTCATCAAAATCACTTCCAATGATCATTAAATGTGATTCCAAACATCACTAATATTTCAGCCTATAAATCATCACCTATCCTATGGTTAAAATCAACATTTTCACATCATAAAATGACCTTTAATGACATGAAATTCCAGCATAAATAATACACCATAAATCTGCACATTTAATCATATAGATTAGTCCAAATAAATTCTTAACTAGAGCTTGAAGCATAGCCTACCTCAAGTGAGTTTGATTTTTGAAATGGAATGGAGTAAGGGCTGTCTTCCTTGGAAAATCCTCTAAGAAATGAGGTCTTGAAAGAAGAAATTGGCTGATAGATAAGTGGTAGAAAGAAGGCACGGTCAAAAGCAAGCAAAGGAGGTAGGAAATGAAAAGTGGGTGCAAGAAGCAAGTAGTAGGTGTGATAGGTTTTGTGCTGAAAATTTACGTGCACAAATTTTGGAAGCATTCAAGCTATTTATACTACTTTAATTGGTTCATATTTAAGGGTTTTAGTTGGCTTAAAACTTATTTTAGAAGTTAGTTTAGTTAGGTTTTAACTAGGTAATCATTTCATTAGGAGATATTTAGCCTTAAGCCTTACATTGACTTTGATTCTTTTGGTCAAGATTCTCTTAATCATGGTCTTAGGGACAGCTGGCCTCTCCCACGTGGAAGTGGCTGAGCTAGGGAAGGAATATTCTTGGTTTAATTTGTTTCACATGCACACAAAGGCTTAATTAAATCTTTTCACTTCAGCCAAAATTTGTTTTTTACAGCAGCCTATATTTTTCAAGCTTTGCCTTTGGCTTATTGTTTTAGTGCATTCTTGTCTTATTGAGGGATTCTATGCACATGGATAGATCTTGGACTTAGGAAACCTCTGATTTATCATCCTTTTGGGGCTGAAGATTTTATTCCTTGGGCCAAAATCCAAGAGTTACAAGTTGTGCCCAATCGAAATGGTCCAAAGGGCTAGAAACACTTAATCAGATGGGTTCGTTCATTATTTATTCTGTACCAATACACTAGCCCATAAATCCTCATCTTTTATTATGTTAAAATATACTTCCTAAGATTTCTAACAAGATATCACATGCTTTATTTGGAGTTATAAAACTCAAGATATAGCATTTTTAATCTAGACTTCCAAAACTGCCAGCAAGCTGAGAATTTCCACACTAATATCTCTTAATATTTTAGTTACTGCAAGCAGTACACAAACTATATTTATCTAAAATTTTTATATGTTGTATTAGACATCTATATCTTTAATTTCATATATAATACACCTAATTTGGATAAGAATTTAGAGAGAAATAAATTTCTCAATTCGGGTGGCAGAAATGGACAATTTTGGGTAGCTTATGTTCAAATAAATTTTATCCTATTTTTCTTGTATCCAACTATCATCACACTTCCATAATTCAATCATAAATATAAAATCAAGATATAATATTGAGGATGTTACACTGGACAATTTTCACCTCAACTTGTTTTTATATTTTATCTTTGATTTGACATTTTTTTTGAAATTAGACTTTCCTCCAACTCCATAGTCCCCTATTTTCACACCCTATAGGTTCTTTCCCCTACAAATTTCGAACCTTCCCTTGCAATGTCTATTGCGAATTTTTCTTCATCAAATCTAAAGAGATTTGAGATGGTCTCACATATTTTTTGTAAGGTACATGTTTATTATTAGCCATAGACTTGTTATTGGCCTTCACGTGAGTAGTATGCATGACATCGCCTTCTCTTTTGCACCAATATCTTTGGCATGATCTCCTTTATTTGAACCATCCCCACTAGCAGAACTCCCCTCAATCTTATTCATTTCCAATATCTCTTTACCATAATTAAGGTGTAATATAAGATTCCTTATCAGCAGATAGGATCTCATATTTGTCGCCACCAATAAAGTGCTTAAATGTATTTCATTTATTAGAGCCCCCACCTAAATCTTCCTCCTAAAGACACCTTATTTCTCCTGAAAGGTCATTGAACCAACAACATCCATTTAGAAAATCTACTTTTTCCTCGTCATTAGCCATTTTAGAATTATCATAAATTCCTTGGGCCCCCACACATTTGTTGACGTTATCCCTACCCCCAACATGAATGCGCCACCGTATTCACCTCATCTCTCATTGTCTTCACTCTCAATCTATCTGCCATTGTTGTTTGTTAGACTATTGGCAAGTGTACCAATGTCGTCACGGGTTACAAAATTTATAAAAGATCGTCTCCACAGGGACTTGAGTTACTCAGTTAATCCAAATAACATTTAACAGTTCAATAGTTATGTACAATGAGTATAAACGAAATTTCATGTGTTTGTGAAATAGCAGAAAATACGAATGTAAAGAAAATACGGAAATAACGGATTTAGTGCGTTAGAATTATGGAAAATTATGGAAACAAAAAAAGTGAGTTTAATTAATTCAAGAAAAGTGTAGGATTGGACTTCATCGTTCATACCCTTAGTATCCAATTAACATTACCATGTATAAATCATTTTCTATCCTCATTGATGCACACATTAAATCACCCTAAATCGATCCATCGCATTTGAGAATCCTAAGGATATTTACTAAATATCGATCCCTTGCATATAAAATAAATATTCTAACATTGTAATCATAATCTCGTGTTGTTTGCAATCAAAACATTATGTTCTAATCCCTAACATAATGAGTAAAATCATTCAATTCAAATCCTAAGAGCATTTTCCAGTCAAACTTAGAATCCAATTTTCATGAAACTAGTGATCAAGTAGAATCAAACATTAAGAACCAAATGAAATTACCAATAAGGAGTAGAAAAGATTCATGCATGTATCAAATATTAAAAGAGATACATAAGGGTACGAAGATTACATCCAATCCTTAGAGAAACTAGTTGACCATTATGGAGAGCACAAGATCAACTGAAGACATGATGAAGAAAGCAATCACTGATCCTTTCCGGCAGAGTTTCCTCACCAATTTCTCTCTTTTCTCACCTCTCTCTAAGGCTTCTCACTACTGGTTTTCGTTCCAGCTTCTAAAAGTATGTTTTTCACCTTCCTTTGCATGGCCTTTTATAGAAAAAGGTGAGCAACTCAGGCCAATTCGCCCAAGCGAGTTATTTACCCATGTTTCCCTCGCCTGGGTGAGTTATAACTTAGTGATCAGGAAAGGTCAATTTGCCTAGGCGAGTTTTTTACACATGATCTACTCGCCTAAGCGAGTTAATGCTTAATAGTGAAGAAACTTCATTAGCCCAGGCTCGCCTGGGCGAATTTTAACTTCCAGAAAAAAGCTTCTTTTGACCTTTTTGCCCTTTCTTCCTGTCTTGGTTGTTTCAGATGCCACGGATACACTTGATACCTATCGAAACACCGAAATTAAGTGGACTAATCTTCAAAAATGCAAACAACAACATTTATATATGTACCAACTATAAAACAACTAGGATTAGGGAAAATTTATCAGCAAATTCACTGAAATCAAAAAAATAAGTGCTAGCATTATAATCCTAATATTAACTAAAATATGGCACTTATCATTGTTACAACAAGTTTCATACATTGTTCACGTTTATGACCAAACTTCCCACACTAGAAACAAATTGCATGAATTCCCTTGTACTCTATGTTATGCTTATAACTTTTAACATAAAAGTGTGGTACGAGGGTTTTGTCCAAGTCTAGTTCAACGCAGATCCTAAAAAACATTCCACGAGACTGCAAAGAAGTTAATTAATCCACCTTCAAATATTACCCCAAAGTATCTCATATTCTTTTCAGAAATACGTCATTGTAGAGTTTGATAGGGAGATGTTGTATACGAATCCATCTTGCCACATTCTTCATTTTTTTAGCATTTATCAAAAATAATGGTCTTCAACGTTGTACTATGAGGTAGTGGTCTGCTACCATCCACGAACCTTCATAAAGGACACAATTATAGTCCTTATGATTACTGAACACCACCTAATAGAACCCATATGCAAATCAATAATTTGAATCTTCCCATTCTTTGTCCAGCTTCTTTGTATTTTGGCCATAATTGTAGGAAAGTTGACCCATCGTCCCAACACATTAACCACCAACATATTCAACTGTAAAGCCGTAAAATTTTGATAACTAAAAATAGATGTTTAATGTATTTCTTGTGTTATTTGAATATTTTATTAGTTTAGATTATTTGAAATGTTATGTGAATTATCCATGTGCAATTACTTGGCGTAGATGTCAAGTTATGTGGAGTATGTTTGAGCTGCGTTGAAATTGAGTGATTTTGAGTTTGACCCAAAACTTATTTTAGTAAAATCAAAATTCTGGATTGGTTAACCATTGGATCACCTTTAGATTTTAAAGGTAGTCTCCTAACCCCCATATGTAACTTTAGACCGTTGAGAAATAATTTTGGCAGCGGGAAAATTTCTCCCCCATAGGTAGTCTCCTGCCAAAATAATATCTGCAGCGTAAGAAATTAATTTTTCACAGAAGCAGAAATTTTAAAATTGGGTCAGCTCGCCCAGGCGAATTTTGGAAGACATTTTGGCTCGCTTGGGCGAGTCAAGTCAATTATAAGTATGAACAGTAGCATCCAAACTTGAAAAAAATGGCCTTCTTCTCCCCTAAATCAGCCACCCAACCCCTCCCCCTCCTCCTCCACCAGCCACGACCACCGGTGACCACCATGAGCCACCACCACTTGCCGTTGGACCACCGCATGAAGAAGAACACTTTAATCAGAGCAGAATCTTCAAAACTCAACTTGAGGATTCGGTAGAGAATGGAGCCTTCAATCCTCCTTTCTTGGTTTCCTTTGTCTTCTCCTAGCTAGTTTAAGTTTCTCTTAGTGTCTCTTGCGTTTTGGGTACTGTTGTGGGAATTTTACCACTTCCTTTGAAAATCCTTTGAAAATGAGATGTTGTAAAAGTCTCATTTTTTTATGAAATAGATATTATTTTTGTGATCTTTGTTGAACCTCTATCACATTGGTGTAATCGGAATTTTAAAATGATGTCTTTTGGTGTGAACTCCCAAAACACCCTTTTAGCCCCTTTTAGATTTGAGTGAGAATTTGATCCCAAATGTTAATATTGATCTTACCTTGGAAATCTATATTAAATTGTCTTTGATTTGGTATATAGAGCTTTGCGTTTGGACAAAAACACGCGTATTGAAGGATCTCAAAACAACACTGTGAGGTTTTAACAGGAGCACTCCTAGTTAAGTAAGGGGACTTTATTATTTGGTTATAGTTTTGATATCATCGTTGGGGCCAGGGAGCCCAACTTTGAAGATAACTGTCTATCCATGCTGTGTGCTGGTTTTCAAGAAAAACTACATTTTTAACTAATGGGATGCGATCTATTTATGATTGATGTATGCTTGTTCCTATTTTGTGCTCGTTTTCAAGAAAAATGTGTTTTTAACTAATGGGATCGATGAATTTGTTATTAATGGATAAAACTGTGAATGATGTTGTTGTTGTAGCTTGCCCAAAATTTTATAATATGTTTTCCTATTTAATTATTTATTAAATTTTTAAATGGGCATAAGAGTGTGTTTTATATATTGTAGTCCTTCTATTTAATTTAGAATTTTCCTAAAGATATCAGTCTTGTGGTATGATGAATTGTCAATGTATGAAATTTGGGTTGTCTGAAGACCTGAGAAATGTGAATCTCAGGCATATGTATTATGTATCGATGTGAAATGTGATTGCTGGTGATGTCGTTGATGATATTGAAATTGAGATGTCATTGATGTAGTTGATGATGTTTAAATTAGATAATGATGATGTGGTTGACGATGTTCAAATGAGATAATGTTGATATGGTTGATGATGTTAAAATGAGATGAGTTTGATATGTATGATAATGATATTGAGATAATGTGATATTGATGTTGATAATGACATTGATGAGAGATAATATTGATGTGAACAATGTCATTGTGTGATGTGGATATACATGGATACCCATTAGGGTGCATGACTGGTTACCCTTGCGAGGAAGGATGTGTTCCTAGCCAGGTCATGCATTGATGGTGTCCATGGTTGTATGCTATATATGTCCACGTGGGGTGCATTGACCAGTTGGTTACCCTTGCGAGGAAGGATGTGTTCCTAGCCACGGTCAGTGCATCGGTGATGTTGTGTATGTACATGGGGGTGCATGACTGGATAACCTTGCGATTGAGGGTTTACGAATTTTAAGCATCCCAAGAGAAAAAAAGGTTGTTTAAAATTCTAGTCCCTATCTATCCATGGTCAGTGCATTGATGGTGCCCATGTTTTATACTTCATATTTTCATGGATGGAAATAGAATGATGGACAGTAAGTACCGAGGGTACTATGGGGCAATCACTCTGTTTGGAACTCCCTGTGACTCAAGGTTGATCACCATGGGGGGAAGGGGGAGCGACTAGTGCACAACAGGGTGACCTCGATGAGCTACTGCATCATTTCCTGAGAGAGACTATTTCCATGAGGACGGTACCACATTGCATTCTGAGAGATGAGTCAGGCGCATGCATCATTCTAAGCATAATTATTTGAGTTGTGAAGTGAATTGGATGATTGGTTTGTCAAGTATGTATTGGACTGATGGACTTTTGGTAATGATTGTGGTTGTTAATGCTGTTTCCTTTCCAATTGTTGTTATCTGATGCTTGTTGGTTTTATATAATAACTCATCCTTGCATTTGTTTTGAACCGTGTGATTGGTACCTGTGATGATCGTGAACTTGCATTTGTATGAGCATATGAGCAACAATAGGTGACCCTGGTCTTCTTTTGATGGAATTGTCGAACTGACGTGATGATATTGGAATTCTTTTTGGAAAGAGTTGTATTTTGTTAATCAACTCCTTCATAGTTAGTCCTTTAATTCTTTTGTGGACATGTATATTTTGAGTTGTAAATACATGTAAAACTAAATTAAATTCTAAACATGTGAATGATGAGTACTAATTTAGTATACATATACATATGTATTC
The DNA here is from genome assembly GCA_013407115.1 of Glycine latifolia. Lineage (NCBI taxonomy): Eukaryota > Viridiplantae > Streptophyta > Magnoliopsida > Fabales > Fabaceae > Glycine > Glycine latifolia. Next base: position 25,912,800 of record CM023946.1, on the reverse strand, counting down.
AATTATTATAATTGTATCATGTGTACGATGATTGTATTATTGCAAAAAACTTACTACCATTTTCACAATCAAATTAATGGAGTTTTCATGAAAATTTGAAATTCACAAGATTATAGTTAATGATGCCGTAGCGACGAGGCGAGTCGTTATGTCAACCATGGCAATGCCTAGCGAAAAAGTTCCACATCGGTAAGAGGGGATACTGTGTCCATCCAAAGTCTTCTGCGTTCTATCGTCTTCTTTCTACACTTGTTGTAATAACATGTTCTCCACCACGTTTTCCTCCACTACTTTTGCATCGACCTCCGTAGTCATTCCATCCCCTCCTCCTATAGGTTGGAGGAGTTTCTATGCATAATATTTTCTCACCACTCCTCCAAGCCTTCCTTACCTTAACTTTTTTTAGTACTTCATAGGAGGAGGTCTGCCTCTTGGCTAGTTGTGTTTAAGTCGCTTTTTTCAAAAAGCCTAGTAGAGTTCACCATTCGTACAACCTTATTATAATTTCAGGAATTTCATTTAAAATCTTTTTTATTCATCTTCTGAAGTTAAAAATTAATAATAAATGATTAAAACCAACTCACTTGATAATTTTTCAAATCACAAATATGAAAAAGAAATACATATAAGAAACTCATTTATCTTAAAATAAACAAAAACAACATTAGTTATCCCTTAAAAGAATATCATTTTTAAAACTGACTTAAAGCAATATAATCTAAACATACTTTGTCAAAAGAGAGACGATGTCTTTTTACATTTTTTACACGACAAAAAAGTAAAATAAAAAGTAAAAAGTAAATAAACTGATTCATATAATAAAAAGAGAAAAATAATAATATTATAAAAATATTATATATAATATACTTGTAAAATACTAATAAACGTAGAGGTACAAGCCACTAGGAGAGAAATGAGACCCTCGTATGCAGTGCCCGCCTTCGTCCCTGCTTTATAAAAGTTTGACCCCTCGCCACATTACACATGCTTCGCCACAACTCTTTCTTTTCTTTTCGTTTTTGTTAAATTATTATTTTTTTCTTTTATTTATTATTTACATTTAATTTTATCCCTAATTTTTTAATTTAATCTCCTAATTTTTAAAATTTTGAAATTTAAATTAAATTGAGAGAGTTATAAAATATATATATTTTATAACGATTCAAAATTACTTAATGATTATTTTAAATTTTCATAAAATATGATTTTTTAACACAATTTAGACAATATGATCAAATTAAAATAATTTGTAAAATTAGTTAACCAAATTAAACTCGAAAAAACTAAAAAATAAAATAAATATAAAATTAAAATAAAAAACTAATTTAACTTTTTTCTCATTTTAACTGACATAACAAAACACTCTCTTAAAGACTATAAAAATAAAACCCTCTCCACCAACACCATATTTTCCGACTAAGAAAGAAACTGACACAAACTCCCTTTCCCTTAAAATGATTTGTTTAATTTGCTTCATAACACCCCAAAAGCAAAATTAACTACGGAATGAACCTGCTGGGAAATGCACTGATGTATTAAGCTTTTGTACCAGAGCCAGACAGCACAGACCACTCTCTCTGCATGTACATGGAATCTCACACCTTTGCATTACTATATAGTATGTGAGAATTTTTATTTTTTCTTTATTGCTACTCTTTAAGTAAGCACACCCAAATGCTCCTTTTTCTGAAATTATTTTCATTACTAATTATTATATATGTGGACGTTTTCTTTTCCTGGTTCCCAAAAGATAAAATGGCTTCATTGTTTTCTATCCTTTTAAATAATCAAAGTGGCACGCTTCTTAGATCTCGTTTCTTGTTTAAAGCTCCTTTCTTAAAGGCAGTGAAGACCATTTTCTGAAAGTGCTGGACTCATGAAGACTTTCCTTGATGTTTTATCCAGAACCAACGAGGTACAGTATAGGTTGTAGATACTAAAGTTTCTTAGACATGCTAACCAATATTTGATTTTCTGACCGTGTATATAAAAAATATTTTGTGGAAAGAAGTAAAATCTACTTTCATAATCTCAGTCTCAAAAAAAATTAGTCTACGTCTATCGGTTGGAGGATATTGTTAATAAAAATCAATAATAGCAGAAAAGGGTAGCTAAATTATATGTTATTTTCAATTGTTGTTGTTTGTTTCCTCTTCCTTATATATTCTTGCTTCATGCCAAACTTGCCTTTGTTTGTTTCCCTCCTCCAAAAGAACATTACATAAATATCTCATGAAATTCCTTCTTCATAACTTCTTTGCAATTTGGCATAAATTGATCAAGGCCATGCATGGTGTTCACTGTTCTCTCCCTTCCCTGCCAAATTGATTAAAATTTGACTGAGGTTTGTTCTAAATACTTTAGATCTAGAAGCTTATTCCTGTGTGTAATTTTACTTCTGTTTCACCAAAAACTAGTTAAGAAAAGCACTCTGCTTTCCTTCATATACACACAAATATGAAATTTAATTTTATGTTTTAATTTCAACTTTGGTTAAGAGCTACCACACGCAAATATGCATTCACCACAATCCATTCTTATTGTCTGCACCTTAAAAAAAGGCAGTTAGATAGAGCAAGCTTTTATTGTGAAAATTTACCATGATAAACTAGTAACAGTAGTAGTACTTTCACATAAAAACAAAAAACAAAACCTCTATTAGTGCATGTAGCCACTCTAGTGTTTCAACATTTAAGGTGCCTAGGCATATATTTATTACACACTAGCTAGCTGCAGTTTTTGCATGTCTTTAACCCTTAATTGAAAGCCTGCAGTAACAGTATCATTCCTTTGTGTGCAGGGAGAATAGAAGAGGTAAAGTGAAGGTTGAGTTTCACATTGCATATTTAATACACTGCTCATATAGTTGGCTTGGAGCAGAGGAATTAATACACACACAGCGCAAAGCTAAAGGTTTGCTTCCATTAACTGCTTCTCTCCCTTCTAAGTTTTCTATCAAAGTTAATAAGTTCTAGATTTTTCAATTTAAAGAAGCCTTATATTTTGGCACCTCTGAATTTTATCTCTACACCCAGCTTTCCACTTCTACAAAATAAGAGAGTCTATGCCTCAGTAATTAGTAAGTGTACCTTTCTCCTTCTAGTTGTGTTTATGTGTGTGAATTTGTGGATGTGAAATGTATGTTGCATTAGCTTGTGGGGTGGATGGTTGAGTTGGGTTTCACTTTGTTATGATTGCGATGTAGGTTACCTCCGCTGCTCTTTTCGGCTATTTCCACACTCATAAATTCATCTCTAAAAGTAAAAAGCTACAAAACACCATTGCGCACCGAATAATTGAAGAAAAACTCTCATATCAATCTATATTGTAAATCATGGTAACCTTAATTCTTTATTTTTTTTTAAATTTTTTTTATTTTGTAAAACTTATATATTTTAATTTTCTTTATTTTTTATACTGATAATAAGAAATAAAATAAATGTTTTTTTTATAGAATCAAAGAATTATAGAAAATTAGAAAAAATAAAGTAACTATTTAGGAATTTATTCAAGAATAATCCTTAAGGTGCTAAAATTGTCATGTACTCCTTTTTTTAGCTAATAATTTTACTTAAATTGCTCAATAATTTTCTATTTTGAGTAAAAAAAATACAATAAATCTATTTAAATATTATGATTGAATTCTCATTAAGTCACCAATTTTTTAAATATAATTGTTATTTAATGAAATTAGGAAATTAAAATTAAGCTTAAAACTTAATAACACGCCATATTACTATAAAAACATGTTTTTTAAATTATAATTGCTTTATTCTATACAAAGTAGTCGTCATTGAAATTCTTTTGACAGATACTTATACATTAAAAAAAACTAAAAGAAAATATAAAAAAATACAAAGCCTTAGTAATTACTTAATAAGATAATTAGAAATTACGTTTTAATTAGTTATTACAAAAAAATGCTATAATAAAGTGGCGTATATTTATAGTTAGTTAATTATGTATGTTCTTCATTACAAGGTCGTTATATTGATGGATATTGATATTTTTTTATAATAATAAAAAAAAGTTTAAACTTAAAATTTCATGTAAATTATTCATTTTTCTTTTAAAAATTGTTTTTACCTAAAAATTCTTTTTCATTAAAATGAGGAATACTATAGGCACTTTATGTGACACTCAGTCGGTCACTTCCTTTGTGATTTATTAAAATTTATTAAAAATCTCCATATTTTGTAGGTTTTACTTTCCATTTCATGATTTTATCTCCTGATTAGAGTATTAGAGAAAGTATTATTAGTATTCATTGTACTTGTTTTTTATCAACTTAGTTTGAGTTGGATTTAACAACAAAATTACATAAACTCAATTTAACCTATACAATTTTGATTAGATTAGATAATGCATGTGTTTAATCGAATTTGGCCAAATTTGATGCATGAACACTCCTATTTGTTTTTTTTTTCTTTTTTTTTTTTACGTTCCTGGCTAATTATTGGTATTTTAAACACCTTAACTTAAGGAAATATTATATTAAATTTTAATTGAGTATATTAATGGATATACTATTCTAATTTTATTATATAATTTATTAGATCAATCTTATCTAAATAAATTCATTATATAAAATAATTTTAATTTACTGAGCAACCTCGTGATCTATATAGTCTAAAAGATTTAAAAACGTAGATGATATTGCAATATTGACAGTTTTAATAAACATTGTCGAAATTTTCTCCTAAAAATTCTTTAAATTTAGAATCTTATATTTAATTACAAATACTCACATAAT
>CM023946.1:25894168-25907947 GCA_013407115.1 Glycine latifolia | reverse complement strand
GTACACAAGTAATTAAAATAAAATAAAAGGGTCAATGTGAAAAGTTTTCATCTAATACTATCAAATTAAAGGATTTTTAAAAAAGCTATTTTAATTAATTTTTTCTCTAATCAATATTGAGTATAATTGATATTTACAAACTATTATCAAAATTATTTTCGTATTTGATTAATTAAAATAAATTTTAATATTTATAAAAACTAAAATTTTCAAGAATCTCTATTCTTTTGTTTTAATTTGTATAATTTTTAAATTTCAAGTGTCTGTATTGTCATTTTATTGTACTTAACGTTAATATCAGTTTATACTTGATTTACTATTTGATTAATGATTTTTTTTTAGTTTTTAAAATTATAATTAATGCTCAAATTTCTTGGATCAATATCAAGAATAATAAATATTTGCAAATTATTTTTAAAAATATATAATTTATTAAACTCTATGTTTCAAGTGTCTATATTTCTTTTTTTTAATTAATACTATAAAAAATCCTGTTAAAAAATTAATATTCTCAAAATACTTATGCAATACACGAAATAATTTCAAATTGATATTTAAAAATTATTTTAATCCATTTCCATTTCTATTAAATTTTATTTATGTTGATGTTGATGTTGATTTTTTTTATTACGAATGAATATTTATATTGGTCTTTAAATCGTTCTTATCTTTTTGTTTGTTTATCTTAACTAGCTAACGAAAACGCAAACTTCTTTCTAAAACCTTATCTTGGACTATGAGGAAGTCATTTTCATCATATGCATTACATTAATATCTCTTTCTCGAATAGGTATACAACCGTGTTAATTTAAACTATTATTCTTTCTGCCACACTCACCCTTAATTATATTATATGATAGTAGTATTAAAATTGCAGATAGAGTTAATATTGAGAACACGAGAAACAGACATCTATAGTGAAACAAAGAAAAGGAATAAATAGGTCAGAGCAGTTAGCCAGTTAATAAACATCTTCTTAGAATAGATACCGGAGAGCAGTTTAATAGACATTGTAGTTTGTTTGAGTAATTTAAAATACAATTAAAATGAGTTTAATAGTTATATATTATCAAGGTAAGAATTACACTGAATTAAAAATTACTACCGTTAAGACTTTTAAAATAATTATTGTCACTGTTGTATACCAAAACATGGTAAAGTGCTTAGCACACTTATACTATATTTACTCTAAAAGATATTTTTGCCTATAAAAGAAAAAAGTTAAATTTTATAAAGAAACATTAAATAAGCATGCCTTTTATATATCATTTTTCATGTATTAGCTAGCTACATAATTAATTTTATCAAATACTTTTAATTTAATTAATTAACTTAATTTTTTTTTATAAAATAGTTTTTTTTTACTTTTAAAAATCTTTTTGACTTTCAATTAGTTTATTAATAAGTTCTTCATATTTAGATGATTTTTTTCCATACTAAGGTCATCCCTGGGAAAACAAAATCTTCCTTGGTATATGTCATGGTCGGTCCAAAGTAAAATAACTAAAATTTGAATTTTAAATTTATCAATATTTTTTAATAATTTTTTTAAAATAAAAAAATATCACACTTATTATTTATAAGACTTTACATATATTTTTTAAAAAATATTTTTTTTATATCCACATGTTATATACAATTTGATGTACCTCTTTTCCATATTTTATAACAATGAGCACGACGATCCTTTCCTTGGTGTAACGAATATTACCTAGTTTCTTTGTTTTTAGTCATAATCTTAGTAGGGTCGCTTTAGGCCATAGATATGTAGCTGAATCGGGTAAACAATTCAGATTACCTCTTACACGAATTATATCAATTGACAGTGACATATTCATATCTTATTTTCCATTTATTTAATAAGAGACAAAATTCTGAGGACATTTTCGGCCTGTGCAGGAGGGAGGGCCTGTGTTTTTGTTTGTAGTCTTGTCTTTCAAAATTAAATAATTCTAACAACAAAAAAATGGTGCAAAGTCTACTTGATTTTGACCACAAAGAACAGAACCCAACAGATGGGAGAAAAATAGTCATTTGAAGGAGGGGCCTGGGAAATTTTCTCAATTAGATGTGACGAAATGAAAGGAAATCACATTAACCAAAGCAGCAGTCACAAAGTATTTGGGCAATATCCATATGCAAATTAAATGCTCTTTAATCTTTTTCCTCACACCAATCCAATTCAATCTGACTTGAGGTTCTACTAGATAGTCGGATTCTAATTGCGATGGTTACCAAAATAATAAATAATTATGTTAAATATGATATTTAAGATAAGTATTATAAGAAATCAATATAGTATAAAGAAATTTATTATTAGAATATTATTAGTTCACAAACTATTTTTCTTTTTATATTATTATGCATTAAATATCTTTTATTTAAAAATAGTGTAAAATACAAATGTAGTATCATCAAAATGAGGTGCATTGACCTAATGGATTGGGTTTAGAATAGTTTACACATAGTTCTAGATTCTATCCTTGTTATTACCATTGTACACCAATAAAAATGTAATCCAAATAAATTTTGAGTGATCAAGAGACTAATTGAGTAATTATAACTCCACAAAACTACTTGACATGTATAGTAACCCTTTGGGCCTGTAGAACAATTGACACTTTGTTCAATAAAAATAAAAAACCTCACTAAGATATGTCAAAAACAATGTGACTTGAGGAAATAAAAATCAAAAACAAAATTTCTTGAATCCAAAGGGATTAATATAGTGGTGTAAGGTTCTTTTCCTTTCATATGAATAATGAATACAATTTATTTAGTGGAAGAAATTGGATTGAAGTTTGACCATATAAAATTTTCTTACACAAACAAAAATCACACAACGCTAATGAAATTAAACTCTAATCCAATAAGTTAAAAAACATCCATTTTCTATTACGTAAGGAAAAAAAGAGATAAGATCCCTTGTTCAAAAAGTGATCAAATGGGTGGTACACTAGCTAGTCTACGTTCAAAATTTGGAGCCTTCAACTTTATTTGTGTGAATGATTTTCTAGGGATGTTGTTGTGTCTGTTCGGTGAGGCGTTTGAAAGCGACGGGACACATGATTGTTCTTCATGTCTTTGTAAGCATTACCGTCAATTCCCACTTTGTTTTTTTCTCAGCTCCATATCCCATCAAAAAGGCCAATGCCAAAGAGAACATTGCCAAAATCTTTGGTTTTTTCGGCCAGGCATGAATGACAAAGTTCTTTTTTGCAGCAGTGGTTGTTTTTTTATTACCAATTGCACGTACATCTGACATTGTTGTTATTATTTGGTGGCAAAAACTTCATGCCATTGCATAATTTGCATTACACTCTTGTCCGGTTTTCCAAGCACCAACCCAGCTTCATATTTTGTTTGAGTCTGTTGTCTTAGTAGTGGTGACTGCTCTACCCCATGTTCTGTCGCTGTAGTAGTTCAACTTGGTAAGGAGTTAAAGCTTTTTTTGTGGTTTCTGTAAAAAGGGGATTTATATACATGCTGTCCCTCCAAGAACTTGGAGTAGAGTAAATTTTCAAAAACATCCCTCCCCTTTGGTACCACGATATGAAACCCAAAAAATAAAAATTAAAAAAATTCCTTTGGGTCTCAACTATAGTACCCACTTCCCAAATAATTAAGCATAGCAGCACCCACAGCCATTTTGTTTTTACCCTACTTCTATGGCCTATGTCTGCAAGCCCTATGTTTTCGAGCTTATGGAGCATATGGAAATTTTTTTCTAAGTAGTGGTACTTTGTGTCAAATTAGGCAAAATGTAACTGATACTGAGTTGCAATGACTTGTGGAGGGGTCATTAAGTATAGTTGTACATAGTTAAAAGACAAAATAAACTCTTGTTGTTTACACTTGCATGCCTAACCTTCAAAATTTCAAAATATATAGTAAATTAAGTTTAATGCCATCTTTTTAAATACAATAGAAATCATTTTTTTCATCATGATATTGGTCTAGAGTATTCATTAGTAATTTTGTTGATGATTAATTTCTATCTGAAAATTTGACTGACCATTTTTAATGAAATATTTTTTTCAGTCACATTTTTTATTCATAAAACTTAAATTTGAGACATTGCTTAAGAGATTGAAACTACTAACACTCAAAATAATGATTTGTGGGTAATTAGAAATTGTGTTTTGGTATAACTTGTAAAAGTTAATAAATTTAGATTAAATTGTAATTTTGGTTCTCATGTCAGATTTTCAAATTCATGATTTTGGTTTTCTTGTTTTTTAATTGTAACATTTAGTATCCTTAATTTTATAAATTTACGATTTTGGTCTTATTGATTAGATTATTAACTAATAATTATGATTATTAGAGATACTAAATTAATTATAAATTATTAATCATTAAAAACTTTAATAAAAGACTATTAAACCTAATATGGTGTTATTGCGGGTGAAGTCGCGTGGGATAGTGGAGGTAGAAGAGGTATTTGTGGAAAAGAGGATGAACACAATATTATGAAAAATTAGGATTAATAATTTTTATTCAATTTTTAATAATTAATAGTTTTGATTAATTTATAATTAATTTAATAACTCAATTAATCGAAATTATTTATTAATAATCTATTAGGAGGATCAAAATCATCAATTTATAAGATTAAGTGGACCAAATGTTACAATTAAAATTCAGGAAAACTAAAATTATGAATTTGAGAAATTAAAAAAATTATAATTAAAATTTAGCTATAAATTTCTCCTATATGAAAATTTGTGAGTGTCTCTACATAAGGACAAAAAGTATCTTTCACAAAAGATAGCTTTGTTTCGGCCTCCGGAGCAACAAAACTTTCATTCCAATATTTGATGCAGTTGAGTCAAACTCAAAACTATTGATTAAACTACTTGATTAGCTTTATATATGTTGATCAATACATTGAATTGTGATGGTTGGTGCATACATTATTTATTAAAATATATATGGTAACACATTAATGTTAAAAGATAAAATTAAATTTTAATTATTCATATATGATTATAAGATTCAATTTTAATCCTTCACTTTCATATATATATATATATATATATATATATATATATATATATATAAATAAATATTTCCTGGTTTGCATGAATATATGCACGTCACTTTATTTATCATCTCCATCTTTTCAGAGAATATGCAGCGCCTAGGGGAAGAGAAAAACACTGTCTGGATTTGATGTCATGCCATCCTCCCCTCCTCTTTTTTCCCCTTCTTTATACTTTCTATTCTCTTCCTTCAAGGGCCATTCAATATTATTCATTGCTTAAGCCAACAAGACATGGTTTGTTGTGACTCAAACGTGTAACTTGTTAGTGCCATAAAAAAACCTTCTTTCGGTTTCTTCTTCTTCTTCTTACCTCCCCCCCTTCTCCTAAGAGACAAAAAACAAAGTGAATCTGGCTTGTGTGTGTTTTCCACAGATCTACACTGCCAAGTGCAAAATGAAGGATCCAGAGGAGCACCAAGTGAAGTCTAGAAGGCCTCTTCAGAAATCTGCAGAACGTAGAAGAAGGTGCAGGAGAAGTAGCCAGTGCAAGATAGAGAAATTGCAAGAAGCAGAACTTGATTCACACCTTGGTCTCTCTTCTGCCACTTGCAAGAGTCTTGTGTTTCATCGAAGGCCTGGCTTTGGCCAACTTGGTACTAAGTGTGTCATCAAAGCTAACCACTTCCTTGCAGATATATCAGTTTCTGACTTGAGCCATTACAATGTAAGCCTCTAATCTAATCTATTGCATGGATGATCCAATTTAGTTTTTCTTAAGAAAATAATTTTATTATTTTTTTATCACTTTTATGAGAGTGCTTAAAAAAATATTGTTCTTCCAAAAAATCAAATTGATTAGGGGGGTGGAGAAAAATATGAACACCCCCTAATTGATAAATCTTCTTTTGAAAGATGAAATTCAAAGGGTTTGCCTAGAATTGTTTTTTACTTACCATGTTCAGTTGTTGTGTTTGTTCTTGCAAAGGTTATAATAACACCTGAAGTCACTTCTCGTAAAACAAGCAAGGCTATCATAGCAGAGTTGGTGAGGCTTCACAGGAACACTGAATTAGCCACTAGGCTCCCTGTGTATGATGGAGGGAGAAACCTTTACACTGCTGGTTTGCTTCCTTTTACATTCAAAGAGTTCAATGTAATATTGAGTGAGGATGATGATATTACTGGTGGTACCAGGTAATTGGTTCAACTTACCATGTTGTCTGCAAGAGTAATTTATGTTGTTCTTAACCCATCATTGACTGTTTCTGAATTTGCGACCAACGTTTCGGTATGGTGGAATGTGACTATGTGAGTGTTTTAAGGAGTTTCAATTATTTTATTACAGGGAAAGGGAGTTTAAGGTGGTAATCAAGTTTGCAACTCATGTTAGCATGCATCAGCTACGTGAGCTTCTTAGTGGGAAACAAGTGAACAATCCGCAGGAAGCGATAAGCGTTTTTGATATTGTGTTAAGGGAGCTTGCGGCTCAGAGGTGCATTTGTGGTTGTTCTTGTTTGAAAATTATGTGTTGCCTCCTTTTGAACCATTGATTCTGATTATTTTTCTTGTTTCTTATGACTTCATGTGCACGTGTAGTTACATGTCGATTGGGAGGTTTCTGTATTCTCCCGATGTAAGAAAACGACAGCAGTTGGGTGGTGGTCTTGAATCATGGAGGGGCTTCTATCAGAGTATAAGGCCTACTCAGATGGGATTGTCACTTAACATTGGTTAGGCTTCCACTAATAATAATTAATAAGCTGCAATTCTTTGTTTTCCTTTTTTGTTTGTCATTTTCCTTTGTAATTGATGTTTCTTCCATTATATTTGATTGGATTCAGATATGTCATCAATGGCATTTATCGAACCACTACCTGTGATTGACTTTGTTGCTCAAATTTTGGGAAAAGATGTTCACTCAAAGCCGTTGTTGGATGCAGATCGTGTCAAGGTATGAATGTTGTATTTTGTAAGCTCTTCAATCAATGTTCCACGAACATTATGAATGTTGTTTTGTGGAAACTTTGCAATCATTGTTCCACAACATGATTCATCTAGAATGAATGACGTAATTGCTAAAAGCCAAATAAGCAAAGTTTAAGAAACGGTCCATGACTGTAACTGCAGCTGCAATTTCACAGTTTTTGGGGTCTCTACAATAGACTTCATTTGCGGCCAAAATAGCCGCATTTTTCTGGAATTTTGCTGCAATATCAAGGATTGAGATAAAACTGCAACCACAATTTAAAACCTTGCTCATATGCTCTTTACTTGAATGACATTGATATATTCACATACGTTTTGGTATAATCTTGTGAGATCAAGAGTCCTTTGCTTAAAGACATATTGTTTAGTGTCATAGCAGATCAACTCCCGCCCAATAATTTCTTTTCAATAAAGCAGAAAACAAAAAGTCTTTCTCTTCCAAATGGCCTAAGCTCTCGATCTGTTCAAGTGTACATACCAAATGTTGAGATACATGATTAAATCTTTGAAATCAAGTTCCTTTATTGGTTATTGAAGAATTTAATTAGCAATGTCTTTAGCTTTCAAATTGAGAGAACCATTTAAGTAGTATCTAACCAAAAAATCTTTGTGCTGTCACTGGCAAGCAGATCAAAAAGGCCCTAAGAGGTGTAAAAGTTGAAGTTACACATAGAGGAAATTTTCGAAGGAAGTATAGAATATCAGGACTGACTTCACAGCCTACAAGGGAGCTTATGTATGTCTTTTTTAACTTTAGAAGGTTGAACTTTTACATTTTACACATACCCTCTTTTGAAATGATTGTCTCTTTCCCCCATTGAACAGTTTCCCTCTTGATGAGCAAATGAACATGAAATCAGTAGTTGATTATTTTCAAGAAATGTATGGATTTACAATCAAATATTCTCATCTACCTTGCCTTCAAGTAGGAAGTCAAAGGAAGGTGAACTATTTGCCAATGGAGGTAATCCTGGCTTTAAATTTAATCAAATTACTTTATTCTAGCTTTTCCATAGAGAACTCATGATGTGAATCTTGTCTCAGGCATGCAAGATAGTTGGGGGCCAGAGATATACAAAAGGGTTAAATGAAAAGCAGATAACTTCTCTGCTGAAGGTCTCATGTCAAAGGCCCCGCGATCAAGAGACAGACATTTTACAGGTCATAGTATCATGGGTTCTTGGTTTCACCCTCCATCCTTCCCTTACTGATCCATTTTTATTTTTCAGAGTTAATAGGACATTATATAGTTTAAAATAGGTCCTTGCCATGTATTGAATTGCAATCATGATAATTTCATCCTTTATAGTCATGTAAGCTCTTCCTCTTCAAACATAAATTTTATTTGGCCTGCTTTATTTATCTAGAACTTCCCTATTAACTTGCAGACAATTCAACAAAACAATTATGAGAATAATCCCTACGCAAAGGAGTTTGGCATCAGCATAGACAGCAAGCTTGCATCAGTTGAGGCTCGGGTTCTTCCGGCTCCATGGGTAGTTTTCTCATAATTAATTAAATTGTTTACAAATGTTGTTTGCTTTTGCACTTTTACCGTTATGCTTATATTATATTTTGGCTCTGCTTGTCCCTATAGTTAAAATATCACGACACTGGAAGAGAGAAAGAATACTTGCCTCAAGTTGGTCAGTGGAATATGATGAACAAGGTCAGCTAAGAATGAAAAAAAATATGTTTAGATGTAATTATTTTATTGAAAGAAAAGAAAAGGGAAAATTACTTGTTTCCAACTTACTGTAATTCTGGGAAATCTAATGCAGAAAGTTATAAATGGAAGTACTGTAAGATATTGGGCATGTATCAACTTCTCACGAAGTGTACAGGAAAGTGCGGCTCGTGGATTTTGCCAACAGTTAGTTCAGATGTGCCAAATCTCAGGCATGGTAAAGTTTCAAATTTTGGCTATGCCATGTTATCTGAGTTCTCTTTATTTATTTGAATTGCACTGGATACTGTTTCAAATGATAATTACTTATCTTCCATTATATCATCATCAACACTTAACTACATTCATTGTAAAGATGTAATGTAAAACCACTCTTGTGCCTTCACCTAATAGATTTAGCCTTTGGGTGATATCAGAGCATTTATGACCAAGTGGTTTAAAGTTTGACCTTTATCATCCCCATTCCTTTCATAAAATGTTGAATTCCAACATAAGGTAGGTGGACTTGTGCATTATATTATTTATCCATGGTTCAAACCCAAAGGAATCTTGCTTGAGAGGGCATGTTAGAGATGTAATGTAGAACTGCTTGCATGTGTTCATCTAAGAGGTTTTCGGAATAGTTGGTTCAAGACATTCATGGAATAATACAATGGTCTCATTTACTGCTTGTAGCCCATCTCAACTAGTGGAAAAAGGATTAGGTTATTGTTGTTTACACACTTGACATTCACATTGTTCTTTCAATCTTTATCAGGAATTCAGTCAGGAGCCTGCAATTCCTATACATTCGGCTAGACCAGATCAGGTAAAGAAGGCTTTGAAGTATGTACATTCTGCTGCTATAGACAAACTTGATGGGAAAGAGCTAGAGTTGCTGATTGCCATTCTTCCAGACAATAATGGCTCTTTGTATGGTATGATTCTAAGTCTCTTCCATTTGCATTATTCCATAATCATAACTATACGATTGTAGTGGTTTATAATCACAGAAATGTTTAGAGGTAATAGTACCTTGATGTTTCTTCATTTCACCTTTTTTCTTTTTTTTTCATTTCTTATGCCTGTAAAAACGGTAGTGCCTGATTCCTCTTGCATATATTCTTTCTTTCTTTTATTTTTCCTGAAGATTTCATTTATAAACATGGTTTCTAGGAAAAAGATGCTTAGCATTTCTCTCGTTACCTATATTTCATTTAAGTTTTTCTGTGGTGAAAATTATTCCATGCTTGCATTAAAGAAACAAACTCTTAATTCAGGTGATCTCAAAAGAATCTGCGAAACAGATCTGGGGTTGATTTCTCAATGCTGCCTCACAAAACATGTATTCAAGATCAATAGACAGTACCTGGCTAACGTGGCACTAAAAATCAATGTCAAGGTCTGTTATTATTAAATGCTCAATCATATTTTACTATCCAAAGTGACAGGGTGGCTACATGCCACACTAAAATATTTTTTTCGATCTCTTAACTCGTTCTTTTATTTTTTATTATTATTTTCATTTCATTTTCTTAAATAAAGGATTTATTCTTGTAGATGGGAGGAAGAAACACAGTACTTTTGGATGCTTTAAGTTGGAGGATTCCACTGGTTAGTGATATTCCAACAATAATATTTGGAGCTGATGTAACTCATCCAGAATCAGGAGAGGATTCTTGTCCATCCATTGCCGCTGTAAGCATTTCCAAACTCCTATATCCAACTAAGGGATGTCCTATGCTTGATATATACTGATAACGGTAATCCAGGTTGTAGCCTCCCAGGACTGGCCTGAAGTAACAAAGTATGCAGGGTTGGTTTGTGCTCAGCCTCATCGAGAAGAACTAATTCAAGATCTTTTCAGATGTTGGAAAGATCCACAGAGGAGTGTAATGTACGGTGGTATGATCAGGTACTTAACTAGCATCTCTTCTAAGTTTGTGTCTCTGTGAAATATGTTTGCCTTTTTCCTCTTAAATTTTATACTTTGTTTCATATTCATATAGGGACCCCTTTTGTATTGACCTGATTTTTCTTTAAAAGCCTTACAAATGTCTTGGGTTGATATTGTTCCAATTTCCAAACATCAAAGGCTCATAGCCTTTATGGGTTCAGGCTTAAGCTTTATACTTGAGTAAAGAATGTCTTTGAGCTCTTGACTACTATGGAAATCATAATGGTTTTTTTTTTTAGCATTTATTATTTGATGTTACCAACTTATGCATTCTTACTAGTTCATTTACTAATTTTTGAAACTGCAGGGAGCTTTTACTATCATTTAAGAAGGCAACTGGACAAAAACCATTGAGAATAATCTTTTACAGGTAAGACCGTAAGACTAATCTATTCTAATATTGTTCTTTCCAGGAACAAGAATGTGGAGTTACATTAATTATAATGTTCTCCAATATGTTTTCAGGGATGGGGTAAGTGAGGGACAGTTCTACCAGGTTTTGCTATATGAGCTTGATGCCATACGCAAGGTACCTGGAGAAAAAACAATTCAGCAAAGTTATAAATTTTATTACTGTGGCATTCTCCAATATTCTTATTATTTTTGTGTATAGGCTTGTGCATCTTTGGAACCTAGTTACCAACCTCCAGTAACATTTGTTATTGTTCAAAAACGGCATCACACCAGACTCTTCGCAAACAATCATGATGACAGAAATAGCACTGATAAGAGTGGGAATATCTTACCTGGTAAGGTTTTTTTTCTTCTGCCTGCTGCTAGACTTTGTGCTTGTCACTATTTTAAGGATATCCATGTGCAAGTGTATAAGGCATATGTATTCAATTGGGATTTTAAAAGAATATTTCGGCATAAATAAAGTCTTTTGGGTCTGTTCATTATCAAATTTCATTAACCAGTGCTGTAAACCGTCCCATATTTGAGCGATTGGTCTGATTGTAATTCAGGTACTGTGGTAGATTCTAAGATCTGTCATCCTTCCGAATTCGACTTCTACTTGTGCAGTCATGCAGGAATTCAGGTATGATCAGTGGCAGACCTATTCATGAATGAGGGTGGGCAGTGCACCCCCTCATTTTAATAAAGTCATATTTATTTATCTTAAAATTTTCTTATTTTGCACCCCTAATTTTGTGTTTAAACCCCGTCAATTTTCATGTGAAGATAAACAAATGCAGTAATACACCCCCTTATTTTAGTTTTGTACCTCTTATTTTATGTGTTTAAATCCACTACTTCATTTTTATGTGTTAGATTTTTTTCTAAATAAATTGCCCCCACTAGCTCTGGGTCCTAGATCCGCCATTGGGTATGATAAAATGGTGTTGGTGCTGTTACATTAGCTAGGACCAGAAACTGTGTCAATTGCTGCAATCAGCTTCACATTGTTGAAACTTGAAAACCATTAAAATGTGTAGCATGTAGTAGCATCCAATTTACGTTGGTGATTGGCATTTTACAGGGTACAAGTAGACCAGCACACTATCACGTCCTCTGGGACGAGAACAATTTCACTGCAGATGAGATTCAGTCTCTAACTAACAATTTGTGCTACACGTAAATGATTTCTCTATTCATCATCTTGAATTTGTTATGCTCTTTATTTTTAAGATGACATAACCTTCCTAACATTTTGGTTGCAGTTATGCAAGATGTACGCGGTCTGTTTCAGTAGGTAATTCTGCTAATCATAAACACTCGTATAATCTGCCAATAAGTAATGCTACTTTAAAATACAAACGATTCATTAAACAATCCTAACACACAAATTTGTTTAAATTTAAACAAAAGCAAACATTAAAATTTCTTTGAAAACATACTAACTGGTTTTGAAGCATATTAGTTACTGCTATCTAATGTAATGTTTATGTTTTGTGTGTGCAGTGCCTCCAGCATACTATGCTCATCTAGCAGCCTACAGGGCTCGATTCTACATGGAACCTGATGTTGCTGAGATTTCAAAACTGCGAGGAACAAGATCGAAAGAAGGGCCTGTTCGGCCACTGCCTGCTCTGAAAGAGAAGGTGAAGAATGTTATGTTTTACTGTTGAATATAGCAGGGTGAAGAATGTTATGTTTTACAGTTGAATTAGGTGCAATAAGAGGCTCCAAAGTAGTAGAGAAACAGCATCATATATAGTAAACGGAAACTAATTAGAGGTGAAAAAATTGTCCATGTTCATATATATTGTAAGAAAATTCTGCATGGAAAATTTTGAGTGTATCTTTAAAGTCATAGTTTTCTCTGCGTAGTGCCGTTTCAAGGTAAGGGGATATATCCAAAGTTGATATATTTTGGTTGGTTGCCTTGAACTTGGCTTGACCTTCCGATGTCTTTTCTTCCCAAGTATTTAATTCTTCTTCTTTTCCTACAATAAAATATCAAAAACTACTTTTCAATAGATTAAAAACACCAAACCTACTTCTAATTAATAGGAAGATTAGCATAAAAGAGATTAAAACAAAGTTCTAAATCATAAAAATATAAAATAAATGCCAAGATATGCACAAAAATGATAAGCAACAAGGCATTTATCGTTATCTGTCCTAATATGCTTTATTTTCAACTTCTAATTCGATTCTTGAAGCACAACTATAACACTCATAAACCCATTCAAAGACATGATTAACTTATTACATCTTTAACCAATAAGTCATCCAAATATAACTTAAACTTAATTTTCTACTATAATTTTAATTAAAACACTTAATCACTAATTTTTACCGTATCATGCATCATGATAAACATAAAGCTTGATAACCTCAACCACATGTCCATATGTACATGGAGTAGAGACGATGGAGCATAATAAACATTCTATTGCATGATGTGTGGAAACTCATTTGTGTGAGATTGTGTAATGTGTGTGTCTATCTATAGCTATTTTCAATTTACACTACAATACCGTTCTTTTTTATCCCTGTACTAAATTTTATTTGTTTGAAAAACGTTATACATACATCCCTATGCGTTACATTGACATTCCTATTGTTATCTAAGAAGTGCATTCCACTATGCATCCTGTATGCATCCTACAGAAGAGGTTGTTATAAATGACTAAATGTTAAAAGGCATCAAGTCATGTACAATTTTAAAAAATTCCAAAAAAATAGTGTTTTTTTTTCTAGAAAGTAGTACAAGTTATTTACCTAAGTGACTTTGCC
>CM023946.1:25848366-25885889 GCA_013407115.1 Glycine latifolia | reverse complement strand
CACATGCATCATGTATGCAACCATCACTCCCTCGGAGTATGGTGGAACACAGGCAGTGGGAAACATTCCCCAA
Organism: Glycine latifolia; assembly: GCA_013407115.1. Classification (NCBI taxonomy): domain Eukaryota; kingdom Viridiplantae; phylum Streptophyta; class Magnoliopsida; order Fabales; family Fabaceae; genus Glycine; species Glycine latifolia. Next base: position 25,885,816 of record CM023946.1, on the reverse strand, counting down.
GAGCAAAGAACTTACCTGGCAACGCAGTGCTCTGCAGTTCAATCCTAGAATGGTGGTCTCTGCCACTGACACCCTCGGTGTCGCGCCCTATACAAAGGCGCACAAACAATCAACAACGGTCTTCAACTGTTAGAAAAGCATGAAACGTTATATTATATCGTTAAAACCCCTTAGTCCCCTATCTTAAGGTTATCAAAACTAACCACCTTATAGTCAACTCATAGACCCTCAGCAGGATCTATCTCGGCCTAACCAAGGCACTAGAGTCTCCCAAAGACTCTGCATCAACAAATTCAAAGAGTTTTCAACACTATACAGGCCAAAACTCAAGGATTAACAATATGGCCAAAACGATTACTTCAACACAATTCACCGTTTATATAGCCTCCTGAGCACATATTGTACAAGCATCAAGGCTCATGCATGTCCTACATACACCAATATAACCAACATTCTTCCTACACATGCATTTCTCAGAGCCAAACACCAAAGTCCATGAAATCAATATTTCAAAGCTAATCTTTCATCACAACAACCTCCTGAGCATACTTTTCTAAAGGACCCAAGTCTAATTCCAGCTCTAACTCAAAAGGGTCACTATTCACCTCAAGAACAATTTCACAAATCAAACAGTAAAACTTGAGTTTCTTACCTCTAAATCGACAAGGAAGGCTAGAGGACAACTTCTCCAAGCTTGGGTGTCCGTAAATCGGCTACTTTCCCTGCCAAACTCAAGTTTTGAGAAGTTCTCTCGAGAAAATGATCTCTCTATTTGATTGTTTTTAGGAAAAGTGATGAAGGATTCTAGCTTATAGGATGATTTCCTACAAGTTTCATGTTAGGAGTGAAGTGTTTTGGTCAATGGTTGAGTGGTATGGAGCTTCCCAAGCTCAACAATGGTGGACAGTATTCAGAGGAAGAAGAAAGGAAGAGTTTTGGCCAAAAATTGCGAAAATGGCCTTTTATAGGGGCCCTGTCAGTGTTCCCGTGCTAATAGCGCCATTCTGGCGCTATTCGCGCCAAATATACGAGTCTAGACGTGTTCCTGGCGCTAATCACGCCATATATTCGAGAAAAAGAGCCTCCAGGTGCATTCTGGCACTACTGGCGCCATTTCTGGCGCTAACCGCGCCACCCTGGCGCGCCTCCCACGCTAACGGCGCCGGGAATATTTTATTAATTTTTAATTTAATTTTTTTTAAACCTGGTTATTATATTCACCCCACCTTTTTAAGAATTTTGTCCGCAAAATTTGAATTCATACCTGTCAAGCAACTCGGGGTACAGCTGCAAAAGCTCCTGCTCCTGCTCCCAAGTCGCCTCCTCAGGTGTCCTCCCTTCCCATTGTACCTTGTATATGGGAATGATCCTACTCCGAATCTTCTTCTCCATCCTGTCAAGAATCCGCACTTGTCGTGTAGGACAAGTCAAATTCTCCCTAATTTGAACGGTGTCAGGCTCCACCACGTGCGAAGGATCTGGTACATACCTCCTCAACTGTGACACGTGGAACACATCATGTAGTCCTGACAATTGGGGAGGCAAAGCTAGTCTGTAAGCCACTGGTCCTACTCTCTGAAGAATCTGGTAAGAACCAATGAACCTAGGACTGAGCTTCCTCACACCCAATGCCCGTCCAACACCAGTGACAGGAGACAGCCTCAGGAACACATGGTCGCCCTCATCAGACTGCGGCGGCCTGTGTTTATGATCATAATAACTCTTCTACCGACTCTAAGCTTTCAACAACTTATCTTTGATCAAATGGATCTGCTTAGTAGTCTCCTGAACCATCTCAGGTCCAAGAAGCTATCTCTTACCTACCTCAGTCCAACAAACAGGAGTCCTGCACCTCCGGCCATACAACGCCTCATAAGGTGCCATGCCCAAACTAGCATGAAAACAATTATTATACGAGAACTCCACCAGAGGTAGGTACCTATCCCACCTAGTACCCTGCTCCAAAGCACAAGCTCTCAACATATCCTCCAGGGTCTGGATAGTCCTCTCTGTCTGACCATCTGTCTGTGGGTGGTAAGCTGTACTAAGCCTCAGCTGGGTCCCAAAAGCCTCCTGAAGCGCACTCCAAAATCTAGAAGTGAACTTCGGATCTCTATCACTGACAATACTCTCTGGGACACCATGTAGTCTGACAATCTCTCTAACATATATCTGAGCCAACCTCTCTGCAGTATAGTCAGTCCGAACAGGTAAGAAATGAACGGACTTAGTCAGCCTATCGACAATCACCCAGATGGAGTCACATCTAGTATGAGTCCTCGGTAATCCAATCACAAAATCCATGGAAATGCTATCCCATTTCCACTCTGGAATCTGTAAAGGCTGCAATAGGCCCAACGGTCTCTGATGCTCAATCTTCACCTTCTGACATACCAGACACTTAGCTACATGCTCAGCTATGTCTCTCTTCATCCCTGGCCACCAGAAGCTCCTCCTAAGGTCCTGATACATCTTGGTGGCACCTAGATGAATGCTAAACTGGCCCTTATGAGCCTCAAACAGAATTGCATCCACCAACTTGCCCTTAGGCACAACGATCCGATCTTGGTACAACACCAAGTCATGAGTCTCCCAAGAAACATCCTGTTGAACAATCATGGCCCTCACAGCATCATCGTGCTTCTGGGCCTCTCGGATCCTCTGTATGAAATCATTATCAACCTTGGTCTCTCTCAACTCAAGACCACAAACACCCTCTGTCATAGTCAGGTGCATATCTCTGAACTGTTTAATCAACTTGCAGTCTGAGATCATCATGCAGGCGGCACTCACATGTTTCCTGCTCAAGGCATCAGCAACAACATTCGCCTTGCCGGGATGGTATCTCAACTCAAAGTCATAATTTTTTAGGAACTCCATCCACCGTCTCTGTCTCATATTCAACTCCTTCTGGTCAAAGAGATATTTGAGACTCTTGTGGTCACTGAACACCACTAACTTAGCACCATACAGGTAGTGCCTCCAAATCTTTAGAGCAAAAAAAATCTGCAAGCTCTAAATCATGCGTAGGATAAGACTCTTCGTGAGGGTTCAGTTGCCTGGAAGCATAGGCAACAACCTTCTTCTCCTGCATCAATACACATCCACGCCTCCACTTCGAAGCATCACAGTACACCTCAAAGCTTCCCTCAAGGTCAGGAAGGGTCAACACTGGAGTTGCCTGTAATCAACACATAACCTCATACTGCCATCCTTCTTCTTCACGAAGATCACCGGGGCTCCCCACGGAGAAACACTCGGTCTGATAAACTGCTTGGACAGCAGGTCCTCCAACTGCACCTTCAGCTCTCTCAACTCCAGAGGAGCCATACGGTAAAGTGCTATAGATATTGGCCCTACACTGGGAACCAAATCAATGGAGAACTCAATCTCTCTCTCAGGTGGTAGCTGTGTAATCTCCTCTGGAAACACATCCACAAACTCGCTCACCACCGGAATCTGTGAGAGATCAACACTCGGCTTATCTTCTGTCACACATGAGAAGATATAGCCCTGAGCTCCTTCCCTGATTGCCTTGCGAGCTTGCAAGAATGATAGAAAAGAGGTGGAACTCGAACCGGCTCCATCAGAAGGCACCACAACCTTCTTGTTGCAACAGTCCAACATCACGCCATACTTGGCCAACCAATCCATACCCAGAATGATCTCAAGGGTAGGCATGGCTAGGCAGTACAAATCGATCGTGTACTCTCTGCCATCAAACTGAAACTGCACATCCTTGCAATACGTGCTCACCTGACACCTCTCACTAGATGCAGTGGTAACCTTCATCGAAGGAGAAAATCTAGACATGGGCAAGTTTAGCCCAAATGCAGTCATGTCTTGAATGAATGAATGCATAGCTCCAGAGTCAAACAAGACTCTCACATCATAAACATCAATCAGAATAGTACCTCTGATCAAGTCAGGAGCTCTGGCTACCTCTCTAGCATCAACTGTATACACCTGACCTGCTGCGGGTGTTGTCGTCATAATTGGAGCAGCCAGTGCCCAGCCCCCTGCCTGCAGGCACTCACGAGAAATGTGGCTTGGTTTGCCACACCTGAAACACACCAACTGGCCTGAGGGGCACACTCCCCAGTGCTCTCTCCCACAAGCTGGACATTTGGGAGGAGGTCATCTCCGAGCTGAGTCACTCTGGCTAGAGCCTCTCTTGAATCTGTTTGATGGGGTAGAGACTCTCAGATCTTTGCCCTTACCCTTACCGGGTGGGCCTGAACTGCCGGGCCTCCTCACCTCCTGTCTGACTGAGGAAGTAGGCTGACTGCCTCGGTGTCTGTGAAGAATATCCTCCACCTGGCGACATTGCCTCACCAGGCTATCCATGTCACGGGATCCACTACCCGCAACTCGTTCCTCTATGCTCTCCCTAAGCCCCCTCTGGAACTTAGCAGCAAGAACATCAGAATCGGACAAAGACCTACTGAAATGTGAATATTTGGCCAGTTCATTGAACCTGGCCAAGTACTCGTCCACTGTCATGCTCCCCTGAACGAGACTGTCAAACTCTGCCTATTTCTGCTCTCTAGCATCCCTGGGAAAGTATCTGTCCAAGAAACAGGCCTCAAACACCTACCAGGTGATCTCCCCAACCTGGCCTCTAAGCAACTGAGCAGTGGTGGTCCACCATTCATGGGCATCTCCCTAAAGTAGATATGTGGCATAGAGAAGTCTCTGATGGTCTGGGCACTCCATCATATCCCCCAAGGAAAGCTGGAGGGTCATGCTTACGAAAAGTGATAAGCATCTTCCCTTGGGCTGCAACATCATCATCAACCTCAGTATGGGACATCGGGTCCCCTCTCAGGCTACTACCTCTAGTCTAATGGCGACTACCCTCGCCTTCATGCGTCGAAGTTGGAGAGGATGCTCTATCATCTCTCCTCAAGGTCCTCATCTCCTCAAGCATCTCCTGATTGGCCTTCATCAAGGCCTCATTCATCTCATGGTTTGCAGCCATCTCACGCTGCATAGTCTTCTGCATCTGCCTACTTGCAGCCAACTCATGCTGCATGGCTGCCAACGCAGTCGCCACTGGATCAGGCTGGGCATTCGTCGCCCCACTGTTGTTCCGGGATCTCGTCATAACACTGTACATGTACACCAAAACTGTGAGTTGATCAGGCCCACAATTAGTGTCCACACATGCAATAGCCATGGCAAACTCGACAACAGTCAAGAGCAACACACAATTACCATACATAATGCTTCCATCAAGAAACTGCTCTGATACAATAAAATGTAACACCTCGTATGCATCCGGTGTATTAACAGTTATTTAATCAGATAAGCATAGAGATTAATTTAATTAAAATCCACGGAAGCGATTTAAAAATCATATTTCTTGATTCATTATGTATGGTAAGCAACCTCAATTAAAGATATGAATTTCAATACACCATAGCCAGCCTCATCGATCCAAATAACATAAAGGACGGCAGATACCACAATAATATCTAAATAGATATATCAGGAGAATAAACCTCATGTATTTACATATACATCATCAAGGACACTCATTGTGTCTATACAAAAGAATAAGCACCAAGTGCCATGATCTCACAGATCACTTCATCACACAAGGGCATACAAAACATGTAGTGTTTACACAACATAAACATAGTCCACAATATGTGTATACACACATCTTCCCTCGCAGGGGTACAAAATACATCAAAACAAAAGAGTGAGCCACAAAGCTCTCCTCACACTGCCAAGCAGCTGCACAGAGTCTGTCCCTATCGGGGCCTCGTGCCTTGGGACCCATCATCTTTGCCCAATGTATCACCTGCAAAATAATCCCCACACACGGGGTGAAATACAATCTCAGTAAGCTCAGGGCTCTTGGAGGCTTCTCCTTCCCCCTGGCTCACTTCAATGATACACAACATCAAAGGCATCACAAACACTTGGCCACCTGGCCCTCACAACAATACATAGCCATCATCTAGCTCTAATGTATATCCGCGGTACTACGCCCGCCACAAGATGTGTCATCATCAGCATCTGGGACTCTCAGTCCCCAGTGTGAGATCGGAAGTCACACCCGTGCCATCCCATCGGGAGCTACCCCTGTACACATGGATGTACGTATATGGCACCTCCGAGAATAGGCTTCAACCGTGACGAGACCACCTATCTCTTGGTCTTAAGGGATCATCATCACCCTTTACGTGAGCAAACCAAACTAGGAGTTGCACTCTACTCCTAGGGAGGTCCATATCTATCTAACTGGCCAGAAGATCTATTCAACAGATAACCATCCACACAAAGCATAGAACCATGCATACATATTATCATGAGAAAACTGTAACAACCAATTCAATGCACATGCATCATGTATGCAACCATCACTCCCTCGGAGTATGGTGCAACACAGGCAGTGGGAAACATTCCCCAAGAGCAAAGAACTTACCTGGCAATGCAGTGCTCTGCAGTTCAATCCCAGAATGGTGGTCTCCGCCACTGACACCCTCGGTGTCATGCCCTATACAAAGGCGCACAAACAATCAACAACGGTCCTCAACCGTTAGAAAAGCATGAAACGTTATATTATATCGTTAAAACCCCTTAGTCCCCTATCTTAAGGTTATCAGAACTAACCACCTTATAGTCAACTCACAGACCCTCAGCAGGATCTATCTCGGCCTAACCAAGGCACTAGAGTCTCCCAAAGACTCTGTATCAACCAATTCAAAGAGTTTTCAACACTATACAGGCCAAAAATCAAGGATTAACAATATGGCTAAAACGGTTACTTCAACACAATTCACCGTTTATATAGCCTCCTGAGCACATATTGTACAAGCATCAAGGCTCATGCATGTCCTACATACACCAATATAACCAACATTCTTCCTACACATGCATTTCTCAGAGCCAAACACCAAAGTCCATGAAATCAATATTTCAAAGCTAATCTTTCATCACAACAACCTCCTGAGCATACTTTTCTAAAGGACCCAAGTCTAATTCCAGCTCTAACTCAAAAGGATTACTATTCACCTTAAGAACAATTTCACAAATCAAATAGTAAAACTTGAGTTTCTTACCTCTAAATCGACAAGGAAGGCTAGAGGACAACTTCTCCAAGCTTGGGTGTCTGTAAATCGCCTCCTTTCCCCGCCAAACTCAAGTTTTGAGAAGTTCTCTCGAGAAAATGATATCTCTGTTTGATGATTTTTAGGGAAAAGTGATGAAGGATTCTAGCTCATAGGATGATTTCCTACAAGTTTTATGTTAGAAGTTAAGTGTTTTGGTCAATGGTTGAGTGATATGGAGCTTCCCAAGCTCAACAATGGTGGACAACGTTCAGAGGAAGAAGAAAGGAAGCGTTTTGGCCAAAAATCGCGAAAATGACCTTTTATAGGGGCCTTGTCAGCGCTCCTGCGCTAATAGCGCCATTCTGGCGCTATTCGCGCCAAATATTCGCAGCCTCCAGGTGCATACTGGCGCCATTTCTGGCACTAATCGCGCCACCCTGGCGCGCTTCCCACGCTAATGGCGCCAGTTCCCACGCTAACGGCGCCGGGAATATTTTATTAATTTTTAATTTAATTTTTTTTTAAACCTTGTTATTATAACACTCATATAAAAAAAATGAAATTACACAACAATTATTTGTGAATGTTTTGTAAACAAGATCTTATAAAAAGATAAGTATTACATTATGCTAAAAAAACAAAACGTTTTATAGCAAGAAGCCAAGAAGTATTATAAAAAAAGTGTGAGAAGATATTTAATAGATTTTAATTTTTATACATTTTTAGGTCATATTAAAACTAGATAAAAATCTAGTTAAAATCTAGATGATTGCTGAAGCTATTAAACCAATATATTAAATTATAAATGTTTGATAAAACAATTTGTGAAAATAGCTGAAAAAAATAAAATGGTAGAAATCGACATATTTATTTGATATTTTTATATAAACTTTTAATTATTTTATTGATAAAAATTTATTTTGGATTTTTTATATTTAATTTTAAATACTTATAACTTTTATTTATAGATCAATTATTTTAATTATATTCGTTACTTTCAATTATTATATTTTAATCGTATTTTATACTATTCATCTTATATTATATTTTAAAATATTTTCAATCAAATTTGAAATAAAGTAAAAATAACGTACTTTTAAGTAAACATCTCATTTTCATTAAGTTAATTCGTGTAATATTGTAATGGTTAAATATATTGATGAATAATATTATAAATAATAAAAAATATTGTGAAAAGGATAATGATTAAAATAAAATAATTCGATATTAAAATATTAAAAAAATAAGCTTATCATCTAACAATATCAATACCTTGAATTAAAAGCTGGAATTATAAAATACATATTCTAAATAGTATCATGGTTGAATAAATTTTTTAGTGTGAAAATATTCAAAATAATAAAAATAAAATAAAATAAATATATATTATTATATATGGAAATGATTGGTACAATACACAGTCCTTTGCCCTCGAGTGTCAAAGAAGGAAGAGGCTTAAAGTCTTTGATCGATCGGTGAATGACCGATACGGTACACAGTCATCCAACCTCGAGTGTAAAAGTATGAAGAAGGTTGGAAGTCATTGATCAGTGGGCAGACGACCAGTACGATACATAGTCCTCCAGCCTTGAGTCACTAAGCACGAAGAGGCTTGAAGTATTTGAATATTCAATGTACGACTGGTACGGTACATAGTTGTTAGACTCTTGGCAAGCGTACCAATTGTCGTTGTAAGTTACAAAATTTATAAAAGTTCGTCTACATAGGGACTTGAGCTACTCAGTTTTTCCAAATAAAACTTAACAGTTTAATAGGTATGTACAACGAGTATCGTTGAAGTTTTGATGGTTTTACGGAAATAACAAAAAATAACTAAAAAGTACGAAAACTAATAAAATGAAATTAATTGAAGAGAACGTAGGATTTGATTTCATTATTCATACCCTCAGTATCCAATTAATATTACCATGTATAAATCATTTGTTATTGTTATTGATGCACACATTAATTCACCCCGAATCGATCCCTCACAATCGAGAATTCTAAGGATATTTACCGAATATCGATCCCTCGCATACGAAGTAAATAACCCAGCATTACAATAATAATCGCGTGCTATTTGCAATCTAAACGTTATGCTCTATCCTTAGCAACATAACGTAAAGAGTAAAATCAATCAGTTCAATTTCTAAGAGTACTTTCCAGTTAAACTTAGAATCCAATTTCATGAAACTAGTGATCAAGTAGAATCAAGCATTAAGAACAAAATGAAATTACCAATAACAAATAGAAAAGACTTATGCATAAATAAATATTAAAAGAGATACTTAAGGGTAGAAGATTACATCCAATCCTTAAGAGAAGCTAGCCAATCATTGTGGAGAGCACCTTCTTAATGGAAGAATTGATGAAGGCAACCATCACCGCTTCTTTTCGGCAAAGTTTCCACACTAATTCCTCACTTCTCTCACTCTCCCTAAGCTATCCTAAGCTAAAATTATGTTCCTAAGCTTAGAAAATTCGTCCAAGGCGTTCCTTGGCCTTCCAAGCATCCTTCCATCTTCACCTTGCATGCCTATTTATAGGATTTGGTCACCCGCTTAAGCTCACTCGCCCAGGCGAGCAATTTGGCCTTGTTTCACTCGCCTGGGTGAGTTAATACATCTTTCTGGAAGCCTCCACTCGCCTGGGCAAGCAAAATACACTAGTTCCACTCGCCTGGGCAAGTTAAAGCCTTAATAGTGAAGAAAGGTCATGGGCCTGGACGAGTTCTGGGCCATTTTGCTTCTGACACCTCCCAAATTTGATTTTTATGCCCTTTTCGCTTGCTTTGCTTGCTTGGATGCTTCAGATACCATCGGAACCTATCAAAATACAAAATATGATTGGACTAATCTTCCAAAATGAAAAACAACCTTTACATAAGTTCTAAATACAAATCAACTAGGTTTAGGGCAAGTTTACAAACAAATTTACTAAAGTAAAAAAGATAAGTGGTAGCATTGTAACCTGTATTTAACTAAAATATGGCACTTATCACTCCCTCTAACCTAGAATCTTGCTTGTCCTCAAGCAAAGTAACATAACACTATGAGAATAGAAGATGCTTTTAATATGATATGAACATGCTTTGCAAAGAATCAACTTTCTAGAGTGATCAGAGCACATTTTCAAATAATCAACCTTGAGAATTGAAAACACAGAAGATGAAATTCACAAAACCAAATGAGATTAAGATCAATTCACATTTCCTTTCTAAAGAACATCAGAGGAAACACCTGATTGTTTCAAACAGAGGAAAACCTCTCAAAGGTGTTTAATTCTCCCACAGGTAAATGTTTATTCTCAATTCCAACACTGATATGTCATGGATCAATTTTGTAGTTCATTTCCCATCAAGTCAAAATACATATTTATCATGGATCATTAGGACTTTTAGGGTTAGGCCTGGCTTTGAAAGAAAGCTTGGTTTTTCTGGATATTCAAAGTTACCTTGAGAATAGGAGAGCAAAAAAAGATAAAATAAGCTATTATCACTTCCCATTTCTTTTCTCTTTCTACCAAGTTTATCAATGTTTCTTATATCAATCTCTCAATCACCCAACTTATAGATTTTACAATACTCTATAGAATTTAGAACACAAGGAATTTGTTTTCCTTTTTCTTTTTCTTCTTTTTCTTTTCTTTCTTTTATTTTCAATAACTTTAGCCACATTTTAAAACAAAACATTTTTATCACATTAGCCATCCAAATGATAAAAGTTTCTAACAAATCCCTTTTGCTCTCCTAACCTAAGGTAAGGTAGGAAATTCTTAACCTAGGTTAGTGTCCAATAAAATCATAAGTGTTTAGGCTCAAAAGGTCTAGCAAGTGGTAAATCATCATATATTGGGATAGCTTTTTGGTCAGTGGCTTTAAAATGTTCAAGAAGAAAGAAGGCCTAAATCATATCCATACATCATATGTCATGACAATTAAAAATTCATGCAAAATCAACTATAGATCATATCAGTGAGGACACTCAATGCAATTTATGTGGGTGCACTCAGTCGCTTGGCTTGAGGCCTGTTTTCATGTTTAAATCAAATCAGTGTTTTCAAAAGTTGTTCATTATTAAATCCATGTAAAAAAATATCTACCTTCTTTTGGTATTTGAGAAAGTCATTCCTTTGTTTTTCTTTCTCAAGGTTTTCAAAAATAAATTTTGAGTTGTGATCTAAAAAGCAGTTTTCAAATATGTTGATTCTTTTCAAAACATGTTATGTTCTAGAAATATTTTGAAAATACAATGAATACCTAATCCAATAAACCAAGAGGGGGGTGAATTTTTTTTGAACTTTTTCTTGAAAATCAAAACTCAGCGGAAGAATTAATTTGGATCGTATCTTATATCAAAACAAATTTAGTAAACAGTTTTTCTTCTCCAATCAATTAACTCTTGTGTTGAATCAAAGTTTGAGTTGATACACAAAATAATATCTCAAGCAATTAAATGAAATGTAACTCAAAACATAAATGCACACAATTTTATACTGGTTCACCTCCAACCACTGAGGCTACATCCAGTTTGCCTTCTAATCCAAACCAGATTAGAGTTCCACTAACAGATTTTAATTCTTTACAAGCAATCAACAAGGTTTCTTTTACCCACCCTAGGCAAAACTCTAAATCTACTCCCTAGATTTATCAAAAGACCTAGAACCTAAGAACACTACTCAGTTCTACCCACTAGAAAACCCTTTCTAGTAATGCTTTAAAGAAACCCAACTGTTACATGGAAAAATTCAACACAAATTCCAGAAAATAAAAGAAGAAAAATTACAAAGAACAAAACTTGATGTTCAAGAAGGATATCACCTTATATTCCTTTGCAGCATAAAGGATATACACAAAATTTATAACCTGAGATGATGAATGATATGCTTTCTTGATTGATCTTGACACAGCTCAATGCATGAATGATCACAAAATAACTCCTTCTCTTAATCAAGCTTCATGATTCTAACTCATATGAACAACACAATCAAAATGTTTCTTTTTAACACTTTGGAGCACTCAGAGACTATTAAAACACTTGTATGAATGAAAGCTCTCGAAATCAATCTCTAGTTTTCTGAGATACTGCTTGCCTATTTATAAAAAAATAGATTTAACAGACTGTAATCGATTATTTCGTATATGTAATCGATTATTTTAACACGTGTAATCGATTATTACGTGTATTTAATCGATTAAATTGTTCATGATATTTCTGGAAATCTTGAAGGAACAAAGTAATCAATTATTTGACCATGTAATCGATTACGCCAGAAATACAAGTTTTAGTCAGAAGCATAGATAATCGATTATAATGTGTTTTAATCGATTACGCCAGAAGTATTCATATTACTATATAGCACATTTAATCGATTACGAATATTTGGTAATCGATTAAACCAGTTCATAGGCTAAACAGGATTATGCAGATGCCTTATGTAATCGATTATTTGACCATGTAATTGATTACATTAGTAAGAAAACATTTTTAATGCTAGTTTAAACTTATCAATGTATTTCTAATCAATTGCATATGCTAATATGATTCTTATCCTATGAATGAATGCATGTATGTCTGATTTCTTTATTAACTGCAAAGGATTATTAGATTTTAACCTTAATGAACCAAGCTTAACAAAAAGGAAAAAATTACAAATGCCATCTTCACATGAGTGGACATGAATCAAATATCAAAACACTTCTTGTCTTCTAATTCTTCTGACACTTGAATCTAACATATTTGTCTTTCAAGTCCCAAAAAAAAGTTTTATAAAAAAAATGTGTACTTCCAAAAAGAGGTGACCCTCTATGTATACCATCAGAGTTGTGCATAATAAAACCAATAAAAATCATAAATGCATGTAATTATCTAAGCAAAAAGTAATTAAGGAAATAAAGTACTAAATTTAATACAAAGCAGTAAAGAAACATAAAGACTATGTCACAGATTTTTTTAAGATCATGGTTTTGAGGAGCTCAGTCTCCTCCATTGAGATAATCAGCAGGATCTGCCATGTCCTCATCCTCATCTTCTCTGCCTCCTTCTAACAAATAGACCTGTCTCAAGGCCATGCAATGATAGCTCTAACAAAGCAATTTAGACATTCAAAAAGATAAGACATCACTTCAAAGTTTAAAGTCTAGAAATATAATTCATAAGACATAAATTTAAAATAACATAAATTAAGAAAAAGTTTAAAAACACTAGGTTGCCTCCTAGGAGTGCTTCTTTAACGTCTTATTAGCTGGACGCCTTTGTTATGGCTCAGGCTTCCAGCAATTGGACAATAGTGGTGAGCCATAGGCTTATATGTTTTTCTTCATAATTTTCACCAGTTTCTTTTCTTTGTTAGAAAGACTTAAATCATTGGTAACTGGTGTCTTTGAATCACCTACAAAAAAAACATAATTCAAATGCTAAGGTACTGCATTTACCTCGTTTATTGATTCTTGATTCTTCTTTTCCTCTGACAATTCTTCAAACAGAGATTATTGGTAAGGAATTTCCTTGAAAGCATCTATTTGTTGGAGACAATCTAAATTCTCATTTTCTTCACATTCATTCATCTCCTTAAATGCTTCAGTCAATGTTTTCTCTTAATAATCTTTTCTTTGAATTGACCTCTTGGAATCAGAAATTACTTCATTCATAACATCCATTCTAAAACACTCCTTCGGTTCCTTTGAGTTGTTTGTTGAAAAAGGTCCACTTCTATGCTCAGACAGTTGTTTTGCAAGTTGTCCAACCTGAACTTCAAGATTTTTAATGGAAGCCTCAGTGTTCTTTTGATTTGTGATGGACATCTGCATAAACTGAGTCAGAGTATCTTCCATTTTTAAAATTCTATCAGGTTGAGCTTCTTGTAGTTGTTGTGGTGGACTCATATTTGAAGAACCTACATAAGAATTGTTAGAGGGACCTGCAAAAGAAGAGTTAGTGGGACCATAATATGCATTAGCATTTTGCTGCCTCCAGCCATAAGGCTGATTTGAACCTAGACCACCTATATAGCCTTGGTAATTTCCTTGAAAGTTTTGTTGAGGTCTAGTCTGATTCTGCAAATAATGGGCCTCCTCTTGTTGGCATTCATCAGGTGCTTGCTGAAATTGTTGAGGAAGTTGACCTATCTGTTTTGTTAAGGCCTCTAATTGTTGAGTCAAGAGTTTATTTTGAGCTAGAATTGCATTCTGAGTATCCAGCTCAATTATACCTTTTCTTTGAATCCGAGATCTATCATGGTGAAACTGGTAATTACTGGCTGCTATGGAGTCAATGATTACAATGGCTTCCTCCGGGCTCTTTGACATCATGGTACCTCCAGCTGAGGCATCAAGAATCATCTTTGGTTGAGGTTTCAAACCACTGTAGAAAATATGTAGTTGTGCAGCATCATCAGCAATAAGGATTTGAATCTCTCCCATGTCTCACAGAGAGGTTCATTAAACCCTTGGGAAAAAGTAGCAATTGCTGATTTTGCGCTTATGAATCTGGATGGAGGAAAGAATCTGACAATAAATTTTTCCTCCACTTCTTCCCAAGTGCTAAGACTTTTGTTTGGTTGGGATTGGAGTCATGTTTTTGCCTTACCTATCAAAGAGAATGGAAAAGCTCTGAGATAGACAGCTACAACATCTTCATCAGAAACAGTTATGGTACTGCATAATTCCATGAAGGTAGACAAATGAATGTATGGATCTTCATGGTCTATCCCTGAAAAGGGATGTGAGCCAATCAGACTGAGCAATGCTGCCTTCAACTTCACAACTTTGTTGCTGAAAGGAGGAATGACTATGCTGTTGTAATGCTTTGGTCCTTGTTGGTAAGCATAGTCACCAAGAGTCCTCCTTGGTGATCTATTTTCTTCTCCCCCTCCTTTATCAGCCATAATATAAATTACCGGTGGCTTTACTGTGAAGGAGAATAAAAATAGAAGAAGACTCACTCCGTGGCTTTTTAGTTGTTTGTTTCTTTTCCTTTATGTTCTTCTTTTATGATCTTCGTAATTTCTGAATTTAAATAACAATTTATCTGCAAGAAATTTATCTCAAAAAGGAAAAAGAACAAACTTGCAATAACTCGTAAGTACCCAGGTTAGTGAAAATAAAATATAACAAGAGAGAATTTATACAAAACCAAAATAAAGCAAATAACTAAAGTAAATAAAAAAGTCCTACTAAACTGAAAAATTAAATTTAAAAGAACTGAGTAAGTGACTCAAGTCCCCGGCAACGGTGCAAGAAACTTGTTAGACTCTTTGCAAGTGTACCAATTGTCGTTGTAAGTTACAAAATTTATAAAAGTTTGTCTCCACAGGGACTTGAGCTACTCAATTTTTCCAAATAAAACTTAACAGTTTAATAGTTATGTACAACGAGTATGGTCGAAGTTTTGATGGTTTTATGGAAATAACGAAAAATAACTAAAAAGTATAGAAACTAATAAAATGAAATTAATTGAAGAGAACGTAGGATTGAGTTTCATCATTCATACCCTCAGTATCCAATTAATATTACCATGTATAAATCATTTTCTATTATTATTGATGCACACATTAATTCACCCCAAATCAATCCCTCGTAATCGAGAATTCTAAGGATATTTGCCAAATATCGATCCCTTGCATACGAAGTAAATAACCCAACATTACAATCATAATCACATGCTATTTGTAATCTAAACGTTATGCTCTATCCCTAGCAACGTAACGTAAAGAGTAAAATCAGTCAGTTCAAATTCTAAGAGTACTTTCCAGTTAAACTTAGAATCCAATTTCATGAAACTAGTGATCAAGTGTAACAGCCCGTATGCATCTGGTTGTTAACATTGCATTATGGTCGTTAAGCGCAGTAATTAATATAACAAAATTAATTAAGGAAGCAACTAATAAAATGACGTCATCATACGTCCACAAAAGATGAAAGCTTTGCATTTTGTATGGTAATAGTTCACGAGTTTACAACTTATAAGACCCCAGGCATGACACCCTTCAGGGCTGGAGTAAAAGCATGCATAAATACATAGCCAAAATTACAGAGCCACATGCTACAAAAATAAACTAAGGTTCACTAAGAAGCCATCTCGGCTTGGCCCCTCGTCTGGAATCCCTCGGACTGCCTTGCTACCCGAGCCTCTTTCCCCGGGATCTGTCGTTCTCCTAGTGCTCGTTACCTGCATTAACATATAATTCCCCAACTGGGGTGAGATAATAATCTCAGTAAACTCCGAGTTCTGGAGGGTTCCTCCTTTTCCGGGTTCACTTCCACGACACAAAGCATCAAAACAACATTACAAAAGAACACATCACATGTATATAATAGCACGAATATGACAAGAGAGATCATCCAACTTAATGGGCACATTCCCTCTGGGTTCCGTGCGGACATTTATGGCTCTAAGTCCATATTCGTCCATTCTACTGGCCAGAGAATCTCAAGTATCACAATAAGCAATCACAGTGCAAATCATATACATTTCCAGGTTACCAACATTTGTCACCCACAGGCGACATGCCGAACCCCAACACAAGACTTGTCAGCGTGCTTTGTCCTCACTCACACACTTCCTGAGAAACTTCCCAGGAGGTCACCCATTCCAGAATTGCTCCAAGTCAAGCACGCTTAACTGTGGAGTTCTTAAGTTATGGGCTACCAAAAAGTAGATGCACATTGTTGGTATAGGTAGTACCTATTATTTCCTTTTAAGTTACCCTCAACTGTACAGTCCCATATCTGCACAGCCTCTAGATCCCTCTCGTTCAGGTGTGTATTCGATTCATTCATGTACCCCTCCTGCTGGAAGCCTACCAGGAGCCGCTCCTTGTCCGTGTCTCATTGTACCGGCAATCACTCCCCGCCCTCGTCAGCGCCCGGGATGTTACAATCGGAACCTATCAAAATACAAAATATGATTGGACTAATCTTGCAAAATGAAAACAACCTTTATATAAGTACTAAATACAAATCAACTAGGTTTAGGGCAAGTTTACAAACAAATTTACTGAAGTAAAAAAGATAAGTGCCAGCATTGTAACCTGTATTTAACTAAAATATGGCACTTATCAATAGTCTTCTAGCCTCGAGTGTCAGAGCATGAAGAGGCTTAAAGTCATTGACTGGTCAACGGACAACCGGTGTGGTCTACAGTCATCCAACCTTGAGTCTCTAAGCACGAAGAGGCTTGAAGTTGTGGGTCGATCAACTGACGATCGATACAATACATAGTTCTCTAGTCTCGAGTGCCTAAGAATGAAAAGGCTTGAAGTCGTGGGTCAGTCAACAGATGACTAGTGTGGTAGATTTTATGTATACTCATATGCAAACCAAACATTGAAATGAAATGATTTGTGTATTCTTATGAAAATCGAATTAATAATTTAACATTTGAAATGATATAATTTGTATATACTTGTACAAAAACAAATTTAATTACTTAGCATCAAAATTATATGATTCGCATACTCGTTTGAAAATCAAGTTAATAACTTAACATTGAAATGAAATGATTTGTGTACTAGTATGAAAATCGAGTTAACTACTTAACATTTGAAATGTTATAGTTTGTATATACTCGTATAAAAACCAAGTTAATTATTTAGCATCAAAATTATATGATTTATGTGGAATTGTCCTAAAATAGAGTTAATCATTTCATAATTGAATATGTAGAATACTCGTTTGAAAATCGAGTTATTAGATTTTATATTGTATTCGTGTAGTATTCGTTCTAAGACCAAGTGGATAAGTGATACTTCGTAATTGGATCTGTATAGTACTTATAATTGAAACTCGTCTATGGATCGAGCTACGTAACTTTGTTAATATAATTTATAGATTTATCTTTTTCCGAGTCAATACTAATAATTTTTCGTGGAGGTTTTTCCGATTCGATACCATCCAATTAATGGAGGTTTTAATTCGAGTCAATACAATCAAATTAATGCTGGCTTTTTCGAGTCGATACCAAGCAAATTAATGGTGGATTTTTCAAGTCAATACCAACTAAGTTAGTGGTGACATTTTCGAGTCCATACCATCCAATTTAATGGTGACTTTTCTCCTTTTTGGAGTCAATACCAACCAATGTAATGGTGACTTTTCCAAATTGATACCAACCAACTTAATGGTGCCTTTTTTTTAATCAGTGGCATCTAATTTAATGGTGATTTTTATGAGTCAATACCATCCAATTTAATGTTAATTTTTCCAAGTTGATACCAATCAAGTTAATGGTGACTTTTTTTAATCAATAGCATCTAATTTAATTGTGACTTTTCAAAGTTGATATCAACTAAGTTAATGGTGACTTTTTTGAATTGATACCATTCAATTTCATAATGACTTATTTTTCGTGCATGCACGTTTTTATGCTTGAAATCTTTCACAAAAATAAAGCAAACCAAAAATAGAGGTATAAACAATATAAAGCACAATACAAAAGATGATAAGAC
Organism: Glycine latifolia; assembly: GCA_013407115.1. NCBI lineage: Eukaryota > Viridiplantae > Streptophyta > Magnoliopsida > Fabales > Fabaceae > Glycine > Glycine latifolia. The sequence goes on along the minus strand of CM023946.1, from coordinate 25,867,307 downwards.
TATTTAGAATACTTTTATTTAAATCTCATCAAATATCTTTACAATAATTTAAAAAAAGCAATAAATGTCTCAAATTAAGCATTGATAAACATAAGAATTATACAAATTAAATAATTAAATGTCATGTGATATTTCCGATAATAATAGGCAAGAGATCGCATCCATGAATATCAAGATTTGAATTGTACTTAAACTAGGTTATTAATCTTTCATGTAAATTGTAAAATTCTTTATAACATAAAAAAACCTAGTAGAAGAAGATTGACTAAAGAAAAAGATACTTGATCTAATAATATCACAAAGTGGATGCTAACTTTTATAATTTTTCTAATAATATAAAGGTCAAATATTCAATATTATATCTTAACGGTATATGAGTGCTAACTAGCCTGTCTAATGATCCTTTACATAAGATTGGAAGTCCTATGACAAAGTCCAAGGCTAAGAAGATGACCAACTTGAAGAATCACTTTGGAAAGCCCAATTTACAAGACAAGAACCATCCATGGGATGAGTTGATCAATTTTGGTGGACTATTAATATTAGGTTTATTAGATAATAACTATGTCCAATTTCTATCATTTTATTTGTAATTTTTGTACTATTTTTTTGGCTGAATTTTTTGGTGATTTTTCATTTCTCTTAGCCTTACTAAATGCTTCCTAGAATGCTCCAGGTCATTTAGTAGCTAGTGAAAAATTATTTTCATTTTCATTGTCATTTATTTTAATTTAGTAGCATGCCATTATCAATGCAGTTGGTAAATGCATATTAGTGGAAATTTATTATAGCATTTCAATATTAGCCTATAAATAGGGAACTCTTATACTGTCCAAAAGCAGAATTTGAAGATTAATCACATTTGAAAGTTTCTATGTTGTGAGAGTTTTTCCTTTGTTCTTGGTTAATAACTCGATAGTGTTGGTTCTACTAGTAGGTTGCAGTTAGGATCACGCTCAATTTGATAACTTTGGTTCTACTGGCAGGTCGCAATTAGGGTCAAGTTTCTTTTTTTTTATACCTATTTTCAAGACGATTCTAAGTTTTCTCTTATCATTTGGTATCAGAGTTTCGGCTCTTGAAATCAGGTATTACCTATCCTTTGTGTTTCCTTTTTTTTTAATTCTTTCCCTTTTGTTTAACTCAATATTATTGTTTCATCTTCCTTTGTTCTATTTCTTTGAGTTTATATTTCTTTTTTGAATTATATCTAGTATCAATATCTTTTTGTCTTCTCTTTATATATATATATATATATATATATTAAAAAAAATCATGCAAAAAAAAACCGTTAGGAAAAAAAAGAAAATAGAAAAAAAAATGTAGGAAATTTTACATTTGTTTACAATTTGAAAAAAAAAATCCAAAATAAAAACAAAGTGTGACAAGTGGTCTTATTTTCTTCTTGTTCTATCCATCTTCCTTTGGTTTTATTCTACTTAAAAAAATCATTTTTCTTAAATTCCTTGTCCTCTATTTGTTCTTATTCACTAAAGTTCTCATTGATCACTTGTTGTGTCTTGTCGTGTATAATCAATCCCAAAGGTTCTTACTTAAGAGCTCATAAGGAGAAGTTGAGTGGTAAAAGGCAAGAGTGGTGAGACTATTAGAGGAAAAGAACCAAAAAGAGTGAAACACGAGTGAAAAAATTTATTGAGTGTAAACACATGAGAAAATGTTTGTGTGAGGATATTTATTTGTTCATTTACGATAACTTCTAACACAATTCTTGCATAAATTTCAATAATGAGTGGAGAAGAAGGAATGAATCTCAAGTTGTTTGTGAAAGCTGTTAATGAATAACTTCAAGCTTTAAACTTGAGATTGGATAGTTTACGATTTCCATTCAGATCTAGAAGTCATACACAATCAACTTCAGAAGAAGAAGAGGAGGAGGAGTATTTAGATGAACCTGAAAAAAATATGAACACAATTAACCAAGAGGGGGGTGAATTGGTTAAAACTTGGCCTTTTAAAATTCTTTAAAAATAAGAGTTGTTAGACCGTATCACTAATAAACCAAGAATGCTTCAATCAATCAAACCACTCAGCTCAAGAAAACAATTAAAAAAATTTTAAACCAAGAATGGTAATCGATTAACACAGTTAGGACTTATTCTGTGTTTGTATTGAGTAATAGATTACTTAATGCTTGTAATCAATTATTTTTTTTCTTCAAGGCTCAAGTAATAGATTACCAATTTGTGGTAATCAATTAAGGTAGTAAAAAAGAGTTTTTCCAAAAACTTGAAACCATGAGCACTTGGCTTTTATGCAATTATGAAATCTCAAAGCTTTTCCATAAACCATGTGCTTTTTGTAAAACCATGAATGCAAGCCAATGAATGATGTCTATGCAATGCTATGGATCATAGGATGAAACTCTCATACATCTAAATATTACAAATGCCTTCAATTGAATGACATGTTAAAAGCTAAAACTCATCCAAGCCTCAACATACATCTTGATCCTTCTTCAAGCTCCCACTATATCTAACAATCTTCCCCTTTTTGGCTTTGATCATGCCAAAATTTAATTGAACATGTTGAACCTTGGTGTTCTTTTAAAGGAGTTGATGTTCAGGAGCTTATACTTGATATCTGAAAATGAAATTAGCTTCTTTCCAAGAACAATTGTCAAGTATACTTTGAATAAATAATTTAGACTCATATGTATATGCTCTCCCTATCTTATGTAATTTTACATTGGTTAAGATAATGAGCAAAATGTTTATTCCTTTATTGCTTTGTCTGTTGGTTTATTTAAGTACAGCACATGCCTTTAATATGTTCCAATATGTTCCTTAGGTTTCTCCTTTTTTCTCCTTTTTCAATATGTTCCTTAGGTTTCTCCTTTTTCTCTGCCTTTTGGCTTATAAAAAACCAAAAAACTGATTATTCATAAGATAAGCAAGGAAGATACAATAACCATAAAAGGGAATTTTATCCATTAATCATTAAGTGTAGTACTAGAAAACATAACAAATAAAAACATAGAAACTTTAAATAAAAAAGCATAAACACCACAGCCACAAGCAGACAATTACATCAAACTAGACTAGAGAATGTCAGAATCTTTGAAAGCCATCCAAGTCTCTATGTTTTCTAGCCTAGAGGTAATTTCTTCTAAGAAGAAATTTGTTTCAGCTCTATGCTCATGATGCAAAGCCAACACAACATCCAACTTTTGAATCATTAAGGATTCAAAAGGTATCCATTGCTGTTGAGCAGGACCAACTCCAACATCCTCTTCCTCTTCAGCTTCTCCACCTTCATCAGCTCCCTCTCATAGAGCTTGTTCTCCAGCCATAAGCCACCCATTGGGTGTCTTTATCAAGCCTAGCTTGTTGAGGTGCTTTCCAGTGATGAGGTTGGTGATGTTTGTGGTGTTGTCCACAATCTCATTAGAGATATCAATCTAAAATAGTCTATAAACCTTAAGATTAACACAACATATGGAAATTGATAGCTGATTAATCTAGCAGATTTTAGCATTGTCTCCACAAAAACAAGAACCCAGTTAATCTGAGTTGTAGTCTTGATGCCATAGACCAGTTGCAAACCATCATCTGTGATTTGAGCATGATTTGTGGACCTAGGGGTAAGAACATAGGTGATGATGTAATGCAGCAACCTATCTTCCCCAGTCATATTTCCAACACCTAATCTTGTCTTCAATCTTGCTTAAGGATCCATTAACATACCTCTGTATGTGTCAATCTTGTTGTATCCTCCAATTTCTTCATTAAAGCTCCTCACTACTTCAAAGGAGATTCCAGCCACAACATACCAAACTTCTTCATCAATCACCATAGCAACTCCATTCACTTGGCAACGAAGAACGCCATCCATGCTGGCTTTGGCACAAGTGTAGAACACTTTCACTAACTCAGGGTAGAATGTACCCTTTAATTTAAGGAATTTCTTCAATCCTTAAACCTATAGCATAGCAGGGAATTGAAATCCCTCATTGATAAACCAGTCAAGCTCTAAGTACATGGGAGGCATGACTAGCTTAGAAGCATTGAACTACATATAGTTCACAGCAGCATTTGAGGATTCTCCAGCCTTCCTCTTGCTGGTTTTGGTTCTTTTTGGTGCAGATGGGTGGGACATGGTGTTTGGGTTGAAGAAAAGAATAACATAGGATGGGTCAGTGACAAAGAGGAGAAGACACAACACAAAGATGATTTTGTGGTGCTTGAGAGAGAGATAGAATTTCAAGTGTGAAGTGATTCAACCTTGAAGTCTGTATTTATAGAGTTTTTGTAGGTCAAATTTGAATTTCAAATACCTTGTAACAACTTATTTCGTGTTTCAAGAGGTTTAAATGAGATTGACACAATTTCAACATCATCTCATTCATTCACAATCCATATCACTATCCCATTTCAACATCATCTCATTCATTCACAATCCATATTACCATGAGACTGGTGTTTTAGGAAAATTCTAAATTAAAGAGGAGGACTACGATATAGAAAACACACTTTTATGCTCGTTTAAAAATTTAATAGAGAATTAAATAGTAGGACGCGTTATAAAATTTTAGGCAGAGTCTCATCTGTAATGAAGACTTTTCCCAAAAATCCAATCATTACAACAACAACATCGGTCACAGTTTTATCCATCAACAAGCAAATTCGTCGCATCCCATTAGTTAAAAACATCATTTGCCTTGAAAACGAGCATACACAGGAACAAACACACATCACTCATAAATACATCGCATCCCATTAGTTAAAAACTTAGTTTTTCTTGAAAAACCAGCACACAGCAGGGACACACAGTTATCTTCATAGTTGGACTCCCTGGCTCCCAACTATGGTACCAAAACTATAACTAAATAATAAACTCCCATTACCTAACTAGGAGTTCTCCTGTTAAAACCTCGCAATGTTGTTTTGAGATCCTTCAATACGCGTGTTTTCGTCCAAACGCAGAGCTCTATATACCAAATTGAAGACAATTTAGTATAGATTTCCAAGGTAAGATCAATATTAATATTTGGGATCAAATACCCACTCAAATCAAAAAGGGACTAAAAGGATGTTTTAGGAGTTCACACCAAAAGACATCATTTTGAAATTCTGATTACACCAATGTGATCGGGGTTCAACAAGGATCACATAAATGACATCAATTTCATAAAAAGGAGACTTTTACAACATCTCATTTTCAAAGGGTTTTCAATGGAAGTGTAAAACTCCCAACAACACAAGAGACACTAAGAGAAGCTTAAACTAGCTAGAAGAAGACAAAGGAAACTAAGATTACCTCAAGGAAAGCAAGAAAGAAGGATTTGGAAGCTCCATTCTCTACCAAAACTTCAAGAATAGTTTCAAAGATTCTGCTCAGATTGAAGGGTTCCTCTCTATGCGATGGTCCAACGGCAAGTGACAGTGCCTCGTGGTGGTCACCGGTGGTCATGGATGGTTGTGGGTAGTGGAGGAGGATGGTGGGGAGCTTGGGAGCTATTTGGGGGAGGAAGAAGACCAAATTTCATGGTCTGGATGCTGCTGTACATATTTATCACCGCCTTGACTCGCCCAAGCGAGCCAAAATGCCTTCCAAAATTCGCTTGGGTGAGTTATCCCAAATTTAAAATTTCTGCTGCTGTGAAAAATTAATATCTTGCGTTACACACATTATTTCGCCAATCTCAACATTGAAAAGTTTTATATGTAGGTTAGGAATCCACCTTTAAAATATTAAGGTGATCCAACGGTTAACCAATCCAGAATGGTGATTTTACTAAAATAGGTTTTGGGTCAAACTTAGAATCACTCAATTTCAACACAACTCAAACAATCTCTACATAACTTGACATCTACACCAAGCAATTGCACATGGATAATTCACATAAAATTTTGACTAATCTAAACTAATCAAATAGTTAAATAACACAATAAATACATCAAACATCTATTTTCAGTTATCGAAATTTCAGGGTGTTACAACAAACAACACCTATCCAAAAGCCTAAGGATTGGAGAACTACAAGAGATCTCTCCCTTGACAACATAATTGGTGAAGTCACTAAGGGAGTATCTATTATATCTTCACTAAGAAATCTCTGTTGTGATATGGGTTTTGTTTCACAAATTGAACCTAAGAGCATTGACCAAACTTTACTTGATGAACATTAGATGCTTGCCATGCATGATGAACTAAATAAGTTCAAGAGAAATGAAGTTTGGGAACTTGTTCCTAGACCTTCTCACAAACCTATTGGCACCAAGTGGGTTTTCAGGAATAAACTTGATGAGAGTGGAATCATGGTCAGAAACAAAGCTAGATTGGTTGCAAAAGGTTACAACCAAGAAGGCATAGACTATGAAGAGACTTATGCTCCAGTAGCAATAATGAGTTTGAGATGTCTATGATGAGAGAATTGACATTATTTCTTGGACTTCAAGTGAAGCAAATGAAGAATGAAACATTTCTCAGCCAAACTAAATACTGCCTTGAAGTGATCAAAAAGTTTGACATGGAGAAGAGCAAAGATGCTGCTACTCCTATGGCAACCTCAACTTACCTTGATTCAGATGAAAGAGGCAAGGGGGTTGATGAGTCAAAATATAGAGGGATGATGGGATCTTTATCGTACTTGACTACAAGTAGATCAGATATAATGTTGCGTGTGTGCTTGTGTGCAAGATATCAAGCAAGTCCAAAGGAGTCACACCTCATAGCTGTCAAGAGAATCATTAAATACCTCAAATGAACTCCAAAAGTTGGTCTTTGGTATCCCAAAGGTGCATCACTAAATTTAATTGGCTACTCAGATTCTGATTTTACAGGATGCAAACTTGATAGGAAAAGCACTAGTGGAACATGTCACTTGTTGGGAAGCTCACTAATCTCATGGCATTGTAAGAAGCAATCATGTGTTGCCCTGTCAATAGCAAAAGCTGAATACATAGCTACTGGAAGTTGTTGTGCACAAAATTTGTGGCTTAAGCAACAACTCCAAGATTTTCATGTGGAAATGAATAAAATTGCCCTGTTGTGTGAAAACACAAGTGCAATAAACCTATCAAAGAATCCAGTCATGCACTCTAGGACAAAACACATAGAGATCAGGCATCATTTTCTCAAGGATCACATCCAAAAGGGTAACATCAAAATTGAGTTTATTGATACTAATAATCAATTGGCTGATATCTTTGCCAAAGCCTTATCTCTTAGAAACATGCTAGGTATTCTTGATGAATCTAATATATGCTAGCATGCTTATATGTGCCTGTCTACATGATATACCATCTAGATTGGCTATTCATCACATGTGCTTAAAATTTGAAAACCTACTGAAAAACACTGTTCAGTTTGCATAATTGCCTGCTTTAATCGATTATTATGCGTTTTAATCGATTATTTTATGTTTAAAGACAAATTTAGAGTCAAAAATCACCTAGAATAATCGATTACACTGCAGATTAATCGATTACTTGGTATTTTCAATGCATTTCAAAATAAAAACTCACCTGGAGTAATCTATTACACCAATAAATTAATCAATTAATTTTTATTTGAATGCTATCCAAAAAACATAAACCATCTGGAGTAATCGATTATGCTATCGAACTAATCGATTACTATTGCTAAACCAAAAATTCTTTGGAGTAATCGATTACCCTGTAATTTAATCGATTACTTAATGATTGAGAATTGCTTCTATGTTAAAATTCCACTGGAGTAATTGATTACACTATCGTATTAATCAATTACATTATATTCAGAAATAAACTTAACTTTGAAATAATCGATTAACATGCTTATGTAATCGATTATCTATGGCGTTTCTGCAAAAACTGCACAATTTTCAAAAATCCTAACTAACAAATCTTATCTTAAATTCAAATTGAAATTGTGTCAATCTCATTTAAACATCTTGAAACACGAAATAAGTTGTTACAAGGTATTTGAAATTCAAATTTGACCTACAAAAACTCTATAAATACAGACTTCAAGGTTGAATCACTTCACACTTGAAATTATATACTAAATTGTCTTCAATTTGGTATATAGAGCTCTGCGTTTGGACGAAAACACGCGTATTGAAGGATCTCAAAACAACATTGCAAGGGTTTAACAGGAGAACTCCTAGTTAGGTAATGGGAGTTTATTATTTAGTTATAGTTTTGGTACCATAGTTGGGAGCCAGGGAGTCCAACTATGAAGATAACTGTGTGTCCCTGCTGTGTGCTGGTTTTTCAAGAAAAACTAAGTTTTTAACTAATGGGATGCGATGTATTTATGAGTGATGTGTGTTTATTCCTGTGTATGCTCGTTTTCAAGGAAAATGATGTTTTTAACTAATGGGATGCGATGAATTTGCTTATTGATGGATAAAACTATGACTGATGTTGTTGTTGTAATGATTGGATTTTTGGGAAAAGTCTTAATTACAGATGAGACTCTGCCTAAAATTTTATAACGCGTCCTACTATTTAATTCTCTATTAAATTTTTAAACGGGCATAAAAGTGTGTTTTCTATATCGTAGTCCTCCTCTTTAATTTAGAATTTTCCTAAAACACCAGTCTCGTGGTAATATGGATTGTGAATGAATGAGATGATGTTGAAATGGGATAGTGATTGGGTTGATGATGATGTAATAAGATAATGTTGATATAGTTGATGATGTTGAATATTGATGTTTATGATGATGATATTGAAATAAAATGATGTTGATGTTGTTGATGATATTGAAATTGAGATGTTATTGATGGGGTTGATGATGTTTAAATGAGATAATGATGATGTGGTTGACAATGTTCAAATGAGATAATGTTCATGTGGTTGATGATGTTGAAATGAGATGATATTGATATGCATGATGATGATATTGAGATAATATGATGTTGAGGTTGATAATGACATTGATGAGATATAATGTTTATGTGAACAATGTCATTGTGTGATGTGGATATACATGGATACCCATGGGGTGCATGACTAGTTACCCTTGCGAGGAAGGATGTGTTCCTAGCCAGGTCATGCATTGATGGTGCCCATGGTTGTATGCAGTATATGTCCATGTGAGGTGCAGTGACTGGTTGAATATCCTTGCGAGGAAGGGTTTACAAATTTTAAGCATCCCAGGAGAGAAAGAGAGAGTTTACAAATTTTAAAATTTCGGTCCCTAGCTATCCATGGTCAGTGCATCGGTGATGTTGTGTATGTGCATGGGGGGTGCATGACTAGATAACCTTGCGAGGGAGGGTTTACAAATTTTAAGCATCCCAAGAGAGAAAAATGGATTGTTTAAAATTGTGGTCCTATATCCATGGTCAGTGCATTGATGGTGCCCATGTTTCATACTTCATATTTGTATGGATGGAAATAGAATGATGGACAGTAAGTACCGGGGGTACTAGGGGCCAATCACTCTGTTTTGAACTCCCTTATGACTCTGGGCTGATCACCATGGGGGGAGCGACCAGTGCACGACAGGGTGACCTCAACGAGCTACTGCATCATTTTCCTGAGAGAGGCGATGGTACCACATTGCATTCTGTGAGATGAGTCAGGTGCATTCATCATTCTGAGCATGATTGTTTGAGTTGTCAAATGAATTGGATGATTGGTTTGTCGAGTGTGTATTGGACTGATGGACTTTTGGTAATGATTGTGGTTGTTAATGTTGTTTCCTTTCCAATTGTTGATATCTGATGCTTGTTGGTTTTATATAATAAACTTACTCTTGCATTTGTTTTGTACAGTGTGGTTGGTACCTGTGATGGAGCCGCCGAACTGACGTGATGACGTTGAAATTATTTTTGGAAAGAGTTGTGTTTTGTTAATAAACTCTTTCTTAGTTAGTCCCTTAATTCTTTTTGTGAACATGTATATTTTGAGTTGTAAATACATGTAAAACTAAATTAAGTTCTAAACGTGTGAATGATGAGTACTGATTTAGTATATGTATACATATGTATTCAAATATTGTAATTGTATCATTGTACGATGATTATATTATTGCAAAAAAAACTTACTACCATTTTCATAATCAAATTAATGAAGTTTGCATTAAAATTTGAAATTCACACGATTAGAGTTAGTGATGCCGTAGCGACGAGGCAGGTCGTTACGTTTGTTCCATTTCTGCAATTGGTTCTTCCTTTTCCTTTTCATTTGATCCATTGAATTATATATGCTCTTCTAAAGGGCCTGCATCATTTTCACATTTTTTTTCCTCTTTAGAGGAGTTAGATTCATCACAAATAATATGAACTGATTCTTCCATGCATAAAGTTCTTTTATTAAAGACTCTATATGCTTTGCTTTGTAATGAGTATCCAAGAAAGATGGCTTCATCAACCTTAGCATCAAACTTGCCAAGAGATTCCTTACCATTATTTAAAACAAAACATTTGTAGCCAAATGCTATTAAGTGAGAAATATTTGGTTTTCTACCTTTGTATAGCTCATAAGGAGTTTCTTCTAAATAGACCTTATAAGTAATCTATTCAAAGTGTAGCAAACTGTACTCACAGCATCAGCCCAAAAATGTTTAGGCAAATTTGTCTCATTAAGAAGAGTTCTAGTTCCTTTTTCAAGGGACCTATTTTTACTCTCCACAACACGATTTTGCTGAGGTGTTCTTGGAGCTGAAAAATTGTGATTGATTCCATTTTCTTCACAAAACTTTTCAAAATACTCATTTTGGAATTTACCACCGTGATCACTTCTTATTGAGATAATTTTGCATCCTTTTTCATTTTGAATGAGCTTGGCTAATTTTCTGAATGCCAAAAGCATCACTCTTGGATCTTATAAACAAAGTCCATGTGAATCTAGAATAATCATCAATAATTACAAGCCCATAGAAATTATCTCCTAAGCTCATAGTTCTAGAAGGACCAATAAATCCATATGAAGCATTTCAAGGGGTCTTGAGGTAGAAACAACATTTTTATTTTGAAACAAAATCTTGGTTTGTTTCCCCTTTTGACAAGCATCACATAGTTTGTCCTTTTCAAACTTTAGTTTAGGTAAGCCAATGACTAAGTCTTTTCTTATAAGCTTGTTCATGTGATACATGTTAATGTGACTTGCCCTCCTATGCCAGAGCCAAGATTCATCAACTTTACTTACTAGGAAATTAGTGTTATGAATGAATGCATGTTCTATAAAGAGTAAGTAGATATTACCTTTTCTTTTACCTACATGGATAACCTCACCGGATTGACCATCACATATTAAACAACAATTGTTATTGAAGGAAACTTTGAATCCTTTATCACATAGTTGGCTTATGCTTAGGAGATTGTGCTTCAAACCTTCCACATAGAGAATATTTTTTATCATTGTTTTGAAGTTGTCTCCTATGTTTCCTTCTCCAACTATCTTCCCTTTGTTGTTGTCGCCATAAGTGACAAATCCTTCATCTTTTAGAGTAACATTTGTAAGCATGGATATGTCACCTGTCATGTGTCTAGAGCATCTGTTATCAAGGTACCATAATGATGATTTTTCTCTAAGACACACCTGCAAAATTTAAGTTAAGTGACAAAGAAAGATACCCAATTTAGGTTGGGTCCATAATGGTTAGTTATTATTCTCTTTTAATTTGGAACCCAAATAAAATCTCTATTAGGCACATAGAATCTTCTATCATAGCACCTATGAGATGTATGACCTTTCTTCATGTAGTAATTACAAGTTACAGATTTTGATGCTTTTTCAAAGTGAGTCAATTGATGATACTTAATTTTTGAAAATCCTATTTGATTCTTCTATTTTGGGGTACAAACTTTGTTTTCCAAAAGGTTTTGCTCCATGTTTGTAACCCAAACTAGAAGTATCTCCTGCATACTTTTGTAGACTTAGCATTTGATTTAAACTGCATTTTCCTCTATAGTCTTTTCAAAAGATTAACTAAGTAAGAATTTTCTAAAAGCAATAACATGTATTTTTCACCTTGACTCCTTTTGTAATCATCAAAGTCCTTTTGTAAAGCATTGCATTTATCTACATTTGATGAAGAAGAGGCACATACAAATCCATTCATTTTGTAGCTTGAAGCAAGTTTTTCATTTTCTTCTTTCAAGTTACAATTTTCAGTTTGCATTGCTGCAAGTTTGGTAACATGCCATCTAAGATTTCCTTTCAGCCTATTGTTGGATTTTGCAAGCTTTTGAGCCTCTTCATGCATATCATGAAAAGTATCAACAATTTGGTCAAATTTAGGATTTACCTCTGATTCAGCACTTGAAAACTCTTCATCTTCACTTATTGTAGAAGTGAGGCATACATTAGCTTCTTCATTCTCACTTGATGAATCAAAAGTTGTTGAGTCATTGTCTTCCCATTCTATGTAGGCTTTCTTTGGCTTTCCTTCTTTTTTTTCTTCTTTAACCTAATTGCTTCTTTAAGAATATAGGACATTAAGATTTAATGTGACCTGGCTTACCACATTCAAAGCAAGTGAAGTTTGTGTTGTTGTTGTTGTTGTCCTTTCTTTTGTTGACCTTTGAGAACTTCTTGTTCTTTTTGTTCTTCATGAACTTGTTGATTCTCTTGACTATTAGGTTCAAGCGTTCATCACTTTCATCTTCACTTGAGTCTTCTTCTTTTCCACACTAGATGATGCAACTTTAAAAGCTATGCTCTTTTGTTTCTTATCTGCATCTTCTGCATGTGTTAGTTGTGACATTTCTAATTCATACTCAAGAAGCTTACCAAAAAGTGCAACCATGAACATCTTGGAAAGATCTTTTGATTCTTTAATTGCTGTCACCTTTGGTTGCCATGGTCTTGTAAGACATTTCAGGATTTTGATGTTTAACTCTTCAGCATCAAATACTTTCCCAAGACCAAGAAGATGATTTACAATGTGAGTGAATCTTGTTTGGAGCTGAGATATGTTTTCTGTGGTGTTCATTTTGAACATTTCATACTCATGAATCAAGACATGCTTCCTTAATCTTCTAACTTCATCAGTCCCTTCATGAGTGACTTCTAACATCTCCCATATCTCCTTTGTGCTTTTACACCTAACAGTTCTAAAGAATTCATCAGAACAAAGTACAAAAGTAATCATGTTCTTAGCTTTAAAATCATATTGCACAACTCTCTTTTCTGCATCTGTCATCTCATCCATCATATTATTACCAACAGTTTTCATAGGAACCAAAGGACCTTTTTCTATTGCATTCCATGCACCGGGGTCATTTGATTGAATGGAAATCTGCATTCTGTTTTTCCATAAATTGAAATGCTCTCCTTCAAACATCGAAGGACGATTGAGGGAGGCACCCTCCATGAAGGTAATTTACGTGGTATTCATTTTCCTTAAAAAAGATAGTGACCTTCAATAACACTCAAGAACTTGCTCTTGATACCAATTGAAAAACAATATGTGAAAACAATAGGAATACCCACAATAATCAAGATGGGGGTGAATTAGTTTAAACTTGGTTTAAAATTATTTAGAAAATCAGAGTTATAGGATCTTAGTCACAATTAAACCAAGAATGCTTCAAATCAATCAAACCACTCAGCCCAAAACAATTGCTTCAAAAACAGAACTAGTTGAGTAATGAAAATAATACCAAGAACTAATGATCAAGATAAAAAAAAGAGTTTAAAGAATAGAAAACCAACAAAAGAATTTATACTGGTTCACTTCTCAGGAGAAGCTACATCCAGTTCTTCTAATCAACACTAGATTAGAGTTCCACTATTATAAAATTTCAGTTCTTACATGCTTTACAACAACCACTCTTTATCAACCCTAGATAAAGAACAGAAATCTAAAACCCTATTAGATTCCTAATGATCAAGACATAGAGAACACTTCTTTACTCTTCCCTCTAGAGTAACCCACTCTAGAAAAAGCTCAAAGAACCCTTTACAATAGTTTCAAACTACCAAGAATACAAAAATAAAATTACAACAAGAGATAATGGAGAGAGACAACCTGATGATCCAATGAATATGAATGAATATGGTTTACCAATTAGAGTTGAAATGTAGAAATCAAATTTAGAACTTTCTCTCCAAAACTTCTTTGAAAATCTTGTTCAAGAAATCTTTCAATACACCATTAAGATTAAAAAAGTGGGACAAGAGCTTTGTTAACTAAGAAAATCCTTTCTAACTTTGAGAAGGCTTGTATATGCTCAAAAATATCGAAGTATAAAAGTTGTATTTTTAGACAAGCCTTCAATCTATTTATAACCAATTTTTATAACAGAAAGTAATCGATTAAAGCACCAAGTAATCGATTAAATTATCATATGTAATCGATTAAATTGCCAAATAATCGATTAAAATGTTCTTAGCACAACTTGGGAACTGCAACGAGCAAATTAATCGATTAATCCGAGTCGTAATTGATTAAAGCAGTCAGGTTCAATTTTGCAACAAGCTTGAGTAATCGATTACGGATTGTGGTAATCAATTAAAGTAGTCATGCCTATTTAACAATGAACTTAAGTAATCGATTAAGACAGTGAAACATGATTTTCATTTTGTACTATGTAATCGATTACGAGAAGCCTGAAATCGATTAAAATGTTCTTGATGGCTTTTCCAGAATAAAATAGTAGCTGGTAATCAATTATATCGTTGTGTAATCGATTAAAGCAGTGAGATTTCATTTTTCCAAAAACTTAACCATAAGAAATTAGTTTATTTTGAAAACATGAATAGCTTTAATGCTTTACTGAAATCATGTATACATATTAATGATCATGTTCATGCAATGCAAGGATCATAAGATTTGCCTCTCACACACTTAACCAAATTACAATTTCCTTGGCATGTGAAAAGCTAAAATCTTTCTTCTAAGGCACAAGCTTCTTCTTTAGCTTCATATTCTTCCTGCTCCCCCTATATCTAACAATATGAACACACAATTAACCAAGAGGGGGGTGAATTGGTTAAAACTTGACCTTTTAAAATTATTTTAAAAATCAGAGTTATAAGATCGTATCACTATTAAACCAAGAATGCTTTAATCAAACAAACCACTCAGCTCAAGAAAACAATTACAAAAACTTTCACTTGTTGAGTAATAAAGATTTCACCAAATAGTCTCAGATTAAGACAACAAGAAGAGATTCAAGATAGTAATCAACACAAGATCTTGTACTGGTTTACCTCTCAACATAAGAAGCTACATCCAGATTCTTCTAACCAAAACTTTGATTAGAGTTCCACTATTCACAAAATTCAGTTCTTACAAGCTTACAACAATCACCCTTTATCAACCCTAGATAAAGAAAAAAATCTAAAACCCCCTTTAGACTCTTAGTGACAGACATAGAGAAACCCTTCTCTACTCTTCTCTCTAGAGAACCCTACTCTAGAAAAGCTTGAAGAATCTTTTGTAATAGAAAGAAACAAATACAAAACTAAAAATGAATTACACTAAAAAACTAATAGAGAGAAACAACCTGATGATCCACAATATATGAATGAATATGATTACCAATCTTGATCAAGGTTGAAGGAAAATAGGTTTCAAACCAAACTCTCCAAGAGCTTCTTTAAAATCTTGTCCAAGAAAACTTCTTTCAATGAAGCATGAACATTATTGTGGGGCAAGAACCTTGTGACTCAAGGTCTCTCTTCTTACTTCAGAAGGCTTTTGAAAACTCTCAGAAAAATTAGCAATGTATGATCTGTGTTGTATTAAAAACAAAGGACCCAACAACTTTATATAGAAAATTGTTCTAACAGAATGTAATTGATTAATACGTCCATGTAATCGATTATTTACTCTTAAGTAATTGATTAATTACTCATTTAATCAATTAATTTGTTGTTGAGTTTTTTGGAAAAGATGTATGAACAAAGTAATCGATTAATCCATCATGTAACCGATTAACACAAGGTTTTTCCTTTTCATAAAGTGCTTAGTAATCGATTGCGGATAAATGGTAATTGTAACGACCTGCCTCGTCGCTACTATATCATACTCTGTAATCACGTTTTTTAATTGTAATTTATATTTGAAAATCCCTTTAAATTGATTACAAAAATAGTAGTAAATTTTGCGCGTGAACTTAATCAATATCAATAATCAAAACACGAATAATCAATGTTGAAATACCTCGTAATATATTTATCTAAGAACATAATTTGGAGTGATTACTAATAACCATGTCTAAAGTGTACAAAGTTTTCAAAAGAAACAAGGGATTAAGTGACGGGAGTGTAACTAGCAAAATAATGGGGTGTATCCATTAAAACAAGTGGTACATCTAGTAAAATACAACTCCTGCCTGGGTTACAATTCAATGTCATTCCGACAATAGAATACTTCTATAAGCCGGGTTCCTACTAAGTGAGTTGTTACAATACAGCTTGTGGCCGGGATATGGTCCAGAGCCATCCCGGCATCACAACTCATCTATAGGTCGGGTTCTAATCGAGCATTATCCCGGATACTTGGCGGCTCCATTAAAAAGAAATAACTCTCAGACTGCTTGCTACTATCTGTCTGCTCACACAAACATGGTTCGTGATCACAGGTACCAAAACCACATGGCACAAGAAAAGCAAAGGTGAGTTCATCATGTAAAATAATAATTATTAAATATCATCAATTATATAAACACAATCCGATCATTACATTATCACAACAATATCCAAACATTTTATTCACATAATCAATCATGGACAACTCGTCCAAACCACTTCACCAATTCATCTTATAATGACTAGTCATGATGCATGTTCCTGACTTCTCTCAATCAATGCAATGTGGTACCATCCCGGACAATAGGCCAAATCCATGGTACAAATGA
The DNA here is from genome assembly GCA_013407115.1 of Glycine latifolia. Lineage (NCBI taxonomy): Eukaryota > Viridiplantae > Streptophyta > Magnoliopsida > Fabales > Fabaceae > Glycine > Glycine latifolia. Next base: position 25,850,542 of record CM023946.1, on the reverse strand, counting down.
TTCTTGTAGCTCGTCAGGGTCACTCTGTTGTGCACGGGTCTCACCCCCTCATGGTGATTAGTCAAATGGGTGTCAGAAGGCTATCCATACAGCAATGGCCCCCCAGTACCTCTCATACTCTGCAATCAATCATCCTATTTTCGTCATGCATGAAGTATGTCTCTCAAGGGCACCACTGTATAGACCGACGCAGGAGTGAATTCCTTCCTGGCTGGTGTCACTATACACCTCCCATGTACATACTCATTGTAACGACCCCGTATGCATCCGGTTCATTAACATTATATTATAGTCTTAAGCGCAGCAATACTTAACATAATAACGTAAACACGAAAGCATTAAAATAAAAAGACATCATCTTGCGTCATACAACCTAGCTAAAACATTATGTATGGAATTTTGATATACATCCCGGCGTCTGGGTTTTATTCCAAAAGATACATCATAAATAAATCCATACTGGGTTACAAAAGTACAATAAAGTTGAGTCAACCGACTCACAAAGACCGCCTTCCAAAATTTTCTTCCTTGAACCCGGCCTCGTCCTCTTGTCCGGAATCCTCAATTATTGGCCAACTCGGCCTTGGCCTACCCGGCCTATCAATTGAGATCCACCGAACAACCCCTACTCGGGTCTATTACCCTGGACCTCGTCCCCCGCTTTTTGGCTATCACCTGTAATAAATATAATCCTCAACCAAGGTGAGATACAATCTCAGTAAACTCAGGGTTCTTGGAGACTCACCTCCCCCTGGTTCACTTCCACAGTACATAGCATTTATATAGGCATTACAATTAACATAGCCAACCCGGTATTTTAATAAAACATGGCCATCCTGGCTTTCATAAACATCACATGTATATAATCACACCCACGTGTCATTCCAGCACAGATATACAAGTTCATCAGTGCACATCTCATATACAAATGTATATCTTGATATACAAGCTCACCAGTGCACATCTCATGCACAAATGTATATCTTAATATACAAGTTCACCAGTGCACATTGATGGAGTGCCTTTAGTTAAATATTTTTCTATCATTCTTAGCTTATTTGAATTCTCTTGGACTTTTATTTTCCCATTCTAATTCAGTTTTTGTCTTAGGCAAGTTAGTGGGCTGAATTGCTAATTGTTGCATATTTTTGGATCTTATGCTCACTTGACGTATCTACCTTGTACAGGACCTACAGAGCTCTACAAAACTCCGAATTGAGCGTTCTTGTAGTCCTTGGAAAGATAACGAAAAGATATACAAGTTTGCCATAAATAAGCCGAGGCCAATTCTGCCATATGGAGGGTCATTTTAGGCTTTGAATTCAGAACCACTGCACTTGTATTTTGGGCTAGGAGTTGGACTTTTTATTGGTGTAAATAGCATAAATAATTAGAATTGATGGGTTGCTCATGGCCCATTATTTGTTTCAGACTTAGTCTCTATATGTTAGTGACATTAGAAGGAATTACAACATTACATTTCATTTTACACAAACAGTTTTACATTTTTCTTTTCCACTTTTTAGAATCAAAACCCTTTCTCTTATTTTCTCTCAATTGTTCTTCCTTATTCTTCATTGTTCTTCATTTTCATTTTCCTTTCTTCCATTTTCGTGCACTTATTTCATGGGGCTTTCATTGGTGATGATCATGGAAGGCTAAATAATCAATCAATCCAAGGATCCAACCCAAGCAAAGGAAGAAATTGAGTTCTGGTTTAGTATTTCGAATTCTGTGTGAATGTTCACTTTCTTCTTCAATTTCTATTCTGTTTTCATGATTATGAATGCGTTTAGGATTGAAAGCGGATTAGGTTATGGATTCATTTCCTAATTTAGAATATAAATCACAGATTAATTGGATGATATTTCAATTAGGGTTGTGGTTTCAATTATAGGGGTTAATTCGATTGAACTGCTTCTAATGAAATTGAATGAACTTGCACAATAGGATAAATTTCTGAGAACGATGATGATTCGAATAGCTTGGTTTGGTGAATTGGATTGATGCTCTTTAATCTGTTTTACATTACTTGTTATCAATTCTGTTAGTTTCTGCATTAATCTTTAATTGTAGTTTGTGTTTTTGCAATTTTCATTTAGTGCATGCAAAGTGTTCGACAAAAATTCCCCTCTTATTTACTAGTGAATTGAAGTTGGAACCATATTGATTGTGT
>CM023946.1:25820778-25836778 GCA_013407115.1 Glycine latifolia | reverse complement strand
TTTGTAAGGGGCAGTGTTGATAAAACCTTGTTCATTAAAAGGCATGAAAATAATATCCTATTGGTTCAAATATATGTTGATGACATTATCTTTGGTTCAACTAACCAAATGCTTTGTAAAGAATTCTCTGCGGCTATGCAAAATGAGTTTGAGATGTCTATGATGGGTGAGTTAACCTTTTTTCTAGGACTTCAAATTAAACAAATGAAGAAAGGAGCCTTCATAAATCAATCAAAGTACTGCCTTGAAGTCATCAAGAAGTTTGAAATGGAGAAAAGCAAAGATGCTACAACTCCAATGGCAACCTCAACATACCTTGATTCAGATGAAAGAGGGAAGAAGGTGGATGAATCCAAATTTAGAGGAATGATTGGATCCTTACTCTATTTGACAGCTAGTAGGCCAGATATCATGCTAAGTGTTTGCTTATGTGCAAGATACCAAGCAAATCCAAAAGAGCCACACCTTACAGCAGTCAAAAGGATCATCAAATACCTCAAAGCAACACCCAAAGTTGGGTTGTGGTATCCTAAGGGTGCACCAATAACTATTATTGGATTTTCTGATTCTAATTTTGCAGGATGTAAACTTGATAGGAAAAGCACAAGTGGAACTTTTCATCTCCTTGGAAGCTCACTCATTTCATGGCACTGCAAGAAACAAGCTTGTGTGGCTTTGTCTACTACTGAAGCTGAATATATCTCAGCTGGGAGTTGCTGTGCACAAAGCCTATGGCTTAAACAACAAATGCTAGATTATGGAGTTGATCTTAAGGAGATTCCACTACTTTGTGACAACACAAGTGCAATAAACATCTCAAAGAAGCCTGTCATGCACTCAAGGACCAAGCACATTGAAATTAGACATCATTTCTTAAGAGATCATGTGCAAAAAGGTAACATCAAGGTTGAATTCATTGACACTCATAATCAACTTGCTGACATTTTTACTAAACCTTTGCCAAAGGATAGATTTTATGCACTTAGAAACATGCTAGGCATTCTTGATGAACATAATCTATGCTAGGTTGTTTAAATATATGTTTTTCACAAATATTTGAGGCCTCACATATGCTTTTACACTTAAATAATTGAAATTCGTACAAGCTGCATAAAATGCTCTGTTTTTGTTGTTTTTACAGTAATAATCGATTACAACACGGGTTAATCGATTAAATTCATTAAAATTCACATCCTATGTGCAAGTTGTACTCCAGTAATCGATTACACTAACCTTGTAATCGTTTATTATTCATATTAAGAACCTTTTCTCAGTATAAGCAAATCACTGTGATAATCGATTACATATTGAAATAATCGATTACCACTCATAAAATCCATTCCTCAGTTTGAGTGTGTCACTGGGATAATCGATTACCACTTATGATAATCGATTAAAATGCATAGAATTTATCCTTCAGTTTGTGTGACCCACTGGGATAATCGATTACATATGTTCAAATTCTTGATAAAAATCCCAAATCAGTAATAATAATCGATTACTTAATAATATAATCAATTACAGGTCATCTTCTACCTCTGACTGGTTAGCAAATAATCGATTACACCACGAGATAATTGATTACAATGAACAAATTTTGTGTCCTAAATGAGCAAAATAATCGATTACTTAAGGAAATAATCGATTATTTATGCGGTTGAGCAATTTCTGACAGTTTATTTTCTGGAAATGTAACTACCCTATCAAATCTAAAAGCAATCCAAGGCCAATGAAGTGCCTTAACTGCCACCAACAGCTATTTTTTCAAAAATATGGACATTAGGAGCCTTAATTTTGCGTATAAATAGTGCATTGCATCAATTGAAAAAACTACACCTTTCTCTATCTCTCTCTCTGAAATTCCTGAGTTTTCTTAAGCCTTCTTGTGTCCAAACCTTGACTAAAACCATGTCTAACCCCACACCTAAACGTGCAAGGTCCTCCAATAGGAGAATGGGTGAATCTTCATCCAACCCACCTCCTCCTCAACCCCCAAACAGACTTGACTTGTGGTTCTCCATAGAGTCTAATAAAATCAATTATATACAGTTCAATGCCACCAAACCTGTTGCCTCCCCTAAATACTTAGAACTCAATTGGTTTATTAGAGAGGGATTCCAATTCCCAGCACTCTTTGAAGCCCAAGGGCTTAGAAGATTTCTAGAAATGAAGGGTACATTCTGCCCTGAATTAGTGAAGGTGTTTTACACCTGTGCTAGAGGGTCAATGGATGGGAGTTTGGTCTCCAAGGTCAAAGGTGTGACAATGGAGATCACTCCTGAAATTTGGGAAATAGTGGCTGGGGTAGTGTGTGAGGGGGCAAGAAGATTTGATGAGGAGCCTAATGGGTATAACAAAATGGATACCTATAGGGAAATGTTGCATGATCCACACATGCACATTAGGAATAGGTTAAGTACTGGACCCATGACTGCTGAAAACAGACTCCTCCATTACATAATCTCCTATGTAATTACTCCAAGGGCTACCAATCATGCCCAAGCAACAGATGAAGACCTTCAATTGGTCTATGGCCTGAAAAATAACATACCCATGAATTGGGTACTCATCTTTGAAGAAATCATGCTCAAATCCAAAAGGCTAACCAATTATCCTTTTCCCTATCCAGTGCTGATGTCAAGATTTATTGACCACTTCAACATTGATGTTGAAAATGAATTGGTTGATAACACCAACTCCTCCAACAGCCTAATCACAGAAAAGCATCTCACCAAGATGACCATGAGGAAGACTCCTGCAGGTTGGATAATGGCCAATCAAGCTCCTCATGCTATTGCTGCTGAATATGTTGAGGACCAACAAGTAGCAGATTCTGGAGATGAAGAAGAAGGACATCCTCAACAGCCTTTGCACTCCCAATTTGAGTCCTTAATGATAGAAAAAATGGACTCTTTGATCAAAATACAAGAAGACTTCAAAGCTGAAACCCATGAAGCTTTAGAAGAAATTAGGGATAGGCTAGATTCAATAGAGACAAACATGAATGATGCTGCTTCTGCAGAATTTTAGGCCTATGTAATTTGCTATTTTAGTTTTTATCCTTTTATGTTTCTTTTTAAATTCTGTTTGCTTTAAAAATCCAATCTGTAATGGCTCCCTTATGCATCAATATAATCTTTTTATTTCATTTTCCGCTGTGCCTTAAGTATTTTTGACTTTTAACAAGCCAAATAGGGGGAGAAATGTTTGATTAAGGGGGAGAATTGAATGAAGAAAGGTGTTCTGCATAACCCTCTGTTTGCCCCTGTTTTTGTTTCATTTTTGCCCAAAAATTCGAAACTGAATGGATGCTGAAATTTAGGGGGAGCTGTTGTGTTAAAATGGATTTAATCAATGCATATGACTTATAATTGAATGCTACTTGAATCACAAATGCTTTTAAAACTTGTCTTGGCAAAGGGATTGAAAATTTTCAGGTTTTGAAAAGCTCAATGTTCTTCAAATTAATTCGACAATTAACTCCAAGCCTTACTGTTAATCAACTGGAGATTTGGCATGTTTAAAGCCAAAAAGGGGGAGATTGTTGGTTTCAAAGAAGTCACTTGAAGAATGGACAAGAGATCAAGCTTGGTTTTGAACTTTCAACATGCCTTGAAGACTTGAAGATTAATTGTGATTAATTGTAAAAGGAAGAAGCATCTCTGGTGATCCAAGTGCATTGCATTCATATCATTCATTTAGATTTTTAATCAGAGTCATAGAATTCACAAGGCTTTGATAAATTGACTAAGTGTTTGAATTAAAACAAAGGTTTTTGGAAAAATACAAGTTTCTACTATTTTAATCGATTACCTAAGCATATAATCAATTACTTTGTTCTTAGCTCTTTCTGGAAAACTCTTCAAGAACAATGTAATCAATTACGTATCGGATTAATCGGTTATCTTACCTTAGTCTACATATAAAACTGCCTTGATAAACATTTTAATCGATTACCAATAAACTGTAATCGATTACAATGGCCAAATAGAAAACTTCAGTCCACTGCCTTAATCGATTACCAATGTCAGTAATCGATTACATTATAAGCCTCTACTTAACTATTTGTTATACAATAATCGATTACCAAAATCCGTAATTGATTACATAGTTCATTTGGTTGTTTCTAGTTTTATGAAGCTGTCTGTCTTAATCGATTACAAAATACGGTAATCGATTACACAGTGTATTTCAAGCTACACTCTCAACTGCAAGTTTCTTAAAGCTCACTGTGTTAATCGATTACAAGATGGAATAATCGATTATTTAGTTCGTTGCCCATGCCCAGAATTTTATTGAACAGATTAATCGATTACATATGCTAAAGAATCGATTACATAAGTGAAATAATCGATTATTGGGCGCGTTTAATTGATTACTGACAGTTGTAAAAGTTTGTTATAAATAGAACCCTTACTGTGCTTGATTTGTAACTTGTCAATTTTGAATTTTGAGCTAACATAAAGCATTCTAAATACTTTCTTGGGGTTTTCTGGGTTCTGGGATTTCTTGCTGATATTAAAACATCTATGGGTTATTGATTGATTCATGAAGCGAGAAAGGTCTTTTCAAAGCTTAAGGAATGAGTTGTTCTGAGTTTTGTGTTCATCTTTAAACCTGATTCATTCATTCATATGCATTATCATTCACTGGATCATCAGGTGATTTCTTTCCTTAGCTTTGTGTTTGTAACTTTGTTTTGATTTGTATTTGAATTTCTATTGTAATTGGGTTTCTTGCATGTAATCTAGAGACGGGGTTTCTCTAGGGGTGTGCTGAGTAGTGTTCTCAGTGGGTTGGTCTCTAAGAACCTAATAGGGTTTTAGGTTTCTGAACTTTATCTAGGGTTGATAAAGGGAGACTTTGTAATAACTTGTAAGACTGAAAATTGCAATAGTGGAACTCCATTCTAGTGTTGAGTGGAAGAAAACTGGATGTAGCTTCATAGTGTTTGAAGTGAACCAGTATAAATCTCTTGTGTCTTGTGTTTAAATTAGTGCTTGCTTATTTTCCATATATACATTGATTGTCTTGCCTTGCTTATCAATTTAATCTTGAACAATTGCATACCTTGGGCTGAGCATTTGATTGAATAAGTATTCTTGGTTTTAAAAGTGATAAAGATCCTAAGGGAAACTCTGATTTTGTTAAAGGAAATTTTTAATTTACCAAGCCTAACCAATTCACCCCCCCTCTTGGTTAAGTGTGAAGTGTTCCTATCTTTTACAGTAACATGGCATTTGATGAAGCAGGTATGGAAAGGAAGCTTCAGTTGCAAGAACTTGAAGAGATCCGCTTAGAAGCCTATGAGAATTCCAAGATTTACAAAGAGAGAGTGAAGAGATTTCATGACTCAAGGATTATTAGAAAGGAGTTCCATAGTGGCCAAAAAGTGCTTTTGTTTAATTCTCGCCTTAAGCTTATTTCCGGTAAACTGCGATCTAGATGGGATGGACCTTTTGTTATTACTAATGTTTTTCCCCATGGTGCAGTTGAGATTAAAAATGAAGTTACCGGCAAAGTCTTCAAGGTCAATGGTCACCAACTCAAAGTATTTCATGAAAGCCCTCAAGTGGAGGAGGAGCTTGTGGCGGACATCTCTTTGGTCTCGCCAATTTTGCGTGATGAAGCATCTTGAATGACATTTCGGGAGTTTCCTTTTCCCTTCTTTTATTTGTTGTCTCTTTGTTTGCATTTCTTTGTATGCTTACATTGAGGACAATGTACATTTCAAGTGTGAGGTGAAGGATTCAAAAAAATCTGTTTTTTTTTTTCTGGTTATATTGTCTGTTTTCTGTTTTCTGCTTACGTTTCTTTTTATACATTTTATTTTCTGTTTATCTGTCTGTTTTAGTTTTTGAATCTGTATGTTTCTATTTTTTGTCTGTTTATATTGCTGTTTTTGTTTCTGTTGCTATTTTTATTGAATTTAGGCACTTTTTCATGTTTTTCATAAGATTTCTAACTTGCATAAATTGTGAGAAATGTTAAAAATTTGGTTGGATTGAGAGGTTTCATGCTTGATGTGAATCATTGTTGCAATTGTTGAAGTGATAAGTAGATTTGAGAAATAGAATTTAAGATGAATCATGTGTGATAGAATTATGCCTTGTGAGTTTTTGAGCCTTTGTGGATATGTTCTTTCATGTGTGAATTCACCCTTGTGCTAGATTACTCTATGTTTTGTCTTGCTTCTTTTGACATTCCTTGTTGCACATACTTTGATTGAGATGATTTAGGCCTTCTTTCTTTTAGCCACTAGCCAAATAAACCTATCCTTGTGTTGATATCCTTTGTCACCCCTTTTTGAGCCTTTAGCCTTTTCTTTCTTATATAGCTCATTGCAAACTAAAAAAAATGGAAAACCATGTTATCCTAGCTTTAGGGAGGAAAGGGGTTTTGGAATTGTTTTGGGAGTGAGTTTCAAACAAGTGTGGGGTATTTTTATTTGCTTTTGTTTTGATTTGAAAAGAAAAAAAATGATGATGAGAAAAGAATAGAAAAGAAAAGAAATAGTTTACAAAGCAAACGTTCAAAGAAAAAAATGCATAAACAAGGAAAAAGAAAAGCAAAGAAAAAGCAATAAAATTGTTATGGTTGATTTTCATCCTTGTAAATTGCTTTAAATCTCATTTCTTTGTTTCTACCCCCTCTTTTAACTTGTTGGCCTACTCCCTAATGCCCCTCTTTTCTCTTAGTTTAGCCTAAATATCCTTTTCTTATCCACCTTTACCTAAGTCATTCATTAGAAGCCTATAAAGTCCTTTTGATCTTTTGATGCATGTGTATTTCAAGTTAAATGAACTAGAGTCTTGTCAATACTTGGATGTGCTAGTTACATGTGGTGTTTGAGTGTAAACACAAAGCCATACACATTATATGAGGTTGCATGTTGCCTTTGAGAGATTTCTATCACCTTGGTACATTCTTAATTCTAAACTTGACTACTTTCTCACTTTGCACTTTGTGATCATGTTTTCATGGATTGTTTGTTACCGTAATATCATTCTTCCGTCTTTCATCTTTCTCACTTTTGTGAATTGTTAGGATCCTTTGAAAAATATTTGTGCCTTGTTCTTACCTTTCTTTTAGTTTTTGATTTACTTTAGTTTGAAATTTTCTCTTAGTCTTTCTTTTAGTTTTGCCTAGGAGTGCAAATGTTTAAGTGTGGGGTATTTTGATGGAGTGCCTTTAGTTAAATATTTTTCTATCATTCTTAGCTTATTTGAATTCTCTTGGACTTTTATTTTCCCATTCTAATTCAGTTTTTGTCTTAGGCAAGTTAGTGGGCTGAATTGCTAATTGTTGCATATTTTCGGATCTTATGCTCACTTGACATATCTGCCTTGTACAGGACCTACAGAGCTCTACAGAACTCTGAATTGAGCATTCTTGTAGTCCTTGGAAAGATAACGAAAAGATCTACAAGTTTTCCACAAATAAGCCAAGGCCAATTCTGCCATTTGGAGGGTTATTTTAGGCTTTGAAGTCAGAACCACTGCACTTGTATTTTGGGCTGCGAGTTGGACTTTTTATTGGTGTAAATAGCATAAATAATTAGAATTGATGGGTTGCTCATGGCCCATTATTTGTTTTAGACTTAGTCACTATATATTAGTGACATTAGAAGGAATTACAACATTACATTTCATTTTACACAAACAGTTTTACATTTTTCTTTTCCACTTTTTAGAATCAAAACCATTTTATTTTCTCTCAACTGTTCTTCCTTGTTCTTCATTTTTGTTTTCCTTTCTTCAATTTTCGTGCACTTATTTCATGGGGCTTTCATTGGTGATGATCATAAAAGGCTAAATAATCAATCAATCCAAGGATCCAACCCAAGCAAGGGAATAATTTGAGTTCTGGTTTAGTATTTCGAATTCTGTGTGAATGTTCACTTTCTTCTTCAATTGCTATTCTGTTTTCATGATTATGAATGCGTTTAGGATTGAAAGCGGATTAGATTATGGATTCATTTCCTAATTTTTAATATAAATCACAGATTAATTGGATGGATGATATTTCAATTAGGGTTGTGGTTTCAATTAATTTAGGGGTTAATTCGATTGAACTGCTTCTAATGTAATTGAATGAACTTGCACAATAGGATAAATTTCTGAGAACGATGATGATTCGAATAGCTTGGTTTGGTGAATTGGATTGATGCGCTTTAATCTGTTTTACATTACTTGTTATCAATTCTGTTAGTTTTTGCATTAATCTTTAATTGTAGTTTGTGTTTTTGCAATTTTCATTTAGCGCATGCAAACTGTTCGACAAAAATCCCCCTCTTATTTACTAGTGAATTGAAGTTGGAACCATATTGATTGTGTCTCTGAGTCGACCTAGGTTAATCCTGTGCTACAGAATTAGCTTAGTTTAATTGTTTTGAAGCCATATGACAAACGCTTATCACACATCTCATGCACAAATGTATATCAGCCATGCACATCTCATGCACTCGGACGTATATGAATTATCGAGAAGCTTATCCCGGATGAGTCTTACACTCTCATATATGGTCTGCTTCCCAGGCTAGAGGACTTCCTCAATCACAATACAAACATCACAGTGCAAATCATTTACATGTATGTTTCAATCAAAAAGCAGTAACACACAATTTAAATACACGCACTGCATCATACAATAACCATAACTCCCAAGGAGTATTGTGGAACACAATCAAGAGAGCCAACTCCAAAGAACAGAGAGCTTACCTTCTCTGATTCCAGCACCTATCCTCTCAACCGAGTGTTTACCACCACCGATATCTTCTTTATCAAGCCCTACACCAGGCAAGAAAGATATAAAGAACGGTTCTCAACTTTTTCATGAAAAGAACCCAGTTCTTTTCCAGATCTCAACCACATACCACCAACCAATGACTTGTAAACCCCATAAAGATCTATCTGAGCATAACAAAATACCCAAAACCCAGAAAAGTTAGCTTTCAAGGTTGAACCTTCATCACAACAACCTCCTAAGCATACTTTTCCAAAGAAACAACACCCAAAAAAACAACCCTAACTCATATGGGTCATTTTTTCTCTTAAAACCAAACTCAAAGATACGGTGAAACGTACATATCTTACCTTAAAAACAACAAGGAAGGCTAGAGGACATCTTCTCCAAGGTTAGACGTCCTTATTGTGCCTTCTACTCCTTAAAGGTTGAAACTTTAAACTTTCCTTTGGAGAATTGATCTCCTCGCCCAATGATTTTCACCACTAACAAATGTTGGAAACAAGTTTGTAAGATGATTCTCTTAAATCCTTATGTTGGATGTGAAGCTTTTAGGTTAAGGAAAGGTTATCTAGGAAGCTTTTCTCACTTTAACAATGGAGGAAGTATGGAATAGAGAGAGAAAGTGTTTTAGCAAAGACGGTGAAAATAAATTTTCTACTGAAATATCTCACTCATGCATATCTTAAATATCCTGAAAATTGACACGCGTTAGATCGTACTATGAGGATCTTCCAGCGTCAAAACAAACAGCAAAGAGCCAACACATGTAACTTGTGTAAAGTGAATATGTAGAGATATTTGACTATCGGGTTGGGTCTACTGTTTGGCAAGTCAATTTATTATACCTCATATACAGGTTACGTGTGACTACCTGAGTTCTCTAAACCCTAGTGACGCTGCCAGGTTGGATTTATATATATATTGAGTGCAACTTCACTACCATACCCCGGGTTCCTAAAGACTCATTCCAACCACAAGGCTAAGTCCGGGTTTGATAGAGGACCAAGTCAAGCCAAAGGTCTAGAAGGGGAGCTTGAAGCACTTCCTTTGGTGAGCTTCATAGGACCAATGACAAGAGCTAGGACTCAAGCACTTCAAGACCATATACAAGCCAACTTGGGCAAGCATGAAGTTACAAACCTTATCAAGGACGACAAGAGCTGGATTTTGGTGTCTCAAGTCCACTTTAATTCAATAAATTCCAACACTTGTTAAGAGAAATTCAATAAAACATTTGTAAATAAGTAGTTACTGCTTTAATCGATTATTTGGGCTTGGTAATCGATTACAAGATGTTTAGAAGCAATCAGGAATCATAGCCTTTCTGCCGTAATTTATTATTTCATCGAAATAATCGATTACCAGGAAACCAGTTGAAAGCAGGAAGTATAACCTTACTGCCTTAATCGATTATTTCGTTAGTGTAATCGATTATTTTCAGTTTCTTACTGATTTAATCGATTACCAAAACGAATTAATTGATTATATCAGTTTCAGATGGTTACTGCACAGTTTTTGGAAGCCAAAAGTCACTTATGTAAAGCTTGTCCTACAAGCTACGTTTTGGGCTTCATTTTAGCTTACATCTACATTTCATTTAGGGTTAATTAGCTTAATAATTTGTGGCCTATATAAGGTCCCAAAAACTGAATGTAAAGGGGATCTTTGGATGATTAATGCAATTGCTGAATTGTGGTGAGAGTTTTCTCCCTTTGTTCTTAGTCAAGAACTTCTTGTTTCTTATCAATGGCTTCTAAGCTATTGTGGTGATTCTTGCAAGACTTATTGGAATTCCTATTCCATGGTGTCATCCCCAACCCATTTCTATTCTTCTTCCATAACCCATTTCTGAATTTAGAAAACATAAACAACCCCATTCAAGGAGAGAGTTCCCTACTCTGTTTTGAGTGAATTGAAGATTGAGTTCCATTGCAAGGAAGATCAGGGCAAACAGGACTTGCTTCAATTTTGGAGTCCATCAGGGTTATACAGCAAGTACATATTGTTTTAATTGATTATGAATGCTTATGTAATCGATTGCATAAGAACCCGTCCTGGGTACTATAGTATGTCCAAGGTTCCGCCCTCCTCTAACCTCAACCGACCTAATCCGAGTTCTTACCTTGGTACTTCACAAGTCCAAGGTTCCTTTCAACCACGTCTGGGTTCCCTACCCGGTAACTCTACCAAAAAGGGTTACGAGCTCTTCCCGTCTCTCAACCTGGTAGCTTTTACAAGTCACCCACATACGAGCTCTTCCGAGATCACAACTCAGTAACACATCCGAGCTCATTCGATATTACAGCTCGGTCCTCAAAGAAAAGGAATACATAAGCTCTACCGAGACCACAACTCGGTCCTTCTAGGAAAAGGAATTACGAGCTCAACCGACTTCGCTACCCGGTCATTTTTTCCTTCCTTTTTCGGGTTCCTTTCTATACATCAGTGCTTTTCCCCAAAAGTGCTATGTATATACACCACTTACGTGGCAAAAACCCGGTCATGTAGTAACCCAGTCTTCCTCTAATACTGCTATATACCACGATCCTAGATTTTAAGAAGGTGTTATCTACACCCCCTTTTTATCCGAGCTCCAGTTCACACCCTCCCTTGAGTACACCTGGTCGCACGAACCTGGTTTTTAAGAGATGCTATCCACACCCCTTATTGTCCGCGTTCCAAAATGCACCCCCTTAAAATGAAAACTCGGTCACAATAGCCCAGATTATCGCAGGGTCATTATACTCATCACCCCAAACAAGGGCACACTGATGCATTATCCGACATCTCATGTCAACACAAACTATCACAATGGCACCTCAATGTATGACCCAAGCCCGGGCTCAACTCGACCCGGGTAGGATAATGTCATACACCCCCATGGGTATTTATGTATATCCAAATGCATTTAGATTACCTATGGGCACCACTGTATAGACCGGCGCAGGAGTAATCCCTTCCTGGCTGGTGTCGCTATACACCTCTCCATGGTATCAATGTATTCAATAACTCAAGCCAATACAATGACCAATCTCAATGTAGTCACATTATTCAAAAACATACACGTAAAATGGTGTGAGGTTTTAGATGTCCGAGTTGTTATTCAGCTATAACAACTTTGAAGAAAGAATCCGAACAAGGTTGGAGGAAGGCGAATAAGGTCGGTCCAGATCGGTATAGCTCGGTCAAGGTTTGGACAAAGGAGTAAAAGTAGACAAGAGTGGTCAGGGTCAGAAGAAGTTGGTAGAGGTCGGACAAGGTCAGTAAAAGTTTGGTTAAAGGGTATCAAGGGAACTCAGTAGCTCTATTCCCAAGAATACACGAGCTCTGCCGAGTAAGTAACCCATAGCTCTTTTCCCAAGGACATACGAGCTTTGTCGAGTAAGTAACTCGGTAGCTCACAAAGAAAAGACTTTGAACTTAGTAGTTCTAAAGATAACAGCTCACCCCCAGGTAAGGAACTCGGTCTCTTTAAAGATAGAAAAGAATGAACTTCTAGAGTTGACACGTGTTTGGAATCCGGTTTCTCTAGGGAAGAAAAGAATGAGCTTCTAGGGACGACACGTGTATGGAACTCGGTCGTTCTAAAAGAAAGAACACAAATTCAACTGAGTGGAGGAACCCGATAGCTCTCATCCTAAGAAGACACGAGCTCATCCGAGTTAGGGAACCCGATGGCTCTATTCCCTAGAAGACACGAGCTCATTCGGGTAGAGGAACCCGGTAGCTCTCTCTCAAATGACTTCAAACTTCAAGGTACACCCCCAGGTAAGGAACCCGGTATTTCTAAGGAAAAAGAAAGCGAGCCTTAGAAGCTCTCAAGGAAAACAACCCCGGGTTAGTAACCCGATATACAATTGTTCGCCAACAAGAACTAGGTTACGTTCTGCATGCATACATGCATGCTACGTAAACCATTCAACCCGACATACCCATCCCGATAGCCAACATCACAACACAAGGGATTGACACGTATATTTAACTCAGTCTACCCATCTCGGTAGCCGACATCCCAAACACAAGGGATTAATACACATACTTAACTCGGCCTACCTATCCCGGTAGCCGACATCTCAATCTCAAGGGAGTACTACACCTACTAACTCGGCCTACCCTTCCCGATAGTCGAGGTCACAACAACAGTTTAATATATATATATATATATATATATATATATATATATACACAACATGCTCAGTCCGACTTACCCAACCCGGTAGTCGTCTTCTTTACAAACTCATCACATAAAAACATCATCAAGTTATTTCACGCATAACACCAAAACACTTATACATATCTCATCCCAACCATGATATCTAAAATCATCATTAACACAATAAACTCCCCTTACCTTAATAGGGATTCTTTTCTTTCATTCTAATGTGTCTTTTATTCGAACACTGGCTCTCACAATGACCAGCAAAGGTTGGACTCCGTTCACGAATCCTTCTTAACGGAGACGATTTTCCACTGCTGCTATGGTGGTTCTCAAAAATTTTAAGTGGAAGAAAAGAAATTTCTGGGTGCAAGGTTTTAAAAGAGAAAAAGAAGAGAAATACGCAAAGAAGTGAGAGTGAATCGTGCTTTCGCTTCCTGCACTGCTATTTAT
Source organism: Glycine latifolia (assembly GCA_013407115.1). Lineage (NCBI taxonomy): Eukaryota > Viridiplantae > Streptophyta > Magnoliopsida > Fabales > Fabaceae > Glycine > Glycine latifolia. Next base: position 25,823,421 of record CM023946.1, on the reverse strand, counting down.
AGACGGAGCTATGAGGCAAGTTTCCAACAACTTGAATCAGCTAGCTACCACAGCCACCATAGCTGCCCACTTGCGTGACCAACAGTCACCAAAGCCACCACCGTTATACGTGCATAGACAACTTTATTTCAGCCACAAACTTTGACTTACACTCCTTAAGCAAAAATATCAATGCACACACACTTTTCAGCAATAATTATACTAAACAATTAATTAACACAAATATCTTTCAACTTGTAAATTTCAGGGTGTTACAGTAATCGATTAACACAGTCAGGACTTGTTTTGTGTTTGTAATAAGTAATCGATTACTCAATGCTTGTAATCGATTATTTTGTTCTTCAAGGCTCAAGTAATAGATTACCAATTTGTGGTAAACGATTAAGGTAGTCAAAAAGAGTTTTTCCAAAATCTTAAAACCATGAGCACTTGGCTTTTATGCAATTATGAAATCTCAAAGTTTTTTCACAAACCATGTGCTTTTTGTAAAACCATGAATGCAAGCCAATGAATGATGTTTATGCAATGCTATGGATCATAGGATGAAACTCTCATACATCTAAATATTACAAATGATTTCAATTGAAAGGCATGTTAAAAGATAAAGCTCATTCAAGCCTCAACATACATCTTGATCCTTCTTCAAGCTCCCTCTGTATCTAACAGTAAGAAGTCGTGGAAGAAGGTGAAGAATGTGAAGAGGTGAACCAATAAGAGATAATCATTTGGGGAGCACTAAGATGACAATCCCTATGTTTCAAGGAATAAATGATCATGATTTGTATTTGGAGTGGGAGAGAAAGGTTGAACATGTATTTGATTGCCATAATTATTCTAAGGAAAAAAAGGTTAAACTATTTGTTATTGAATTCACTGATTTGGTGGGATCAACTTGTGACTAGTAGGCGCAAGAATGGTAAACGACCTATTAGTAAATGGGAGGAGATGAAGATTGTCATGAGAATGAGATTTGTACCTAGCCATTATCTTAGGGATTTGTACAGGAAATTGAAAACTCTAACTCAAGGTTCCATGAGTGTGGAGGACTACTACAAGGAGATTGAAATAGCCATGATTAGTGCCAATGTTGAAGAAGACTGTGAGACAACTATGACTAATTCATTGGAGGTCTAAATAAGGAGATAGCCAATGTGGTAGAATTGCAGCATTATGTGGAGATGGAGGACTTGATACACAAATCTATTTAAGTGGAAAGGCAATTGAAAGCTAAGAGTAACTTTAAATTTGCTTCCACTTTTTCATGGAAGTCAAATTAGAAAAACAACAAATTTGTGACAAAGTCAAAAGATGAAGCTAAGTCCAAAAATTCATTTGTTGCACCTAAAGGTGAAATGGAAATTAATTCATCTTCTAGATTTCGTGATATCAAATGTTCCAGGTGTCAAGGAGTTGGACATAGCACTTCTCAATGTCCAAATAAAAGAGGTATGATATTGTTGGATAATGGAGACATAGAGAGTGAGATCTCAAGTGATGATGAAAGGCCACCATTGGAGGATTGCAATGATGTTGATGTTATTGAACCTGTAAATGGAGATGTGCTTGTTATTATGTGTTCTCTTAACATGCAACCTAAGGTAGGAGTTGATGAAGAGCAGCGTCAGCATATTTTTCATACAAGATGCCACATAAAAGGCAAGGTATGCAATTTGATCATTGATAGTGGAAGTTGTACTAATGTTGCTAGCACCTTGTTGGTTGAAAAATTGGGTTTGCCCACATTAAAGCACTCTAATCCATATAGACTTTAGAGGCTGAATGATTGTGAAGACATAAGGGAGACCAAACAAGTGTTGGCTTTTATCTATCAAAGGACTCTTTTCTTGGATTTTCTTTTCTTTTTCTCTTTTCAATCTCATTTTTTAATTTGATCCTCACCTCACTTGGGGACAAAGGTGAGAGAACTACCTTTTTACCTTTATGTAAGAAAGAATATCGATTGGTGATCCCATTGTGGATAATATATGGATCATATTGCCATGGTCTACCAAGAAAAACATGGCCAATTTCCATGGGAACCATATCACAAAGCACTTCATGAACATATTTTCCAATGGAGAATGTAAGCAACACTTGCTTATCTACAACCAACTCACCATTGTCACTCAACCATTGCAATTTATAAGGCTTAGGATGAGGGGTGATTTTTAAACCAAGCATCTCCACTAATCTAGTGCTTGCAACATTGGTACAACTTCCTCCATCAATGATAAGAGAACAAACCTTTCCATTCACCAAGCGTCGAGAATGAAAAATGTTGTCTTTTTGTGTATCATTCCAATCTTTGCACAAGCTTTCCATGAGTCGTCTTACCATCAAAGATCTCCTTCTTTTGGTGGAAGAAAACCATCATCGTCCCCTGATATGCTTCCAGCATATAGTAGTTTTTAGGATTAATTGATTAATAAGTTGTTTAAGAATGAGTAAATTAGATTAGGATTTGGTAAATTATGACTTAATTGCATATTAATTTAATTTCTTAGTTATTGTGTCATTTAGGAACCAACAAGAGAGGAAAAGAAGCAAAAAGAGTGAGCTAGTGCTCTCGAACAAGCCACGCTAATCGCGTGGACTCCCACGCGATCAGCGTGGCTTGTTCGAGAGCACTAGCTTGCTCTTTTT
>CM023946.1:25742059-25805321 GCA_013407115.1 Glycine latifolia | reverse complement strand
TTGCAGAAATGGATCTAAAAGGAAAAGGTAGAGGAATTAGAGGAGTATGCTTTGGTGCAAAATCTGATTTAGCACCAAAGCATACTCCTCTAATTCCTCTACCTTTTCCTTTTAGATCCATTTCTGCAAAGAAAGTGGAATTTGATTCTGATTTGCTTGATATTTTCAGGAGGGTTGAAGTCAACATTCCCCTATTGGATGCCATCAAATAGATTCCGAAATATGCAAAGTTTTTGAAGGATTTGTGCTCTCATAAAAGGAAGATGATGGGAGATGAGCAAGTGAAGATGGAGATGAATGTATCTGAATCCATACAGGGCAAGACTGTTGATTCCATGCCACTATCCACCTTGCCACAGAAGTGCAAGGATCCTGGCACTTTCACTGTTCCATGCACCATTGGAGATATTACTTTTGCAGATGCCATGTGTGATCTTAGAGCCTCCATTAATGTCATGCCCACATCAGTTTACAGATCACTACATCTTGGTGATTTGAAACCCACTGGTGTTGTTATTCACTTAGCCAACAGGAGTGTTGCGCTTCCACTTGGACTTATTGAAGATGTGCTGGTGCAAGTTAATAATTTGATTTTTCCTGCAGATTTTTACATACTGGATATGGAGAATGAGTCTTCCAGCCATGGTTCCACATTGATCCTAGGGAGACCATTCTTGATGACAGCTAGGACCAAAATTGATGTGTATGCAGGAACTTTGTCCATGGAGTTTAGTGATGACGTTGTCCAATTTAACATTTTTTAGGCCATAAGACATCCTGTAGAGGAACATTCTGTCCTTCTTCTTGATATCATTGATGTTGCAGTAGATAGTGTAGATATTTCTGATTTACTGATTTTTCTTATTCTTCTGATTTTTCTGATTTTGATCTTGGTTCTTGTAATTGTACCTGTGATGATTATACTATTGCATGCAGTATTTGTGCGAAGATTTCCTCCGTACTTCACTCTGATTGTGTTGCAGGTACAAATACAGGTTCTGAGTCTACTATCCCACTTCCCTTAGCCCCCAGTTTTTCCTTGCCTTCCACCATTCAGCCACCTTCCTTGGAGCTGAAGTCACTACCTGAGCACCTCAAATATGCATATTTAGATGATGCTCAGCAATTACCAGTCATCATATCTAGCAGTCTGTCACTTGAGCATGAAGAGAAGCTGTTGCATGTTTTGAGAGGCCACAAAAAGGCCATTGGATGGACCTTTGCTGACCTTCCTGGAGGATGATTCTAGGCCGGTGAGGCAGCCACAGAGAAGGCTGAATCCTACTATTCTGGATGTGGTGAAGAAGGAAGTGACAAAGCTACTAGCTGCAGGGATCATCTATCCCATCTCAGATAGCCCTTGGGTTTCACCTGTCCAAGTGGTTCCTGAGAAGTCGGGTCTCACAGTTGTGAAGAATCAAGATAATGAGCTGATTCCGACTAGAGTGGCCAATAGTTGGCGAGTTTGCATTGATTACAGGAGACTCAACCAGGCCACTCGCAAGGACCATTTCCCTCTTCCCTTCATTGATCAAGTTTTAGAGAGGTTGGTAGGTAAATCACATTATTGCTTTCTTGATGGTTTTTCTAGTTACATGCAGATTCATATTACACCAGAGGATCAACACAAGACCACATTCACCTGTCCATTTGGCACATTTGCTTACACCCGGATGCCTTTTGGCCTATGCAACGCACCTGACACCTTCCAAAGGTGCATGGTAAGCATATTTTCTGATTTATTAGAGAGTTGCATGGAGGTGTTTATGGATGATTTCACTGTTTATGGTTCCTCTTTTGATGCATGTTTGGATAGTCTCTCTAGAGTGCTTGACCGATGTATTAAGACTAACCTTGTTCTTAACTTTGAGAAATGTCATTTTATGGTGCATGATGGTATACTCTTAGGGCATTTGGTCTCTAGTAGAGGTCTTGAGGTCGATAAGTCCAAGATTGATGTGATTACTTCTTTGCCTTACCCCGCTTCAATGTGGGAAGTACATTCTTTTCTTGGACATGCAGGTTTTTATAGGAGATTCATTCAGGATTTCAGTAAGATTGCATTGCCATTGTCCAAGTTTCTCCAAAAGGACGTAGACTTTACATTTGACCAACCTTGCAAAGAGGCATTTGAGGGATTGAGGAAGAAGCTGACTACCTCTCCCATCATGCAGCCACCAGATTGGGAGCTTCCCTTTGAGCTGATGTGTGACACCTCTAATTATGCACTTGGGGCTGTGTTGTCACAAAGAGTTGGTAAACTCTCCCATGTCATTACTTATGCTTCACGCACTTTAGATGCAGCCCAAGTTAACTATACCACCACTAAGAAGGAGATTTTAGCTATTGTTTTTGCTTTAGATAAATTTAGATCTTATTTGCTTTGCTCCTATATCACTGTCTTTACTGACCATGCATCTTTGAAGTACCTCTTGAAGAAGCCTGATGCTAAACCTAGATTGATCAGGTGGATGCTTCTTCTTCAGGAGTTTGACCTCGAGATTAAGGACAGAAGTGGTGCAAAAAACTTGGTTGCTGATCACTTGAGCAGGATTGAAGGACCTCTTGAGTCTTTTCCCATTCATGATAATTTCCCTGATGAGCATTTGATGCATTTGCATTCATCACATGTTACACCTTGGTTTGCTAACATTGTCAATTTCATTGTTGCATCTGTTATTCCACCTCATGCATCTAGGTCCCAAATAGATAAACTTAAGAGTGATGCTAAATATTATGTTTGGGATGATCCTTATTTGTGGAGATTTGGTAGTGACCAAGTAATCCGAAGGTGTGTGCTTGATCATGAGATTCAGTTTATTCTTCAGTTTTGTCATGGAACACCTACCGGAGGTCATTTTGGTCCTCAGAGAACCGCTAGGAGGGTATTAGACTGTGGGTTCTTTTGGCCCACCCTGTTTAGAGATGCTCATAACTTTACCATCACTTGTGAGCAGTGTTAGAGAGCAGGAGGAACCATTACACATAGACATGAGATGCCTCAGCAACCCATTATTTTTTGTAAGATTTTTTATGTCTGGGGTATTGATTTTATGGGTCCATTTCCTGCTTCTCATGGTTTTTCATATATTTTGCTTGCTGTTGATTATGTTTCTAGATGGGTTGAGGATAAGGCCACCAGAACTAATGATTCTAAAGTTGTTGTGGATTTTGTAAGATCCAACATTTTCTGCAGGTTTGGTGTGCCTAGAGCCATTATTAGTGACCAAGGGAGCCATTTCTGTAACCGGTCATTGGCATCCTTGCTTAAGCAGTATGGGGTTGTGCATAGAGTTGCTACAACTTATCATCCCCAAACTAATAGGCAAGCAGAGGTTTTTAACAGAGAGATCAAGCAAGTGTTACAGAAGGTGGTGCACCCAAACAGGAAGGATTGGAGCAAGCTACTTGAGGATGCTTTATGGGCTCACAGGACCGCTTAACGGACACCTTTGGGGATATCTCCCTATAGGGTGGTTTTTAGTAAGGCATGCCACCTACCGGTGGAGATTGAGCACCGCGCTTATTGGGCAGTGAAGAGTTGTAACATGGCATTTGATGAAGCGGGTATGGAAAGAAAGCTTCAGTTGCAAGAACTTGAAGAGATCCGCTTAGAAGCCTATGAGAATTCCAAGATTTACAAAGAGAGAGTGAAGAAATTTCATGACTCTAGGATTCTTAGAAAAGAGTTCCATAGTGGCCAAAAAGTGCTTTTGTTTAATTCTCGCCTTAAGTTTATTTTCGATAAACTCCAATCTAGATGGGATGGACCTTTTGTTATTACTAATGTTTTCCCCATGGTGCAGTTGAGATTAAAAATGAAGTTACCGGCAAAGCCTTCAAGGTCAATGGTCACTGATATGCTTCCAGCATATAGTAGTTTTTAGGATTAATTGATTAATAAGTTGTTTAAGACTGAGTACATTAGATTAGGATTTGGTAAATTATTATTTAATTGCATATTAATTTAATTTCTTAGTTATTTTGTCATTTAGGAACCAACAAGAGAGGAAAAGAAGCAAAAGGAGCAAGCTAGTGCTCTCGAACAAGCCACGCTAATCGCGTGGACTCCCGCGCGATCAGCGTCAGAGGGTAAAGATCAAATATTCAGTTTGAAGAGTCCAAGCGAGTAGCGCCAACCACCACGCCAGTCACGCTAGATGCTGAAAACCAAACTGCCAACTCGAATTAACCACGCTATTAGCGTGGCCATCCACGCGAGTAACGTGGGACTACCAAAGGTTAACCTCTCAGCTCGAACAAGCCACGCCATTAGCATGGACATCCACACGAGTAGCGCCATGATATCAGACTCAAGCCTTTAGTTCGAATGACCCATGCGATCAGCGTGGTATCTCACGCCATTAGCGCCAGAGTTTCAGAACAGCTTAATCAATTCGCACAACCCACGCGATCAGCGTTGGACTCCACGCTAGTCGCGCCACAAGCTCGATATTTCTTGAATTAAAATATTTGACACTGATTTAGCTTGGGGAACAGTTCGTCATTACTGGATTTAAACCTAGAACGTATGGGGGATAAAAGGAGACCTCTGGGTCACAAAGAAACAGCTTTTTGCTTAACCTCATGAAGAATTTCTGCAGAAGAAGCCATTGAAGAACCTTGGTAGAAGATTGGAAGCATTGAGGAATTACAGAACAACAACTCTGTGTAATCTTTTCTTTTCCTCTGGCAATTTCTCTCTAGGAACATGTTAGTCATGGAAGTGATACCAATTCTGAGTATGCTTGGCTAAATTCTTGATTGGTTTTAATAAGAATTACCATGATTGCTTTGTTTTATTTTGTTCTTCACTGCATTATTCTTAATTGGGACTGGTCATTCTATTAAGATGTTTAGTGTTAGGATTCACAATAGGGATATTGGGATTCTAGTTTCTGAAATGAGTAAAACAACAATTTATACATTGCCTACGGATAGGGATGTGTGGTTGCAGTAATTTCAGAATGTGTTTGCTAAATGCTTGGTTTAAGAAGGAATCACTAAGGGATTAGGGTTTTTAATTTCACCAAAGGGTTAAATTACTAAGGGATTAGGATTTAGCTATTCATGTGAGAATACATCAGCTGAGCAATTAGAAATAATTCAAGTTAATAATCAATTGAAGCATAGAAGGAAGGAATCATAGGGGATTGCGCTTAACCACAATTATCTCTCAACACTGTAGTAAAATCAAATTAAGATTAGTTTACATTCTTGTTAAAATTCTGTCATTTTATTTACGTTACTTCAATACAAACTCAACAAATTCTCTTAACTTATTATTTGTCTTCCAATTTCCAAGACATTAGGTTACCATAAAATTGCATTCAATCCATGTGGAGACAATACTTGACTTACTCACTTTATTACTTGAATTGAACGGTACACTTGCCAAATTTCGCAAGGAAGCTTCAGTTGCAAGAACTTGAAGAGATCCGCTTAGAAGCCTATGAGAATTCCAAGATTTACAAAGAGAGAGTGAAGAGATTTCATGACTCTAGGATTCTTAGAAAAGAGTTCCATAGTGGCCAAAAAGTGCTTTTGTTTAATTCTCGCCTTAAGTTTATTTCCGGTAAACTTTGATCTAGATGGGATGGACCTTTTGTTATTACTAATGTTTTTCCCCATGGTGTAGTTGAGATTAAAAATGAAGTTATCGGTAAAGCCTTCAAGGTCAATGGTCACCAACTCAAAGTATTTCATGAGAGCCCTCAAGTGGAGGAGGAGCTTGTGGCGGACATCTCTTTGGTCTTGCCAATTTTGTGTGATGTCTTGAATGACATTTCGAGAGTTTCCTTTTCCCTTCTTTTATTTGTTGTCTCTTTGTTTGCATTTCTTTGCATGCTTACATTGAGGACAATGTGCATTTCAAGTGGGGGGGGTGAAGGATTCCAAAATCTGTTTTCTGGTTATTGTCTGTTTTTTGTTTTCTGCTTACGTTTCTGTTTATACATTCTATTTTCTATTTATCTATCTGTTTGTAGTTTTTGAGTCTGTATGTTTCTGTTTTCTGTCTGTTTATGTTACTGTTTCTGTTTTTGTTGCTGTTTTTATTGAATTTAGGCACTTTTTCATGTTTTTCATAGGATTTCTAACATGCATAAATTATGAGAAATGTTAAAAATTTGGTTGGATTGAGAGGTTTCATGCTTGATGTGAATCATTGTTGCAATTGTTGAAGTGATAAGTAGGTTTGAGAAGTATTTTTTTTATTTTGTTTTGATTTGGAAAGAAAAGAAAATAAAAGAAAAGAAAAGAAAGAGTTTACAAAGCAAAAGTTTAAAGAAGTAAAAAAAATGCATAAACAAGGAAAAAGAAAAGCAAAGAAAAAGAAAAAAAAAGAAAAAGGAAAAGAAAATGCAATAAAAGTTGTTGTGATTCATTTTCATCCTTATAAGTTTTTTGTTTCTACCCCTCTGTATACTTGTTAGCTTACTCTCCAATGCTGTTTCGGAATCGGCAAGTATACCAATCGTTTCAAGTAATAAAGTGAGTAAGTAAAGTATCGTCTCCACAGGGATTGAATGCAATCTTATCGTAACTTATGATCTTAGAAATTGGAAGACAAATAATAAGTTGAAGAGAATATGGTTGTATTGTGCGAATGACATAAATTAAATAAATGACAGAAAATTAGCGAGAATTCAAAAATGAATTTTAGATTAACTATTATGCAATGATGAGAAATAATTGTGGCCAGAGCACCTTCCCCTTTGTTCCCTACCTTCTTTACTTGGATTGGTTATTAATTTCAATTACTTCTAATTGTTCAAAGAATGTATTTCCATATAGTTAGTTAAATCCTAATCCCTTAGTGATTTAACCCTTTAACCCAATTAGAAATCCTAATTCCTTAGCAATTCTCTATCAAGTTAAGCGTTAAGAGAATACATCATATAAATTCTGCAATCATACATCCCTATCCCTAGGCAATGTAAAAACTGTTATTTTACTGCTTTCAGAAATTAGCGTTCCAATATCCCTATTGTAAACTCTAACCCTAGAACTTTACTAGAATGGCCACAACTAATAAAGAATAATCTAATGAAGAACAAAGTAAAATAAAACAATTATCAGAATTTCATATTAATACCAATCAAGTTACAGAGGAGTTCACATTGATTCTGGCTCTAACCACAATAAAGAAGTTTAGCCAGACATACTCATATCTAACCTCAAGAAACACAAAGACAGTAGAAGCATTACAAAGTTCTTAATCTTCCTTCAATCTCTGGCTTTGATCCCCTCTCTACCTTCTCCCCGCGTTTCTATATATGCTTTCTGTGCCAAAAAGTGTGTTTTTATTCACCCCCCACGTTCCTCTATTAATTAGGGTAACAAGCCCCTCTTTTTCCAGTTAATTCAGTGCCAAATCTTTTAAATCAGGTAACAACATAACTGTGGCGTGACTAGCGCGGCTTCCCACGCTGATCGCGTGGGATGTTCGAACTGAATAGGCTGCCCTGGAAGTCTGGCGCTACTAGCGCGGAGGCTGGCGCGGATGGCGCGGCTTGTTCGAACTAAGGGGTTGATCTTGATAACCTAGCGCTACTCACATGGTGATTGGCGCAGATGGCGCGGGCTGTTCGAAAGCACAAGTTGCTTCTTTTGGCTTCTTTTCCTCTCTTGTTGGTTCCTAATTAACAAAAATAATATTAAATGAGATAATAATAAAACAAATGAATAACTTAACTAATTCTATCCTATATTACTAATTATTGAATGAATTATTGATCAATTAATCCTAAAAACTAACATATGCTAGCAGCATATCAAATAATTCTCAGATTTAGATATTGTTGTCCTCAGCAATAGACAGAATTTCAAGATGGAAAGCAAGGATCAACAATCAAGCATAACATCACATTTAACAATCTTAGAATCACAATGCTGAGTATAATCAACTTTCACATCAAAGTTTCAATAACACCTTTCAATTCCATCAACTGTAAGAGTCTTCTTCAAGTACTTCTCACAAAGATATGTGTATTTCACTCAACACTCAAGTGTATAAGGATTATTATAATCAGTCAATCCAACACAGGAATAGCACTACCATAAGCTTGATCATATTCTCAAGTTCCAAACGATAAGAACATAAATGCATGCACAACTGATCAAAAGGTCTTTATAAGGTTGTAACTTGGCCTGGCTTAGGGGTAGGAAGATTTCTGGATAGTGGCTAAGTTAAGATTGGATTTAGATAGAAATTCCTCAAGCCCACTCAGACAAAATATAACTTATTCACTCTCATCTCTTAATGAGAAAATGCATTTAGATCCACCAGCTGGTATTTCAGACTTGTTATTTCCCAACTGAATTATTCACTAGATTTGGTTTTTGCCAGATCTGTTCTGTTGGCACTTCAACACCCAACCATAATTATCTTCTTGGGTAACTTTGTCTTTCCTCTTACCCTTTCTTTTCTTTCCTCTGGGCATTCATCTTTCTGTTTTCCAATATCTAGTGGTCTTGGTTCTAATTCTTTCTTCCTCCAATCTCAAATAGGGTAGTCAAGGTATATGTCTAAGTGTCAGGTATATGAATGAAAAAGGTTTAAACTCAAATGGGCTAACAATGGAAAAATTGAGGTTAAGTCAATTTGGCCCTGGTTTAAAGAATAAACTGCCTTAATCATTTCAGACTATACATGCATCTAGAGAAACAAATCAAGTTCTAGAGTCCTATCAAAGTGAGGTCTCTCTAAAGAAATAATTTTGTATGACTCAATCCTCAGGCTATAGACTCAAGTTAGACTCTGTTAACTTCATATCAAGCATTATCTACAACTTCAAATGAGCATCAACATACCAACAATCACAATTCCAATCATGTATCATGTAATCCATCCCATATTTCATCTCACTCATGCTTCCTAACAAAGATATTTAATTCATCACTGAATTCAACAATTCTAATTCTGAGATGTATAAGATATACTTCTAACACCTTATTCAAACAATTAACTAAAATTAAACTAATGGCTAAATTTTAAACTACTAAAACTTAACAATTAAAGACACTTAAACAAAATTTTCTATTAGACATCATTTGTCTCTTGAATGTGATTCTTCAAATAATGCGTATGTGCCCATTCCCAGATTTAGAAAATTGTTGTCCCCAGCAACAACTAAAAAGGATTATGTGCTACTAGAATACTCAATCATGTAATCATTATTTGAGAAATTACAACCAAAACGAAACATTAATCCAAACAGAACATACTCATAATCAAATTAATCATAGAACAACTACCATAATTTCATCAAGCATTTAAGTGTTTAACTGCAGTAATGTAAAGGTACTGAAAATTAAAATCAAGAAAATTAAAATCAAAACAAGAAATACTAAAATAGTCCTGTCAATCACTTCTCACTCCTCTCCCTCCCTCATCTCATCCTCAGCAACCTGAGATGAATCATGAAGATCTGCTGCTAGCTCTGTGGCACTGGAGGGTCCTGGAGGAGTAGGAGCTGGTGGTGTTGGTGATCTGTGTCCAACTGGAGGCTGAGGAGATGGTGGTGCACGCAGATCCTGAGGCTGGTATGATGAGTAATCAACACCCGCTGTCTAGCAAGGTCCTCCAACAACCTGGTCTGATACTCCAACTGGGTCTGAATGAAAATGTAGCTGGGGGAGTCCTCACAGACCACCTCATGTCTTGGGGTCCTCCGTGTGGAAGAGGAAGATGAGGTATGCTGTGGTGGAGGTGGGGCAAGTGCCTGTGGCTGAGGATGTGCCTCACCGGGACTCCGAACGGTGAGCTCCTCTGTAGATAACTTAGAAGCTCGGATAAGCTGCTCCTCAGTCGCGCTCTCCATCACATCAAGATAGGTCATGTGGGTCATAACAGAGGCGATCCGAACGTCCCTCGGCTCCTCGTCTGGGATCTCAACACCGGCTCGGCGGCACAGAAGCGAGGTGAGGGAAGAATGAGCCAGCCAGGACTTGCTACTGCCATCCTGGATCATATGGAGGATCCTGCTGGACAAAATGTGAGAAATAAAGAGATTACCTTCCCCCCCGTAGCACGTATAAGAGGGTGGCTCGCTCCAGGTTCACATCAGTCATGTTTGTAGAAGGAATGACTATGTGGTTCACAAACTGGTGCCAAAATGCTGCATCGCCCACCAAATCATGTTTCCTGAGCTTCTCGGGCACATAGTCTAAGCCGGCCTTCGTCTTCCAGGCTGTGTATAAACCTGTGATCTTACTGTAGACGTCAGGCTTAATTGCTAAATATTTTTCTTAGGAGTGCCTTTAGTTCAATATTTTTCTATCTTTCTTATCTTATTTGACTTCTCTTGGACTTTCATTTTCCCAATCTAATTCAGTTTTTGTCTTAGGCAAGTTAGTGGGCTTAATTGCTAATTGTTACGTATTTTCGGATTTTATGCTCACTTGACATATCTGCCTTGTACAGGACCTACAGAGCTCTACAGAACTCCGAATTGAGTTGTCTTGTAGTCCTTGGAAAGATAACAAAAAGATCTACAAGTTTTCCCTGAATAAGCCAAGGCCAATTCTGCCATTTGGAGGGTCATTTTAGGCTTTGAATTCAGAATCACTGCACTTGTATTTTGGGCTGCGAGTTGGACTTTTATTGGTATAAATAGCATAAATAATTAGAGTTGATGGGTTGTTCATGGCCCATTCTTTTCTTCAGATTTAGCCACTATATATTAGTGACATTAGGAGGAATTATTACTTTACATTTCATTTTGCAAAAACAGTTTTACATTTCTCTTTTTAAGTTTTTAGAATCAAAGCCCTTTCTCTTATTTTCTTTCAACTGTTCTTCCTTGCTCTTCATTGTTCTTCATTTTCGTTTTCCCTTCTTCCATTTTCGTGCACTTATTTCATGGGGCTTTCATTGATGATGATCATGGAAGGCTAAATAATCAATCAATCCAAGGATCCAACCTAAGCAAGAGAAGAATTTGAGTTCTGGTTTGGTATTTCGAATTCTGTGTGAATGTTCAATTTCTTCTTCAATTGCTATTCTGTTTTCATGATTATGAATGCGTTTAGGATTGAAAGCGGATTAGGTTATGAATTCATTTCCTAATTTCAAATATAAATCACAGATTAATTGGATGATATTTCAATTAGGGCTGTAGTTCCAATTAATTTAGGGGTTAATTCGATTGAACTGCTTCTAATGAAATTGAATGAACTTTCGCAATAGGATAAATTTCTGAGAACAATGATGATTCGAATAGCTTGGTTTGGTGAATTGGATTGATGCTTTTTAATCTGTTTTACATTACTTGTTATCAATTCTATTAGTTTATGCAATTTTCTGTAATTTTCATTTATTGCATGCAAATTGTTTGATAAAAATCCCCCCATTATTTACTAGTGAATTGAAGTTGGAACCATATTGATTGTGTCTCTGAGTCGACCTAGGTTAATTCTGTGCTACAGAATTAGCGTAGTTTAATTGTTTTGAAGTGACACGACAAACACTTATCCATCTTTCTTCTTCACTAACAACACTAGTGCTCCCCATGGGGACACACTGGGTCTCACAAACTACTTATCCAACAACTCTTCTAGTTGTTTCTTAAGCTCAGCTAACTCTATAGGAGACATCCTATAAAGGGGTACAGATATGGGTCCAACACCAGGTACCAAATCTATATAAAACTCTATCTCTCTCTCAGGTGGTAGGCCGGATATATCCTTAGGAAACACTCCTAGAAACTCTCTAACAATAGGGAGGTCACCTAGAGAAACCTTGGTCTCTACGTCCAGGTTAGACAAGATCATGTACACTTGAGCATTTTCTTTCAAAGATGACACAATTTGGTTGATAGAGAGAAACATCCCATTCTTACTCACTTCAAAATCACCAAACATCATTGTTTTATCAAAGCAGTTTAACAAAACATGGTTGGAAGATAACCAGTCCATATCTAGAATAACATCAATTTGACTAAAAGGCAAACAAATCAAATCAATAAAGAATTTTCTACTGGCAATTTCTACAAGACAACTCAAACACACATCAGAAGTCAAAACAAATCCACTAGTTGAGGTCTCTATCACGAGGTCCTCACTCAAAGAAGACACAGAAAGCTTAAGTTTCTCCACACACAAGCAAGATACAAACGAATGGGTTGCACCGGAACCGAATAGCACAAGTAACAAAATTCCATATCTTCCTTGGTAATGAGGAAAGTACCTCACCAACTCTTCAAACTTAACTGCATACTCAGCCACAGTCATACTCCCTTGCTTAAGCTCTAAGAATTCCATTTCCTTCTTGTTTAGAATAGCTTCAAAAAAATATTTCTCCATAAATACCCTCTTGAAGGTTTTCTAGGTCACAGCTTGACCTTCAGCCTCAAAGCTTGGAGAACATCAGTTATTGCATAGTCATTCCTACCAGTCATCACTTCTTGAACACACCAAGTGAAAACATGGAAGGGTTACACACAAGAAAAAGAAATAAAGCAATTTTATACCTATCTCAAGTCTCTACTCAATTACTCTTGAGAGTTGATGCCTTGAGAAATCACTTCTTTACAATAGTTCTCTCTCGAGACATTAACACTTATTATTTACTCTTTGTATTCCTGACTGCTTGCCATAGTGTCCCACTGCACTTCATAAATTATCCAAATGGCTAGTCTGATAACTCATGACAAGGCATTGGAACTCATGGTATAACAGACATCAGGAATACAAACATGTTATGACAACACCAACAAATCTCTATAACCCAAGCAAACAACAACGTGCATAAGTCTCAAACACAAGCAACCTGAACAACTACAAAACAATCAAATACTCAAACATCAAACATTCAACAAGCAAACACACAATGCACAAAGAAACACAGCAGACTCACAACTCACTGGCCGAAAGGTTCAACCTGCTCTGATACCACTAATGTAAAGATCCGCCTCGTCCCTACGATGTCACTAACTCTTAATCGTGCATATATCAATTTTAATAAAACTTCATTAATTTGATTATGAAAATGGTAGTAAATTTTTTGCGATAATACAATTATAATACACATATTGTAGTTACATAATTAAATACCTATGTACATAGATATTAAATCTCAATACATGTCATCCACATGTTAGAACTTCCTTTAGTTTTACATGTATATACATCTGAAATTACATATCTAACAAAATCCAAAGAACTAACTAAAAAAGAGTTTATTAACACAACATAACTCTTTCTCCAAAAAGAAATCCAACGTCATCACGTCGGCTTGGCGGCTCCAACCAAAAAGAAGATTTTCCTTCAAGGTCACCTACTGCTGCTCATCTGCTCACATGAATGAAAGTTCGTGATCATCACAGGTACCAACCACACGGTACAACAAATGCAAGGGTGAGTTTATTATATAAAACCAACAAACATCAAATAGCAGCAATTGGGAAGGAAACAACATTACCTACCACAATCATTAACAAAAATCCATGATTCCAATATACACTCAACAAACAAATCATTCAAAGCATTTCACAACTCAAACAATCATGCATAGAATGATGCATGCACCTGACTCATCTATCAGCATGAAATGTGGTACCATATCCCAGAAATAGCCTCTCAAGAAAAATGATTCACCGCCTATCAGGGAATTCCTGTCGTGCACTGGCCATTCCCCCACCCGGTGATCAGCCAGCGTCGCTAGGGAATTCCAAACCCAATGACCCTTAGTACCTGCATTTTTAGCCCACGGAAAGCCACAAGTACGTGTGTGCCTTCATTCTATTTCCATCCATGCACATGAAGTATGAAACATGGGCATCATCAAAGCATGACCTGGCTAGGAAAAAATCCTTCCTCGCAAGGGTAACTCATCATGCACCCCCATGTACATACATAACAGACCAATGTAGGCTCACCGATGCACTGATCGTGGCTAGGAACAAATCCCTCCTTGCAAAGGTAACCAACCGGTCATTGCACCCCACGTGTATATACACAGCCTAAAACCATGGGAACCATCAATGTGTGACTTAGCTAGGAACAAATCCTTCCTCGCAAAGGTAACACATCATCCACCCCCCATGGGTATCTGTAACGCCTCGTTTTACTATCTTGTATTTTATTGATTTTGAATGAAATTTCTTTTCCACTTGCTTTAGAATTTTCTTAGTTATAATTTTCAAGAAAATTCCTTTCTTCTTGTTTCAAATTTTACTAATCATTCATTTCATAAACGAATTCTCCCTCACCACGGTTTATTGATAATAATAAAATACAGTCCATCAATACAGTCCAAAATATAGTCCGTCATACAGTCCCAAAATACATGCCAACATAAAATACAAATTGATCTAAAGTCTAGTACAAATTATACGTCATCGGTAATAAAATACAATCCATCAAAATATCTTCATCATCTTCTCTTCACAATTATCCACTGCTTTACTGTTCCTCTGCTCGCTCAAATAAATTGAGGTCATTACAGGTGTCAACCATAGACACAAAATAGGGTAAGTTTATGACAAACATAGTTTGAATAAAAATATATACACAGATGATTATAATATCATTCATAAAATAAGATGCATGGATGATGCATGAATCTTTATTTAAATGATGCATGACTCTCTCAACATCTTCTCAAATGGTACCATAGTCAAGATAGCCCCACCCTCTCTCAGTGGTACGAACTTATCCATTCAGTCAAGGTAGCCTAGTGTCGCGATAGGAAGGTCTCCTCCATCCATGTGATCATCATGGTGGTGTGGTCCTCACTGTCTCAACTACCCCCCAGCTCAGATTCCTCTTGTCTGAACGCATGGACTCAGTTAAGCTATCTGACACACCTCCTCTTGAGGTAAATCACACGGTTTAACCCCCGCCGGGTATATAAGCATGCATGAATGATTCTCTTTTATCTCATATTTTCTCTTTAATATTACTCTTCACTTTATATCTCATATGCGTCAAAGTTCAATATATTTGCAAACTCATGGAATATGCTTATTAAACAACATATATACCTTCTTCCAACAATCACATAAAACTGTATAAAAGCATTCAAGCATACAATCATAGTTCAACTCCATAAATTTTTCAAAGACAAGGCATAAAACTCAAGCACTTATTCAAACAAACAATTCTTAAACTATCTTTATCACAAAAGCTTCAAAAGACATCTTGAAACCCATAAGTAGTCATAACACACTCAATAACCCAAGGATTCCAACACTTCCATCATCTTTTGTCTCTTTGAAAATTTTCATCAAACACATGGTAGGCACGCTTGGCTTTATAGATTACTTTAAAGGAAGCTAAACTCTAACTATATTTAACATTAATTTTTATAAAGTTCAATATGATAGGCATGCTTTTAACATAATTCTAGCATAAAATAGACATGCTCAAGGATTTATAGAACACTTTTAACAATACATAACACACAACTTTAGTAAAACATTCCATTATGTAATTACAATTCAAATCAACCATGCAAATATAATCCAAATCAAACAACTTCTTTGTATATAAATCATACTTCACAAAGATTCAAACACTTATTCCAACAAGCAACCCTTAAACCTCTTTCATTTCTTTGAAACAATATATTAAACACATGGTGGGCAAACTTTATATAAATAGAAGAAACACCTTAAATAAGCAACACTTAAACTATTTTTAACATAAACCTACCCATACGTACCTTGTGTCTTCCTAAAAGCTTGCCAAACTTTTCCCTAGCTTCTCCTAGCTCTCACGTGTTGCTTCACTATGGTGGGGTTTATTTTCTAACTTGATTTAGGCTTGGAAATGAAAGGATGGAAGGGATATGGAAGAGGGGTTTCACGTGAACTAGGTGGTAGAGTAGCTTGGAGAGAATGACTTGAGTTTTAGGTCCCCCTCCCTTTATATAGTGGTTGAAACTAAAAAATCTCCTAAGCTATCATTACCTTACTTTCCAAGTGGCCAAATCATGAAGGCTCTTTATTCTCCACCATCCAAGTGTCCAAGCTCTTGAAGGTTCTCAATAATTCTCCTTCCTTCTTGTATTTTCGTGGAATAGCTTGCCAATGAAAATTTTTATGTTTTCCTTCCATTCTTGAGTTTATCCCAAAATCCGTTTTAATAAAATTCCTATTCTGGATTCGTTAACCGTTGGATCTCTTTAAAATTTTGAAGGTACACTACTATCTTACATATTTAACTTTTGACCGTTGGGATTGATGAAATAATGTCTAGAACTGTCCACATGTTCTGCCAAAAGAGACAATAGAAGATTTTTGCTTTCTTTGCATCCATGCCATACAAGTGTCCTAATACTTGTATTCATCACATGGCTTACCTCTACAAGTGACTTTCATGAATCTTCTTGCCTATTCTACACCATTTTCGTGATCTTTAAACCTAGGGGTGTGGATATAAATTTCCTTCCTTTTATACCATTGGATGCTTAAGAAAAACCTAATTCCAATTAAGGTTTTCCACATGGTAATTCCTTGTAAGAAGTTTAAATTTTAGTTTGAATGCTTTCACCCAAAATAATATAATAGAATTCTAGAGATCTCCAAAAATTGGCTTTAATGATAGTTTAAAATTATTTACAAGCAATCTATACCGAATGATACACATCCTTGCCTACAAAAATGTTCTTATCTTAATTCTACTTGGTCTATTCTTCTTCTGTCCATCAAAATTATTAAACCATTTTATTGGGTAAATTTGGACATCCTATAATTGAGAGAAAATCCATAGATTCTATTTCTCATTTTTCCATATTGTTCCGCCTCCACCATCCTTCTGAATACTATTTCAAAGTAGTCACCTTATAAAATTTATAGAAATTCTATTATAAGGTTTCTTGTCACAAAATATCTTAATAATATGCTGTCTAAGAATGCTCTGTATTTCCATCAAGTTTCCACAGAATCTTAAAGGGTATCTGGTCATTTCTGGCCTGAAGGGCATTATGGTAATTTTCTCATTCATCTTAGGGGCATAATTGTCATTTCCACCACAAAATATCTAGCCAAAAATATCTAAGGGTATTCTTGTCATTTCCAAAATATCCAAGGGCATTTATGTAATTTTTCTCCTTAAAATATCTAACTAAAATATCTAGGGGCATTTTCGTCATTTTAACTTCAAGGGCATTTTTGTCATTTCCAATTTACGGTAAGGGCAATATGGTCATTTTTCCCCAAACATTTTTATAATGCCTCAAATTGATATTTCATCCACATAATTAAATCTTTCCTAACTTAAGACTTTCATAAATATCCATTGAACTATAGTTATGGAATTTTGGGGTGTTATAGTATCCATGTATATCCATATCACACAATGACATTGCTCACATCAACATTATCTCTCATCAATGTCATTATCAACTTCAACATCATATCATCTCAATATCATCATCATGCATATCAATATTATCTCATTTTATCATCATCAACCACGTCAACATCATCTCATTTAAACATCATCAACTACATCAATGGCATCTATATTTCAATATCATCAATGACATCACAAGCAATCACATTTCACATCTATACATAATACATATGTCTGAGATTCACATTCTCCAGGTCTTCAGACAACCCAAATTTCATACATTCACAATTCATCATATCACAAGATTGATATTTTTAGGAAAATTTTAAATTAAAGAGGCGGACTACAATATATAAAACACACTCTTATGCCCCTTTTAAAAATTTAATAAAGAATTAAATAGGAAAACATATTATATAATTTTGGGTAGAGTCTCCTCTGTAATTAAGACTTTTCCCAAAAATCCAATTATTACAACAACAATATTATTCATAGTTTATCCATTAACAAGCCAATTCATCGCATCCCATTAGTTAAAAACACAAGTTTTCTTAAAAACGTGCACACACATCAATCATAAATACATCACATCCCATTAGTTAAAAACGTGGTTTTTCTTGAAAACCAGCACACAGCAGGGACAGACAGATATCCTCATAGTTGGACTCCCTGGCCCCCAACTATGATATCTAAACTATTACCAACATAATAAACTCCCCTTACCTAACCAGGAGTTCTCCCTATTACAGCCTAACGGTGTTGTTTCGCGATCCTTTAAATATGCGTGCTTGTCCGAACACAAAGTTCTACATACCAAATTGAAGATAATTTAGTATAGATTTCCAAGGTAAGATCAATATTAATATTTGGGGTCAAATACCCACTCTAATCGAAAAGGGGCTAAACGGTGTTTTGAGAGTTCACATCAAAAGACATCATTTTGAAATTTCGATCGCACCAATGTGACCGAGGTTCAACAAGGATCACAAAAATGACATCAATTTCATAAAAAGGAGACTTTTACAACATCTCATTTTTAAAAGGGTTTTCAAACGATGTGTTAAACTCCCAACAACGGTACCCAAAACACAAGAGACACTAAGATAAGCTTAAACTAGCTAGAAGAAGACAAAGGAAACTAAGATTACCTAAGGAAACCAAGAAAGGAGGATTGGAGGCTCGATTCTCTACTGAAACTTTGAGAAGAGTTTTGAAGTTTCCGCTCCGATTAAAGGGTTCCTCTCTGTGCGGTGGTCTCGTGACAAGCAACGGCAGCCCGTGGTGGTCACTGGTGGCCTTGGGTGGTGGAGGGTGATGGTGGGAGGTTGGGGGAAGGTTTGGGAAAGCAAAAAGCTCCATTTTCGTGATTGTGGCTGCTGGTATGTATTTATCACCTCCTTGACTCTCCTAGCCGAGCAAAAATGCCTGCAAAATTCGTCTGGGCGAGCTGACCAAATTTTATAATTTCTACTTCTGTGAGAAAATTAATGTCTCATGTTCCAAACATTATCTGACAATCCCAATGGTCAAAAGGTACATATGTGGGTTAGGAACCTACCTTTAAAATTTGAAGATGATCCAACGATTAACCAATCCATAATGGTGATTTTACTAAAACAGGTTTTTGGGTCAACTCGAAATTACACAATTTCAACACAGCTCAAACAACTCCACATAACTTGACATCTACACCAAGCAATTAGGCATGGATAATTCACATAACATTTCAATTAATACTAATTAATAAAGTAATCAAATTATACAAGAAATACATCACACATATATTTTAAGTTATCAAAATTTTAGGGTGTTACAGTGAATCCTTCTTCCATATCTTTGATATATATAATCTTTTCCTTAGTATTGTTAGACACTCAACCCTTAAGGCCAAGCTCTGATACCAACTGAAATTGCAAGAAAAATACTAAAAGGGGGGTGAATAATGTGTATATCAAAGTTGTAAATTTTTTGTGATATAAAAGATAATATGATAATATGATGTTAAAAATTGGTTGTCCACTGAGGATCAAATAAATATATAGTGAAGAACAATATAGTTGTCTGTTGATAGATAAAAGGTCCTTAAAATTGTTTTTCAAATAAACACTCGGTGTTAAAAGGTGATAGGAAGTGTAATAAGAATGCTTAATAAATTTTTATGGAGAGAAGTAGAAACACTTGGTTTATACTGATTCGCTCCACCCGAGCTACGTCCAGTTCTCCTTTACTCACTAGTAAAGGGTTCCATTAATCATAACTTGATTACAAAACAAGTATTCTAACCTATCACTTCTGACTTTACAAGTATTCTTAACACCATTTTCGGTACCTTCTTTGACTCCCCCTGAATCTAAGAACCCAAATATTGTTTAACACTAAACCACTCTTGGCTTTCACAAACAAATTTTTGAATGAATACAAGTATTCTTAACACTCAAAGACTGAATATACAGTTAAGCACAAACACAAATTAATTTTGATTCACAAAGGATAAACAAATAAAAACTATGTATAAGCGTCTAGTGATTGTAGCAGAGTTTTGCTTCACGTATTTTCTTGCGCTCTTCTATCTTTTTTGTTAGTTGCTTCATTGAGGAAGATAGCCTTTTATAGACTTCAGAGAAAGATCTTTTATGGGATTAGCGTCGATATCTTGAAAGGATCATTGTCTCAAATTGAAGAATAAGACGATGTGTGAAGCTCTAAATGACGAGGATTTATCCATAGTACAAACAACGTCATGTGCTTTTTGTCCGCAGTGAAAGTGACCTTTAAGGGAATATTCTATGGAAACCTTATATTCTATTTTATTGTAACATCCTCAAAATTATATTATGAGTTATATTTATGATTGAATTATGGAAGAAGGATGATAGTTGGATACAAGAAAAATAGGACAAATGTTATTTAAGCTGCCCAAAAACTTCCATATCTGCCACCCGAATTGCAAAATTTATTTTTCTCTCAATTCTTATTCAAATTAAGTGTATTATTTATGGAATTAAAGATCTATATGTCTACTACAACATATTAAAATTTCAGACCAATCTAGATTGAATACTGTTTTAAATAACAAAAACACTAAGGTATGTCAGTGTCCTAAGATGAATTCGCTGGAAGTTTGGAAGTCTGGATTAAAAAATTTATATCTTGAGTTTTATAACTTCAAATTAGGCATGTAATACCTTGTTGGAAATCTTAGGAAGTCTAGTTTAGCATACTAGAAAATGGGAATTTATGGCCTAGTAGATTGGTACAGAATAAACCATGAATGAACCATGTGCTGTGAAACATTTTTGTAGAAAAAATCTAGTACTTGGCAATTTGTAGCTCCTAAAACTTTGACACAAAAGCTAGAAGCTTCAGCCAACAACTAGACCAATCAAAAGTGGACTCCTAAAAGGTCCCTTTCCACGTACACATGGAACAACAAATAAAGGAATCTTGCACTTAAACACTCAGCCAAAAGAGATAAACATGAAGGTGTAGTTGCTGTAAAAAAATTTTAAGGCTGAATGAAAAATTATATAATATGGCCTTGTGTGTATGTGGAAGTAGGAGAGCCAAGTAAATAACTCAGCAACCCAGCCCTATCCCACTTACAAGAAGCCAGCTGCCCCAAAACAATGGATTAAAGAATCATTGACCAAGACAAAGCAAAGTCAAGATAAGGTTAGTCATAAATATCCTCCAAAGTAATGATTACCTAGTTAACTTCTAACTAAACTAAATCCTAATTCAGTTATAACTCAACTAAATCAATTAAAACCCAACTAATTAAAGAAGTATAAATAGCTAGGGAGTAGAAAACATTGCACGTATAGCATACATCCCATGGTCACTTGTTGATTTCTTGAAAAGCTTTTTCTTTTTACCTCTTTTTGCTTCCAACCGTGACATCTTTTACCACTTAGCCATTTTATTTTTCAAGACATCATTTCTTAGAGAATATTCCAAGGAAGACAGCCAAGGGAGACAGCCCTTAATCTATTTCCATTTCAAACTCAAACTCACTTGAGGTAGTCTAGGCTTCAATCTTTAATTAAGAATTGATTTGGATTAATTTACATGCTTAAATGTACAGATTTATGGCTATTATTTAGGCTGTAATTTCATGTTATTTGAGGGTTATTTTATGATGTGGAAATGTTGATTTTAACCATAGGATAGGTAATGATTTATAGGTTGAAATATTAGTGATATTTGGAATCACATTTGATGATTTTTGTGAGTGATTTGATGACCTTTGGGCTGTTTGTTAATATTTTTATTATGGGACTGTTTTGAATTAATTTTTTTAAGTAGAGGTTGAATGGTATGTAGTTAAATGGTTCAAATGTTTGAGTGATTAAATTTAAGGATGAAGTAGCAAGGTGGTAGGTGAAAGGAGATTAAAATGCATGCTAGGTTATAATTTTCTTGTGAAAGTTTAAAGGTGTTAGAAATTATTTTAGAGATACATTGTGGTTTATTAGTTAGGTTACTAACATGATTTTTTTATAGCTTGAGGATATTCAAAGGTCATGCCTAAGTGGTAATGATCTTATTTGAATAAGGTATGGTGGTTTAACCATACTTGTGGTACGTATGATGTTATGACAACAACAAATTTTCCATAAGATGGTATGTATTTTGCTTATGGATTTTATTATGAATGGATTTTGACTGATGATATGTTGATTTATGTTTCCAAGTCCAGTACGAGATTTGTGAAACAAAATTTGATACTACATACAATACGATATGTAGTGACCAGGTGCAAATATATGGCAAAAAATCATGCATGTTTGCGTAAGACGATCACAGCATCTACATCCAGTACAAGGTGTAGTTACATACAGTATGATATGTAGAAGTCATGTGCACTCTGGAAAAATTCATCTCATGCATCCATATAGTTTGCATAATTATTTTATTGCTTCATTTGAATATATTAATTATTTACTAACGTACTAACGTGTTCGGTGGTTTAGTTTTTGCCTATTGAGAAATTTTTATTTCTCACTAGATTTGTTTCATCTCTTTTAGATGGCAACAATGGTCAATTTCCTTGATGCCCTGGATTGGTGATGGTGTAGAAATGAAGATATGAAGTAGGCCAGTGTATGGAAAATCCTGTACTTGTTTAATAATGACTTTTGTAACAAGAACTGTGACTACTTATAATATATATATAAGTGTAACAACTTCTATAATCTATACGTTTTAGAGTTTATATTAGGATCCGTTCAGTAAAAATAAAATAGTAATAAAAATTATTAAACAATTCTTAAAAATTTAACCTTAATAAAAATGTAATATCTAGAATAATTTTAGGTCGTTACATTTATACTCTCATTTTATTAAACTCAAATGCTAGTTAATCAAAAATAAGAAAGGCAAATAGAATTTGAATAAAACAGTACATGAGAACTTCCCTTTTTCGTCATACCTAGTTTTTGAGAATGCACGCGCAAGTTTACCTTAAGACAATGTGTTATATTGATTTACACAAAAGTGGATGTTTACTGGATATAGCGTGTTGGATGCTAGATTAAAATAAAGCATACTTTCTATAGTTGTGAACGATACTGAATGTTGTTAATTCCTTAACATAATGATCTTGTCCACTTGTCAAAACTCATTAGAATATCAATAATTTATATTTCTTGTTATGCATCAAAAATTAAAATGAATGAGACGCGGGTCATTCAAACCTAACTCAAAGTACGAAGAGGTTTGAAGTCATTGTTTGGTCGACAAACAACCGATATAGTACATTCTTAAAATTAAATATGTTTTATAATGACACTAAAACTCTTAATTATAAAAAGTAATATATATGTTTTATAAGAAACAAAACAGTATAGTAAAAATTTAAAATTTTCAGTTAAATTTAATTTATTAAGTAGCTTAAGAAACAAAAAATTATATTTATTTATTCTTATACTCTTTTGTAGATAAAATTCTTCATTCATTTTTCATTTACATTTATCCAAACAATTTATCTTTTTTTATTACTTCCTTCTTTATTGTTTTTTCATTTCTAATTCAAATAGAATAGGAGTATTGGTTATAAATATTATAAGCAAATAAACAATTGTTTGAGTTGATGGTTTTCTTTCTAAAAATTTATATTCGTATTTTCCTTTGTATATCATAAATTCAAATAAAAACATATTTTCCCTATGGGAGTTGACTTTATGCCTGCTGTGTTTCACATTCACTCCGAGTGCGTACGGATCAGAGTTGGCAGCCCTGGCTTAGCAGTGGCTGTTACCCGCCCCTCACGGGGATGGAGGACACGATTGATTAGTTAGGTGGTCCCTTTTTATAAATTATAGTAGTACTATTTATAGATTATAGAAAAAAATTATTTTTTTGACATTTTTAATTATTTAATTTAAAAAATAAAACTATGAATATAATTGAAAAAATATAATTTTATTATTATATAATTTAATAAATTTTGGGCTAAAATATATTTTTATTTCTTATAAATACAAAAATATTTAGATTTACTCCTTACAAATATTTTGAGTATTTTTTTATTTTCGTATTTTAATTTTTTTTCTCAAAATGTTGGTTTCAAACAAATTTTAATTTTGTGAGAATAAAAAAAAGACTTAAAATTTTGCAAAGATGAATTTTAAATATTTTGATATTTATAAGGAAAAAATATATTTTAACCTAAATTTTTACTAATAAAGAAGAGAATATTGAAAAGAATACTAAAAAATGTTAGAATTTTTATTTGACGCATCTAGGGTGGTTAGACGATTGCAAGGTGATAGTTGAGTGGGGTTAAACTTTAGTGAATGTTGCCTAAGATGAGCTACTGGGTGCATGTTTGTGTAGACGTTTCCAACAAAGTTTGCATCGTTCTGAGACACAAAACGCAAAAGACCAAAGTTTATTACATATGCGTTTTATTCGTTGAGATTTGTGCGACTGGATTTTCAACTCGAAAACAATCATGCTATGAGTAGAATGAGGTCCAAAATCTTTTGTAGGTTATGAGAAAGAGTTAAGTCATTCCAACATTTAAGTCAATAAAAATCTCAAGTGTCACGATATGTAATAAATACTTATATGCTAGTAATCCTCTCAAGTTTAATTATGGGTTGTTATCGTCAAGCTACGCTCATGCAGAATGAATGTGAATTTAGGTTAGTCTTCAATAACTTTTTATGTTTTATCGTTATACTTATATGTTATAATTAGTATTTATTTATCATTGTTTTATAATTTTTCATTAATTGATATAAGGGTCAATTTAGATATATTTTATAGTTGTTAATTGTGTGAATCCTGTAATTTTTTTTGTTTCTATTCACAAAACTAAAAATTTAGTAGTTCTACTCTAATATGTGATAAAACAATTTGATCCCTTTTTCTCTTTGAATTTCTTTGTTAGAAAACTTTTATATTTTATGCATGAAACTCAAATTTTCTTGAGGATTTTTTGTTCCTTGTTATAACTCAATAAGATATAAAAAAATCGTATGATTTCATGAATGAATTCTAGAGACTTAAAAGGTTTTATTTTCTCAGGAAATTTGTATTGCCCAAAACTTTCAAAACTAATTACTCTCACATGGATGGTTGTTTTTTCAAAATATGGATAGTTGTTTTTTCAAAAACTAGTTTATGGATTTTGAAGAACACATGATTTTGAACAAATCCAAAAGAGAACACTTAATTTTGTTCATTATTTGGAGAGAATTTCACGAAAACAATTTTCGGGATTTTGTCTTCAAAAAACGTGTTCACTTTCTGATCTGATTTCTCTTTGATTCTTCAACAACGTGCAAATTGATAGACGGCTTTTGCGAGCATGTCTAGAACACGATCCAGGGTTGTTGAGCCAAACATGATGTGCCCTCTTTCGTTTTTCCTTTGATTTCTCCATTCTTGCTCAATGGTTTTTGTAATAAGCTAAGGGTTATTCTTCCTCTATTAAAGACGAACAAAACACATTGACACGTTGATTTTCATGGCTGAAACAAGATAAACCAGTCGGTCTCCAACTGGGTTAGAATGACCCATTTCAGGCTGTTCTGGGCGAGGAAAATGATTTTCTTGAAGCCCACTCATGGGCCTGACACTTGGGCCAATTCCAAGACCTTTTATTTGGATTTTTGTTCGAAAAATTATTTATTTATTAATTTGGGATATTAAAAAATTATTGGACATTAAAAAATTATTTGATTAATCTAAGACTTAATTTTTGGATTTTTCAATGTTGTAATCTCAAATTTTAGACCTCAAAAAATTTATTGACCTCAATTTATCATACAATTTTAGTTGTTTTCTAGTTTGGGGTATTCTCTCTAGCATTGTGTCACTGTTGTTGATGAATTAATTTGAGGTCATTATATTATTTTATAATTATGCATGATAAATTTGTCATTAACTTTTGTACATAATTTATTTTTCCTTAATTTGCATTACTATAACTGGCCTATTGTGGGATATAGTTATACGAATTTGTGTGATTAGTTATACAATTATGCATGATATAAATTATCATTTTTGTGATAAAAAAACATAATTTTCTCTTAATTTACATAATTGTAATCTCATCTATCATGGGTACACTTATGTGAATTTTGTGTTGATTCAATCACTAGTAATTATATCCTATCGGCATATTGTTGTTCCACAATGTACTTTCCTTTCACTACTATAATTTTAGGCTTCTACGACGGCCATTTAAAGACGGTTCCATGAAACCCGTCGTCGTTAGGTGCACAATGGCATTTTTGTAATAAATTTCTACTTTTCAAAGTCGGTTTTTTGAAAACCGTAGTTGAAATGGGAACGATAATAATTCAAACACGATTGGCCACATAACCGTATTTGATTAATCATTTCGAAATCGGTTATGCGCAGACCGCCATTGTTTAGTTATACATGAAAACCATTTCAAAGTCGGTTGGTATTGGATCGTAGTCGTTTAGCTATTTCAAATACGGTTTCAATGACATAACCGTAGTTGATTAATAAAGTGCACAAGTATTCAAACACGGGTGTTTTAAAAACCGACTTTAAATTCATTCTCGTTTCGTCTTCCCTTTCTCTCGATGGCATCTACTATTTATTTCTTTTTTCCAAATTTAAATCCAAAAATCATGTAGGCTCTCACTCTTCTTTCTCCTAAATTTCTTCAGCAAAAACAAGAACTCTGAGTATGTAATTGGTGTTGGTCTCATTTCTCTGTGGAAATGACGAACAAGGGCAAAGGAAAAGGCAAGGAAGTCACCGGAAAAGGTTCTGCCGGCAAGCACAAGGTCGTCTTCGACGGTGACAAGACCAGCAACGACCGCAAGAGAAACAACCTAGGAGTCCTTCAGTTCTTCGATGACGCCGGTGACGTTGAAGAGAGCAATTTCAGTGATTTCAGCGACGACGACAGCGATTTCTGTATACAATCCATTTCCCTTCTCGCGCTCTCTAATCTGCTCTTACATTTGAAGATCATCATCTGTTGCTTGAGCATGATTTGTTGAGCGAGGAGTAAGAATATAGGTTATGATGTAGTGAATGAGCCTATCCTCATGAGTCATAGGTCTGGTGCTCAACCTAAGCCTTAAGTTCATGTGGGGATCAATTAACATACCTCTATATGTTTCCATTTTGTTATATCCATCAGCCTCTTCATCAATCCTCCTTTCACCATTGAAAGAAATTCCAGCCACTTCTTGCCATACTTCCGGTGTAATCTCCATGGCAACACCATTGACTTGTGAGAGGATGGTTCCATGCATAGTGATCTTTGAGCAAGTGTAAAATACTTTCACCAAATCAGGGTAGAAAGTTCGTTGCATTTCTACAAATTTTGTCAACCCTTGTTGTATGAGAAGTTGAGGAAATTGGAAACCTTCACTCATGAACCAGCCTAAACTTAGAAACTTTGGGGGACAAATGAGTTTAGTGGCATTAAACTGGATATAATTCATTCTATCAGCCTCATTTGTGAACCAATGGTCAATTCTATTGGTTGTAGGGTTTGAGGATTGGCCTTGGGCTTGAGCTTTTCTTTTGGAAGTTTTGACTCTTTTTGAGGTAGACATGTTTGAGAAGGTAGTGATTCACGAATTTGGAAGAGGCAAGGAATAGGTTTCAGAACTTGGAAATGAAACTCAGAAGTAGAATAGAAAGATAGAAGAGAAGAGGTGTTGGTGTGCTTTTCTCAAGTGATAGAAAGCTCTATTTATAGGCAAATTTCACCAAGTGAGCAGTTTTAATCCAAGGAATATGACTGTTGTACTCCATAACTGCACTTTAATGGGATTTGATGGCTAATAATCGTGCTTGATAGCAGTTGGGCAGTTTCAAAACTGTCAGATTTTTGCAGTAACAATCCAAATAATCGATTAATTCGTTGTGTAATCGATTATTTTATTCAAATTTTCAATTTTTTGAATATCAGTAATCGATTAAAATACAGAGTAATCAATTACACAAGCACAGGTTTTATTTTAGAAGAAGCAATGTAATCGATTACAGTTTGGATGTAATCGATTATATCAGTATGAACAAGAATCCTCAGAAATAGATGAACCAAATAATCGATTATTTCGATGAAGTAATCGATTATTCCAGCTTTGATTAAAATTTGCCAAGTTACAGAGGCTTAAGTAATCGATTAAAGGCTCGTTTTAATCGATTATTTCACTAGAAAACAGTTTTCTTTTGAACTCGAGTAAGGAATAATCGATTAAACCGATATGGTAATCGATTACAACAGCCTGTATCAGTTATTTAGAAGCATTAGATAGGAAAAATAATTGATTAGTTTTTTATGGTAATCGATTATTGAAGGCTTTAATCATTTTATAACAGCTTAATGCAGTAGAGAGCAGTATGGAATCATTCACTAATTTGATTGATATATGTTAAGCAATTTTGCATCATTCAATCACACAATAAACAGCATGACAATATATTTCAACATACACTAGATTCATCCAAGATACCAAGCATATTTCTCAATGTAAAGAACCTATCTCTATCCAAAGGCTTTGTAAAAATATCAGCTAGTTGCTTATTGCTTTCTACAAATTCAATTTTTATGTTACCTTTCTGAACATGATCTCTGATAAAATGGTGCCTGATTTCAATATGCTTTGTTCTAGAATGCATGATTGGATTCTTTGAGATGTTTATTGCACTAGTGTTGTCACACATGAGAGGAATTTGTTGAAGCTTTATTCCAAAATCATGGAGCTGCTGTTTTAGCCACAAACTTTGTGCACAACAACTTCCTGCTGATATATATTCTGCCTCAGCTATTGGCAATGCTACACATGATTGTTTCTTGCAATGCCAAGAGATTAAGGAGCTTCCCAACAAATGACAAGTTCCACTTGTGCTTTTACGATCCAACTTGCATCCTGCGAAATCAGAATCAGAAAATCCAATTAAGCTAATATTTGTACCTTTTGGATACCAAAGTCCCACTTTTGGTGTAGCCTTTAGGCACTTGAAGATTCTTTTCACAGCTGTTAAGTGAGACTCCTTAGGATTTGCTTGATATCTAGCACATAAGCAAGTACTAAGCATAATATCCGGTCTACTTGCTGTGAGATAAAGTAGTGATCCTATCATTCCTCTATATTTGGATTTTTCAACACTTTTCCCACTTTCATCTGAATCTAAGTATGTAGATGTAGCCATTGGTGTAGTTGCTGCCTTGCATTTTTCTAAGTCAAATTTCTTTAACATTTCAATACAATACTTTGATTGACTAACAAATGTTCCACTTCTCATTTGCTTAACCTGCAACCCTAGAAAGAAAGTGAGTTCTCCCATCATAGACATATCAAATTCTTTCTGCATATTTGCTGAAAATTCCTTGCACAAAGAATGGTTAGTAGAACCAAAGATGATATCATCAACATAAATTTGAACTATAAGGAACTCTTTATCTTTTCTTTTGATGAACAATGTCTTATCAACTTCTCCTCCTGTAAATGATTGATCAAGCAAGAACTTACTTAACCTCTCATACCAAGATCTTGGAGCTTGTTTCAGTCCATATAACGCTTTTCTCAACCTATACACATGGTTAGGATATTGATGATCTACAAAACCGGGAGGTTGGTCAACATATATTTCTTCATCAATCAAACCATTGAGAAATGCACTTTTAACATCCATTTGAAACAATTTAAAATCTAATATACATGCATATGCAAGAAGTAGTCTAATTGCTTCTAACCTAGCAACCGGAGCATAAGTCTCATCATAATCAATGCCTTCCTCTTGGTTGTAACCCTTAGCAACCAATCTAGCCTTGTTTCTTATTATGATGCTACTTTCATCCAACTTGTTTCTAAACACCCATTTAGTGCCAATAGGTGTGTGAGTGGATGCTCTAGGTACTAATTCCCAAACATTGTTTCTTTTAAATTGATTTAGTTCTTCATGCATTACATTTAACCAATGTTCATCTAAAAGTGCTTGTTCAATGTTAGTAGGTTCTATTTGTGATACAAAAGCCATTGAACAACAAACATTTCTTAAGGAAGATCTTGTAGACACTCCCTTTGATACTTCACCGATGATGTTATCTAATGATAGGTCTCTTGTGGTTCTCCAATTCTTGTGCCTTGGTGTAGTTGCTTCTTCATTCATTTCTAGTTGAGGTTCATCTTCCTCTTGCTTGTTCTCTTGAGTGGATTGTTGTCTTTCTTCATTATAAACTGCATCATTATCACTTAAAGCTTCTTCCAAAGAAGGGTTAGTTTCATCACAAACAATATGCATAGATTCTTCAACACACATGGTTCTTTTATTAAACACTCTATAAGCCTTACTTTGCAAGGAATAACCTAGAAAGATGGCTTCATCAGCTTTTGAGTCAAATTTGCCAAGGTTATCTTTTCCATTATTTAATACAAAGCACTTGCAACCAAATGTTCTAAAGTGAGATATGTTTGGCTTTCTTCCTTTATAGATTTGATAAGGAGTTTTCTTTAACAAAGGCCTTATGAGAATCCTATTCAAAGTATAGCAAACGGTACTCACCGCATCGGCCCAAAAATGCTTTGGTAACTTTGTTTCATTTAGAAGAGTCCTTGCTCCTTCTTCTAGTGATCTATTTTTCCTCTCCACAACACCATTTTGTTGAGGTGTTATTGGAGCTGAAAAATTATGGTTAATTCCAAGTTCTTCACAAAAATTTTCAAAATACTCATTTTGGAATTCACCACCATGGTCACTCCTAATTGAAACAATGTTACTTCCTTTTTCATTTTGAATAACTTTGGCAAGTTTTCTAAAAGCTGTGAAAGCTTGGCTTTTAGTCTTAATGAATAAAGTCCATGTGTATCTAGAATAATCATCAACAATTACAAGTCCATAATAGTTTCCCCCAAAGCTCATAGTTCTAGATGGTCCAAATAGATCCATGTGTAGCAACTCAAGAGGTCTAGAAGTAGAAATTATATTCTTACTTTGAAAAGAATTTTTGGTTTGTTTTCCTCTTTGACAAGCTTCACACAATCTATCATTTTCAAACTTGAGCTTAGGTAAACCTATTACTAGATCCTTCCTAACTAGTTTATTGAGATGATGCATGTTTATATGTGATGTTCTCCTATGCCATAGCCATGATTCATTCACTTTACTCATCAAGCAATTTGTCTTATGTATGAATGCATGATCAATGGATAAAGTATAAATGTTACCCTTCCTTTGACCTACATGAGCAATCTTCCCTGTTTTACCTTCATGAATTAAACAAGTTTCATTGTTGAAGTTGACATTGAAGCCTTTGTCACATATTTGGCTAATGCTAAGCAGATTATGCTTCAGTCCTTCAACATATAACACATCTTTGATTTTTGTTTCTTTGCTGTCTCCAATGTCTCCTTGTCCAATGATTCTGCCCTTGTTATTATCTCCATAAGTCACATATCCTTCATCTTTAAGTATTACATTTGTAAGCAAGGATATGTCTCCGGTCATGTGTCTTGAGCATCCGCTATCTAGGTACCACAATGTTGATTTAGCTCTAAGACACATCTGCACAAGTAAAATTAAGAGGAGATGAATGGTACCCAATTCATGTTGGGTCCAAAGGGGTTAGTTTCCTTTTCTCTTTTCTTAATCCATACACAATCACCATTAGGAACATAAAATCTTCTAGCATAGCATTTATATGAAGTGTGACCTCTCATCATACAATAATTGCAAGTAGGAGATTTAAATGATTTAGCATGAGCAAATTTATGAAAAACAATTTGTTGATTGTTATGCCTATGATATTTATGTCTTGGAGGTACAAACACAGTTTTGCCTTTGTTCTTAGTACCATGTTTATATCCCAATCCATAAGTATCACCTGCATGTTTTTGAACACTTAGCAATTCATCAAGGTTACATTTGCCTCTATAGAATTTTCTTAACAAATCAACTAAATCACTAATTTCAGTTTGCAAACTCAAATTTTCTTTTTCTTTTCTCAGCTTATAATCATCAAATTCCTTATGCAATTCATTGTATTTGTCAACCTTAGAGATGGCTAAGGTGCATGTACAACCATTCAACTTGTAACTTGAAAGAAGTTTATCAATTTCTTCATTCAGTTTACAATTTGCTTCTTGCAGTTCTGCAAGTTTGGATATATGCCACCTTAAGTCACCTTTAAGTTTGTTATTAGCCTTTGCTAAGTTTTGTGCTTCATTATACATATCATGAAAAGCATTAATTGCATTGCCATAATCAGAATATACCTCAGATTTTGTATTTGAAGCCTTATCTTCCTCATCTAGAAGATCATCATTCTCATCATTTGCTATGGAGGTTAGGCACATGTTTGCTTCTTCATTTTCAGTAGAGGATTCTGAAGTTGTTGAGTCATTTTCTTCCCAAGCAATGTATGCTTTTCTTGGTTTTCCTTCCTTCTTTGCTTTGTTGTTCCCTTGTTGCTTTTTCAAGAAGATTGAGCATTCGGATTTAATGTGGCCTAGTTTTCCACATTTAAAGCATGTGAAGTTGCTATCACTCTTGTTCTTGTTGTTGTTGTTGTTCTTTGAGTTTCTAGAGAATCTCTTGCCCTTGTTACTCCTTAGAAATTTGCTGAGCTTTTTTGCTATTAAGTTCACATTTTCTTCATCTTCCTTATCACTTTATTCTTCTTCTTTTTCAGATTTAGGTGCTGCAGCCTTAAGAGCAATCCTTTTGCTTTTCTTTTCTGCATCTTCAACACACATTAGTTGAGATAATTCTAATTCATATTCAAGCAACTTACCAAAGAGTGCAGCCATTGACATTTTGGATAAATCCTTGGATTCTTTAATTGCTGTCACTTTTGGTTGCCAAGCTCTAGTTAAACACTTTAGAATTTTGATGTTTAGTTCTTCCACATCAAAGGTTTTTCCAAGTCCTAATAGATGATTGACAATGTGTGTGAATCTTGTTTGGAGTTGGGAAATGCTTTCATTGGTGTTCATCTTAAACATCTCATACTCATGGATCAAAGAATGCTTCCTTGATCTTCTAACATCATCTGTTCCTTCATGTGTTACTTCAAGTAATTCCCACATTTCCTTGGCACTCTTGCACCTAACCGTCCTGAAAAATTCATCGGAAGATAAAGCAGAAGTTATCATATTTTTTGCCTTGAAATCATATTGAGTTAATTTCTTTTCTATTTCAGACATTTCATCCCATTCCTTTGGTATTGTTTTGCCATCAACAACTTTGGTAGGAATGTATGGACCTTTCTCAATACAATTCCATGCACCCAGGTCATTTGATTGGATAAAGATTTGCATACGGTTTTTCCAAAAACTAAAATGTTCTCCTTCAAATAAAGGTGGTCTATTCAAAGAAGCACCCTCCTTGAATGTTATTTGATTAGCATTCATTGTCAAGTTTTTGAAAAAGATCTTGAGCAAATTACAAGAACCAGCTCTGATACCAATTGAAAATACAATGAATACCTAATCCAATAAACCAAGAGGGGGGGGGGTGAATTGGTTTTTGATCCTTTTTGAACTTTTCTTGGAAAACAAAACTCAGCGGAAGAATTAACTTGGATCGTATCTTAAATCAAAAAACAAATTTAGTAAACAATTTTCTTCTCCAATCAATTAACTCTTGTGTTAAATCAAAGTTTGAGTTAATACACAAAATAATATCTCAAGCAATTAATGAAATGTAATTCAAAACTTAAATGCACACAATTTTATACTGGTTCACCTCCAACCACTGAGGCTACATCCAGTTTACCTTCTAATCCAAACCAGATTAGAGTTCCACTAACAGATTTTAATTCTTTACAAGCAATCAACAAGGTCTCTTTTACCCACCCTAGGCAAAACTCTAAATCTATTCCCTAGATTTATCAAAAGACCTAGAACCTGAGAACACTACTCAGTTCTACCCACTAGAAAACCCTTTCTAGTAATGCTTTAAAGAAACCCAACTGTTACATGGAAAAATTCAACACAAATTCCAGAAAACAAAAGAAAAAATTACAAAGAACAAAACTTGATGTTCAAGAAGGATATCACCTTATATTCCTTTGCAGCATAAAGGATATACATGAAATTTATAACCTGAGGTGATGAATGATATGCTTTCTTGATTGATCTTGACACAACTCAATGCATGAATGATCACAAAATAACTCATTCTCTTAAGCAAGCATGATGATTCTAACTCTTATGAACAACACTATCAAAATGATTCTTTTAACTCTTTGAAGCACTCAGAGATTACTAAAACTATTGTATGAATGAAAGCTCTCGAAATCAATCTCTGGTTTTCAGAGACACTGCTTGTCTATTTATAAAAAAATAGATTTAACAGAATGTAATCGATTATTTCATTTATGTAATCGATTATTTTAACACGTGTAATCTATTATTCCGTCTATTTAATCGATTAAGTTGTTCATGGTATTTCTGGAAATCTTGAACGAACAAAGTAATCGATTATTTGACCATGTAATCGATTACGCTAGTAATACAAGTTTGAGTCACAAGCATAGATAATCGATTATAATGTGTTTTAATCGATTACGCCAGAAGTATATATATTACTCTATAGCACATTTAATCGATTATGATTATTTGGTAATCGATTAAACCAGTTCATAGGCTAAACAAGATTATGCAGGTGCCTTATGTAATCGATTATATGACTTGTGTAATCGATTACATCAGTAAGAAAACATTTTTAATGCTAGTTTAGACTTATCAATGTATTTCTAATCAATTGCATATACTAATATGATTCTAATCCTAAGAGTGAATGCATGTATGTCTGATTTCTTTAATGACTGCAAAGGATTATTAGATTTTAACCTTAATGAACCAAGCTTAACCAAAAGGAAAAATTACAAATGCCATCATCACATGAGTGGGCATGAAACAAATATCAAAACAATACTTGTCTTCTGATTCTTCTGACACTTGAATCTAACAATCATCAATGCATGACTCGGCTAGGAACAAATCCTTCCTCGCAAGGGTAACCCGTCATGCACCCCCCATGTACATACATAACAGACCAATGTGGGCTCATTGATGCACTGACCGTGGCTAGGAACAAATCCATCCTCGCAAGGGTAACCAATCGATCATTGCACCCCACGTGTACATACATAGCCTACAACCATGGGCACCATCAATGTATGACTTGGCTAGGAACTAATCCTTCCTCGCAAGGGTAACCCATCATGCACCCTCAAATGATAGCATTGGCATCAACTTGTCTCTAAAAAAATTGTATATCTTTTCCTTATCTTACCAAGGACTACTCATATGCACCATTTGGAGTTTTGTAGAGCTCTATAGGTCTTGGACAAGGAAGATAGGTCAAGTAAGTGAAAAAATCTGAAAATAAGCAACAATTATCAATTAAGCCCACTTGTTTGCCTAAGGCAAAAATTGAATTAGAATGAGAAAATAAAAGTCCAAGAGAAGTCAAATATGCTAAGAAGAATAGAAAAATATTAAACTAAAAATACTCAATAAGTCATGTACGAAACTCCTGAGGCGTCCAATGTATCCATAGTTGATGAAGTTGAACATAACCTCATAGAGCCTGCATCCAAGCAGTCAACAACTTCAAATGAGACTACTTCTAGAGATAAAGGGAGAACTAGATGTCATCATCGTCTATTCCATCGGTTCAAGACCTACTCTTGTGAACTATGCACAACCTGCTACTATTACCAGGGATCAAGTGCATGACATGATAGGGAAAGCAATGGAATCCTTCACCAAATGCTAATATCAAGAAAATGAGCAATTCAGGCTCTCCATGCAGAATGCCATCACCACTCAGTTCTTAAATCTTGTTGCAGTTCTCCTTTAAAATATTCAACATACTCAAAGGTCCATGCTTAGAGCTGTTGCTGCACCTGCACTTGTACTTGTACCTCCACCTGCACCTCAACCTCTTGAACCTCTACCACCACCACCACCTGGTCAAGACTGACAATGATGTCCTTCTTTATTACTTCTTCAAACCTAGTTTTTTCTTATGACAAAAAGGGGAGAAGAAGAAAATTTGAAGTGTAAAGAGATAACTTTATTAAATAAAAGTGGTTTTGGAGTACATCCATGTGCTTTTCTATACTTATTATAATTATTATTCTGTTGTCGCATATACGATATTTTATTTGTCAATTTTTTGCCATGATTGAACTCAGGCAAAGTTTAAATGTTTTACATCCATTCATCTTACTCTCTTAAAACTCTAATACACATTAAAATGTATATTGTTTGTCATTATCGAAAAGGGGGAGATTGTTAGGTCTGGACGACTACTCTTCTCATCTATATTGGATTTTGATGAATAACAATAAGTATAAATTACCAATGTTCTAATGAGTTTTTGACAAGTGGGCAGGAACAAATGTTAAAGAGCTTAACAATACTTTGTATCGTCCAAAAGGAAATATTTTGGTTACTATCTATATAGTGTCTAGAGCATTAAGATCAATAGGTGTTTACTGTTTATGTTAATCAATTTTATACACTGCATTTTAGGTTATTCCATGAATCCATCTAGTAAGTAACTCACACACTCTTTTAAATGATCAACATTGAGAAAAAAGTCTCTGATAACCGAAAAAGGGAAGTACATGTGTTCTATCCTATATAAATTCATTTTACTTCTCTTTATTTTGAATTTCTAACATTTGAATTTAAGGATGGTAAAAATAGAAGAAAATAGAAGGTACTCACAGAATATTCTCTAAAAGTCATTTTTGCTAGGGACAAGGAGCATATGATGTTGTCTGTACTATCATGCAATTCCTTGAAAATCAATACACGCCATGTAGCCTTATCTTCCACTGTGAAACAACGGTCTTTTCAAGAAATCAACATTGATTTTATAATGGATCCTCCACTAAAGTCTATAAAAGGCAATCTCTACCAAAAAGCACAAAGAGAAAAACTGATTAAAAAGCAAGAACTTATCTCAAGCAAAACTATATTGAAATTAGTGGATGACTAATACAAAGTTTTCATTTGTTTATTCTTTGTTAAGCAAAGTCATTTTTTATTTAAGCTTTATTGTTTATTCACTCTTTGAGTGTTGTTGAATACTTGTATTTAATCAAAGTACTATTTGTGAAACCCAGGAGTGGCTTAGTGTTAAACAATATTTGGGTTTCTTAGATTCAATGGGAGTCTAAGAAAGTGTCAGAAGTGGTATTAAGAATACTTGTAAAGCCAAGAGTGGTAGGTAAGAATACTCTTTTTGTAATCAATTTTTTTATTAGTGGAACCCTTTACTGCTGAGTAAAGGAGAACTAGACATAGCTTAGGTTGAGTAAATCACTATAAACCAAATGTTTCTAGTTCTCTCCTTTATGGTTTATTAAGTGTTCTATTTATACTCTCTGTCACTTCTTTTATACCAAGTGTTTATTTGAAAAAAAAAATTAAAAGACTCTCTCTTATCAAATCTCTAGTCTATCAAACTTGTCTTTATTAAAACCTATTTTTCTCCTTAGTGGACGACCCACTATTCTTCTACATTTCTATATATATTTATATGCATTAAAAGTTGTAAAAGTTTTGATATATCTTTGATAAACACACTATTCAACGCCACTTCTAGTGTGATTGTTGTTATTTCAGTTTGTATAATAGTTTTGCCTTAAGGGTTGAGTATTTGACAATACTAAGGAAAAGATCCACCAACTAACCACATCTGTTCAAAGGCATAAAATATGATTACTGGAGGAGCATATGATAGCTCACTTTGAATCCATTCATATAGATCTATGGGATGTAGTGGAAATGGAGATTATATTCCATTGATAATCAATTGAATGAGAACCCTAGATTAAATCCCATATATTTGATAAACACACTATTCAACTCCCATTTCTAGTGTGATTGTTGTTATTTCAATTGCTTGTTATAAAACTTCATCTTGTATTCGTATTATAATTTGATTTTTTAGTCATAGTATTTTGTATTGTATTTTCTAGAGTTCTATTAGCCCTGGCACAATGGTAAAGTTGTGTCTTGTTGGTCATGGGTTCAAATCCGAAAATAGCCTCTTTGCTTATGCAAGGGTAAGGTTGCGTACAATATCCTTCTCCTTTACCTGTGCATAGTGTGGAGCCTCCAGGCAATGGGGTATGTAGTTTTTTTTATTGAGATAAAAATAAAATTACTTTGTGTACTTTTGTATATTTTGACTCAATAAAGTAAAACCAATAACTTTGTTATTTTACTCTCTTCATTATAGAGATCATGAAATTAAATATCATGGTTTCTACGATGATAAAGTCATGTTTATTACATGTTAAGTCAAAATATTGTTAAGCATGTCTTGGTAAAATATGATTGTTGTTTATTATCATAATTCTTTTGACATAAATGTTGATGATTTGTGTGTTATTATTGATATAATTTGTTGAGATAGAATGCACCATTTGTCTTACACTTATATCAGATATGTGTTCTGTGTACTCTATTATATCGAAGCTTTTGATGATATAAGTTTTTTTTGTGCATTATAGTATTATATTTTTTATTTATTGTGCTTTGAGATTCTTGAAAGAGATCTCAATAAATAAGAAATTCTCTCTAAAGAGGCATACTTTTTTGTCTTTATATGGAACCATTTAACTCTTTGAGTACGTGACAATTTAGAACTCATGTTTTCTTTGATGTTTCGTACTAGCCTCTTTGTCTAACCTCATTAATTGTTTTTTTTAATAATTTTAAGCAATGTAATATTATTTTAAAATGTTACATTTGCATATCACGATGCAAATTTGTTTAGTGAAATACTTTATAAAACAAATTGTTATCATGTGGGTAGTGTACATACCCTATAGTATGACATTACTTGATATGATTCCAATGTGATACAAAAAATAGTTGAAATTTGTTTAGCCCTTTGGGCAATTTTTCTTGAAATCATTAAGTCAATTGTTTTTTCTTTATCAAGTGGAGGATTTTATATATTTAAAGTAATGTCATATAAATGGAATGTATTGATACAAGATCTCTATCTCAAATGCCCAATTAATCATATATGAGCAACCAAATTTATTTGTCTTAATAAAATATTTTATTTTTTTGTTACATGTAATTTGTGATCACTTTGTTGTTAGGACCTACATTAAGGATTTTGTGCTGGTCTCTTACAAAATATTATTTTGAGTGATAACTCTTTATTGTCATATGTTATTAGTGGAAAATTCTTGTCAAGACAATATAGGAATGTCAAATTTAAAGAGATTAATTTCTCCATACTATAATTTTTATTGTTGTTGATACTATTTTTGCAATTTTGTTAAAGCTATATTATTTGGGATATATAGATAAACCTATAAAATAGTTTGTAAACAAATCTTTCACTCAAGTGTGTTGATATTATTTATGATTGTAGCACATCATTTTATGTTTTGAATGAGTAATTGAAAATTTGCAAATGATCCCATACTCTACTTTCAAACATTAGGGGATTTTTTTTTATTTTATCTCACTTACGATTACCTTGCTTACGGGATCCTTTTGAGGGTCAATATTTTTGAGGATTAACATGTGGTTAGTTATGAAATCATTTTGTAAGACTCTATAATTGATAGATGGATTGTATGTTGGGTTTCATATTCTCATTTCTAACCACTTCTCTCATTAATCATATAGTACTATACTTCTATCTAATACTTAATTCTCTGAGATAGAAAATAATGTGTTTTGTTTACATTGAGTATTATCTTATAGAGTTATCATCTAGTATCATTAGAGTATTTCAATACTAGCTAGCTCTAATGAGAATCTTAATCTTATTTTGGTATATAAAGGATTAGTGGGAGTATATAATCTTATGTTATGTATTGAGATTTATTAAATTTGTATTTGTATTGTCATATATTCTTGTGCACATTTAATGATCATATGGCATACTCTATAAGGATTTTTTTATTCATCTTTGTCCTATTGTGTTAAGATACATAAAATCCATTGTATCTTAGTAGGCATCTTAAGCATATGTCAAGGCCATTTTTGTTGAGAATTGCATAATTAGTCTTTTGACATGTTATTATCTTGTGCCTCTCTTTTACCCAAAAATTCACATTTTGTTTGATCAAAATTTATAAGTAAATTGTAAATACAATACTCATTTCAAGTAGAATTTTCCACTATTGACATACTTATAAATTTATGTTTGCACCAATTATCTAAGTGTTTGCTTATTATTGAAATTTTTATCGCCACATTAATCTAGAGTATCAACTCTGTTTAAGCTAGGTGTCTATGTCACCCAAGTAGGAAATCAATGTATTTCCTAATTGCTTTTGGGTTTGCGTAGTCACTTATTCTATGAAACTCAAATTAATTGAATGTAAAATATAGTAAGAGCAATTGTTGATTTAGCCTACACGTGATCACTCTTGTTATTTGACTATCATGAGTACTTAGATGCATGTGGATTTCGTTCTAGCCTTAACAACTTTTCAGACATAAAATAGTATGATCCATTGACCAAAGACTTTGCTATTGGAGTGATAAGCATTTGTCATGTGGCTTCAAAACAATTAAACCAAGCTAATTCTGTAGCACAGGATTAACCTAGGTCGACTCAAAGACACTATCAATATGATTTTATATTTAATTCACTAATAAATAAAAGGGATATTTTTGTCGAACAGTTTGCATGCGCTAAATGAAAACTACAAAAACACAAACTACAATTAAAACTGAAGAACAAGGAAGAACAAGGAAGAACAGTTGAGAGAAAATAAGAGAAAGAGTTTTGATTCTAAAAACTTAAAAAGAGAAATGTAAAACTGTTTTTGCAAAATGAAATGTAATGTCATAAGTCCTCCTAATGTCACTAATATATAGTGACTAAGTCTGAAGAAAAGAATGGGCCATTAACAACCCATCAATTCTAATTATTTATGCTATTTACACCAATAAAAGTCTAACTCGCAGCCCAAAATACAAGTGCAGTGGTTCTGACTTCAAAGCCTAAAATGACCCTTCAAATAGCAGAATTGGCCTCGGCTTATTTCTGACAAACTTGTAGATCTTTTCGTTATCTTTCCAGAGACTACAAGATCACTCAATACGGAGTTCTGTAGAGCTCTGTAGATCCCATACAAGGAAGATACATCAAGTGAGCATAAAATCCGAAATTACGCAACAATTAGCAATTAAGCCCACTAACTTGCCTAAGACAAAAACTGAATTAGAATGGGAAAATAAAAGTCCAAGAGAAGTCAAATAAGCTAAGAATGATAGAAAAATATTTAACTAAAGGCACTCCATCAAAATACCCCACACTTAAACATTTGCACTCCTGAGCAAAACTAAAATAAAGACTAAGAGAAAAATTAAAACTAAAGTAAACTACAAACTAAAAGAAAGGTAAGAACAAGGCACAAACATTTTTCAATGGATCCTAACAATGCACAAAAGTGAGAAAGATGAGAAATGGGAGAATGATATTAAGGTTTCAAACAATCCATGAACACATGATCACAAATTGCAAAGTGAAAAAGTAGTCAAGTTAAAATTAAGAATGAACCAAGGTGATAGAAATCTCTCTCAAAGAGCAACACTCAACCTCTTCTAATGTGTATGGATTTATGTTTACACTCAAACACCACATGTAACTAGCACATCCAAATTTTGACAAGACTCTAATTCATTCAACTTGAAATACACATGCATCAAAAGATCAAAAGGACTTTATAGGCTTGTAATGTATGGCTTGGGTAAAGGGTGGATAAGAAAAAGATATTTGGGCTAAAACTAAGAGAAAAGAGGGGCAATGGAGAGTAAGCCAACAAGTATAAAGAGGGGTAGAAACAAAGAACTTACAAGGATGAAAATGAATCACAACAACTTTTATTGCATTTTCTTTTCCTTTTTCTTTTTCCTTGTTTATGCATTTTTTTTCTTCTTTAAACTTTTGCTTTGTAAACTCTTTCTTTTCTTTTCTTTCCAAATCAAAACAAAATAAAAATACCCCACACTTGTTTGAAACTCACTCTCAAAACAATTCCAAGACCCCTTTTCTCCCTAAAGTTAGGATAACAAGGTTTTTCATTTTTTAGTTTGCAATGAGCTATATAAGAAAGAAAAGGCTAAAGGCTCAAAAAGGGTGACAATGGATATCAACACAAGGATAGGTTTATTTGGCTAGTGGCTAAAAGAAAAAAGGCCTAAATCATCTCAATCAAAGCATGTGCAACAAGGAATGTCAAAAGAAGCAAGGCAAAACATAGAGTAATCTAGCACAAGGGTGAATTCACACATGAAAGAACATATCCACAAAGGCTCAAAAACTCACAAGGCATAATTCTATCACACATGATTCATCTTAAATTCTATTCCTCAACCCTACTTATCACTTCAACAATTGCAACAATGGTTCACATCAAGCATGAAACC
Source organism: Glycine latifolia (assembly GCA_013407115.1). Classification (NCBI taxonomy): domain Eukaryota; kingdom Viridiplantae; phylum Streptophyta; class Magnoliopsida; order Fabales; family Fabaceae; genus Glycine; species Glycine latifolia. The sequence goes on along the minus strand of CM023946.1, from coordinate 25,763,136 downwards.
TCTCAATCCAACCAAATTTTTAACATTTCTCACAATTTATGCAAGTTAGAAATTCTATGAAAAACATGAAAAAGTGCCTAAATTCAACAGAAACAGCAACATAAACAGACAGAAAATAGAAACATACAGATAAACAGAAAATAGAATGTATAAACAGAAACGTAAGCAGAAAACAAAAAATAGACAATAACTAGAAAACAGATTTTTGAAATCCTTCACCCCTCACTTGAAATACACATTGTCCTCAATGTAAGCATGCAAAGAAATGCAAACAAAGAGACCACAAATAAAAGAAGGGAAAAGGAAACTCCCGAAATGTCATTCAACATGCTTCATCACACAAAATTGGCAAGACCAAGGAAATGTCCGCCACAAGCTCCTCCTCCACTTGAGGGTTTTCATTATATACTTTGAGTTGGTGACCATTGACCTTGAAGACTTTGCCAGTAACTTCATTTTTAATCTCAACTGCACCATGCGGAAAAACATTAGTAATAACAAAAGGTCCATCCCATCTAGATCGAAGTTTACCGGAAATAAGCTTAAGGCAAGAATTAAACAAAAGCACTTTTTGGCCACTATGGAACTCCTTTCTAAGAATCCTAGAGTCATGAAATCTCTTCACTCTCTCCTTGTAAATCTTGGAATTCTTATAGGCTTCTAAGTGGATCTCTTCAAGTTCTTGCAACTGAAGCTTCCTTTCCATACCCGCTTCATCAAATGCCATGTTACAACTCTTCACCGCCCAATAAGCACGGTGCTCAATCTCCATCAGTAGGTGGCATGCCTTACCAAAAACCACCCTATAGGGAGACATCCCCAAAGGTGTCCGGTAAGCGGTTCTGTGAGCCCATAAAGCATCCTTAAGTAGCTTGCTCCAATCCTTCCTGTTTGGTTGCACCACCTTATGTAACACTTGCTTGATCTCTCTGTTAAATACCTCTGCTTGCCCATTAGTTTGGGGATGATAAGCTGTAGCATTTCTATGCACAACCCCATACTTCTGAAGCAAGGATGCCAATGATCGGTTACAGAAATGGCTCTAGGCACACAAAACCTGCAAAAAATGTTGGATCTCACAAAATCCACAACAACTTTAGAATCATTAGTTCTGGTGGCCTTAGCCTCAACCCATCTAGAAACATAATCAGCAACAAGCAAAAAAAACTGAAGAGTCTAATACCCTCCTAGCGGTCCTCTGAGGACCAAAATGACCTCCGGTAGGTGTGTGATGACAAAACTGAAGAATAGACTGAATCTCATGATCAGGCACACACCTTCGTATCACTTGGTCACTACCAAATTTCCACAAATAAGGATCATCCAAACATAATATTTAGAATCACTCTTAAGTTTATCTATTTGGGACCTAGATGCATGAGGTGGAACAACAGATGCAACAATGAAATTAACAATGTCAGCAAACCAAGGTGTGCCATGTGATGAATGCAAATGCATCAAATGCTCATCAGGGAAATTGTCACGAATGGGAAAAGACTCAAGAGGTCCTTCAATCCTACTCAAGTGATCAGCAACCAAGTTTTCTACACCACTTTTGTCCTTAATCTCGAGGTCAAACTCCTGAAGAAGAAGAATCCACCTGATCAATCTGGGTTTAGCATCAGGCTTCTTCAATAGGTACTTCAAAGCTGCATGGTCAGTAAAGACAGTGATATGAGAGCAAAGCAAACAAGATCTAAATTTATCTAAAGCAAAAACAATAGCTAAAAGCTCCTTCTCAGTGGTGGTGTAGTTAACTTGGGCTACATCTAAAGTGCATGAAGCATAAGCAATGACATGGGAGAGTTTACCAACTCTCTGTGACAACACAGCCCCAAGTGCATAATTAGAGGCATCACACATCAGCTCAAAAGGAAGCTCCCAATCTGGTGGCTGCATGATGGGAGAGGTAGTCAGCTTCTTCCTCAATCCCTCAAATGTCTCTTTGCAAGGCTGGTCAAATGTAAAGTCTACGTCCTTTTGGAGAAGCTTGGACAATGGCAATGCAATCTTACTAAAATCCTGAATGAATCTCCTATAAAAATCTGCATGTCCAAGAAAAGAACGTACTTCTCGCACAGAAGCGGGGTAAGGCAAAGAAGTAATCACATCAATCTTGGACTAATCGACCTCTAGACCTCTACTAGAGACCAAATGCCCTAAAACTATACCCTCATGCACTATAAAATGGCATTTCTCAAAGTTAAGAACAAGGTTAGTCTTAACACATCGGTCAAGCACTCTAGAGAGACTATCTAAACATGCATCAAAAGAGGAACCATAAACAGTAAAATCATCCATAAACACCTCCATGCAACTCTCTAATAAATCAGAAAAGATGCTTACCATGCACCTTTGGAAGGTGCCAAGTGCGTTTCATAGGCCAAAAGGCATCCGGATGTAAGCAAATGTGCCAAATGGACAGGTGAATGTGGTCTTGTGTTGATCCTCTAGTGCAATATGAATCTGCATGTAACCAGAAAAACCATTAAGAAAGCAATAATTTGATTTACTTGCCAACCTCTCTAAAACATGATCAATGAAGGGAAGAGGGAAATGGTCCTTGCGAGTGGCCTGGTTGAGTCTCCTGTAATCAATGCAAACTTGCCAACTATTGGCTACTCTAGTCGGAATCAGCTCATTATCTTGATTCTTCACAACTGTGAGACCCGACTTCTTAGGAACCACTTGGACAGGTGAAAACCAAGTTCTATCTGAGATGGGATAGATGATCCCTGCAACTAGTAGCTTTGTCACTTCCTTCTTCACCACATCCAGAATAGTGGGATTCAGCCTCCTTTGTGGCTGCCTCATCGGCCTAGAATCATCCTCCAAAAGTATTCGATGCATGCATATAGAAGGATTAATGCCAGGAAGGTCAGCAAGGGTCCATCCAATGGCCTTTTTGTGGCCTCTCAAAACATGCAACAGCTTCTCTTCATGCTCAAGTGACAGGCTGCTAGATATGATGACTGGAAGCTGCTGAGCATCATCTAAATATGCATATTTGAGGTGCTCAGGTAGTGACTTTAGCTCCAAGGAAGGTGGCTGAATGGTGGAAGGCAAGGAAAGACTGGGGGTTGAGGGAAATGGGATAGTAGCTCAGAACCTATATATGTACCTGCAACACAATCAGAGTGAAGTGCGGAGGAAATCTCTGCACAAATACTACATGCAACAGCAGAATCATCACAGGTACAATTACAAGAACCAAGATCAAAATCAGAAAAATCAGAAGAATAAAAAATATCTACACTATCTACTGCAGCATCAATGATATCAAGAAGAATGACAGAATGTTCCTCTACAGGATGTCTCATGGCCTCAAAAATGTTAAACTGGACAATGTCATCACCAAACTCCATGGACAAAGTTCCTGCATACACATCAATTTTGGTCCTGGCTATCATCAAGAATGGTCTTCCTAGGATCAATGTGGAACCATGGCTGGAAGACTCATTCTCCATATCCAATATGTAAAAATATGTAGGAAAAATAAAATTATTAACTCGCACCAGCACATCTTCAATAAGTCCAAGTGGAAGCGCAACACTCCTGTTGGCTAAGTGAATGACAACACCAGTGGGTTTCAAATCACCAAGATGTAATGATCTGTAAACTGATGTGGGCATGACATTAATGGAGGCTCCAAGGGCACACATGGCATCTGCAAAAATAATATCTCCAATGGTGCATGGAACAGTGAAAGTGCCAGGATCCTTGCACTTTTGTGGCAAGGTGGATAGTGGCATGGAATCAACAGTCTTGCCCTAAATGAGTGCAGATACATTCCTCCCCATCTTCACTTGCTCATCTCCCTTCAGCTTCCTCTTATGAGTGCACAAATCCTTCAAAAACTTTGCATATTTCGGAATCTGTTTCATGACATCCAATAGGGGAATATTGACTTCAACCCTCTTGAAAATATCAAGCAAATCAGAATCAAATTCCACTTTCTTTGCAGAAATGGATCTAGAAGGAAAAGGTAGAGGAATTAGAGGAGTATGCTTTGGTGCAGAATCTGATTTAGCACCAACAACTGTTGAATTTGAAAGCTCCTTACCACTCCTCAAGGTAATGGCATTCACACTCTTTGGATTAATCACTAGTTGTGCTGGAATGTTGCCAGAACCTTGCTGCTGCATCTGGTTGACAGTTGTAGCTAACTGTCCAATCTGAGTCTAGAGGTCTTGGATGGTGGCATTGACATTCTGTTGAAACTGAAGGTTGGTGGTGGCCATTTGCTTCATCAAGTCCTCCAAAGAAGGTCCAGAACTATGCTGCACAGGTTGTGCAGGTGTAGGTGTAGGCTGCTGGAATTGTGACTGTTGTCTGAATAGGGGAGGTTGGTATTTGGTGGTGGCAGGCTGGAAGTGCTGTTGTGGAGGTTTGAAGGGCTACTGCTGTTGTGGTGGACTAGGACCATACCTCAAATTCGAATGATCTCTCCAACTAGGATTATAAGTGCTAGAGTAAGGATTATACTACTGTTGAGGTCTAAATGATTGTCCAGGTTGCATGGCAGAAGCTTCAGCAGCTTGTTCTGTCTCTTGGAGAGTGGGACATGCATCTGTTGGATGATCAGGCGCACAGCAGATACCACAAAGTCTTGGTTGATTGGCTGCCATCACATTCTGTTGTTGACCAATAGCAAGCTGCCTCACAAGGGATGTCAACTCTGTTAATTTGTTCTCCAACCTCTGGTTATCAGCAACCATAGAAACAGAAACTTCATTTGCAGCCTTGGATGTAGCAACACCTCTAGTACCAAATTATTGATAATTGGCTACCATGTTAGAAATCAAATGCCTTGCAGCAAGAGGGGTTTTGTCCATCAAAGCGCCTCCACTAGCTGCATCTATCATACTCATGTCCATAAATATCAAACCTTCATAAAAATACTGAATTAATAATTGCTCACTGATTTGATGGTGAGGGCATGTAGCACACAACTTGTTGAATCTCTCCCAGTACTCATACAATGTCTCCCCAACTAGTTGTCTTATACCACAAATCTCCTTCCGGATGGATGCTGTTCTGGATGCTGGAAAGAATTTCTCCAGAAATCTTCTCTTCATATGTGTCCAAGTGTTGATAGGATCTAGTTGAAGGTACAACCAGTCCTTGGCCACACCATTCAGTGAAAAAGGAAATGCTTTCATCTTGACATAATCCTCATGAATGTCATGTGGTCGCATTGTGGAACACACTACATGAAACTCCTTAAGATGCTTGTGTGGATTTTCACCTGCAAGACCATGAAAGTTTGGAAGAAAATGGATCAGTCCAGATTTTAGCTCATAACTAACCTCAATCTCAGGATATTGAATACACCAAGGTTGGTAAACAACATCAGGTGTAGCCAATTCCTTAAGAGTTAGGTTGTTATCAGCCATTGTATCAAGATGTGCAGAAGTAGAAGGATTAGAAGTAAATTCAGAATCAAAGTCAGAAGACAATATGCTATTATCTAAAACTACACTATCAAAGTCATCTAAACTAATATTATGTCTGTTTAATCTGTGAAATGTCATATCTATCTCAGGATCATATGCATGTAATTCACTTGATGTGGACCTAGTCATATACAATGCAACTCATAAGGAACACAACACAGAAATCACAGAAATGTTAGACAACTACTCTACTAGGACACTACTCACTATATATGCTGAAATGAAATAGAAATTGGAAAACTGCCCTAAAAATTTAAAAAAAATCTAGAAAAATAAAAGTGAAAGTCTAAAAATCATTATTGATTTTTGTGATTTTTTTGGTGATTTTTAAAAATCATGAAAATAGAAAATCGCCTAAAAAATGGCCTAAATGAAGGAATTTCGCGATTTGGACCCTTCCTAACCGTGTTCATTCTTCACAAGGTCACCATGATTTGCGACAATTGTAAAAACAGTGTTAAAACTCCTACTTAGAGGCCAAATTTGCCAATTTTAACCCGGACCCCACCCTTAACAGGGCTTGCTTTTGTTTAAAATGGGGGATAAACTTTGGAAAACAAATCGCAAGGCAAAACTGCATAGGTCTGAAAAATTCTGGACAACAAAATGACACTACAAAAACAACTACACTACACAAATTCTCATCCTACTACTCCTCTGTTTTTTTGCTCTATTTTTCCCTATTTTTGCTCTATTTTTGACAGCACACATGCAACTAGATCATCCACACTTCATAATGAACAAGAACAATCATGCAATTATGTAACAAAGTGCGATTGTGCAGCAAAATGTAAATATGTAATGAATGTAACTTGTTTATATATATATATATATATATATATATATATATATATATATATATTACTACTACTATGAACAAATTATAGTGAATTAAAGCTAGCACACAATGAACCGTGTCCCCGGCAACGGCGCCAGTTTTGATAAGCGTTTGTCGTGTGGCTTCAAAACAATTAAACTAAGCTAATTCTGTAGCATAGGATTAACCTAGGTCGACTCAAAGACACTATCAATATGGTTCTATCTTCAATTCACTAATAAATAAAAGGGGGATTTTTTTCGAACAGTTTGCATGCGCTAAATGAAAATTGCAAAAACACAAACTACAATTAAAGATCAATGCAGAAACTAACAAAATTAATAATAAGTGATGTAAAATAGATTAAAGAGCATCAATCCAATTCACCAAACCAAGCTATTCGAATCATCATCGTTCTCAGAAATTTATCCTATTGTGAAAGTTCATTCAATTTCATTAGAAGCAGTTCAATCGAATTAACCCCTAAATTAATTGAAACCACAACCCTAATTGAAATATCATCCAATTAATCTGTGATTTATATTCGAAATTAGGAAATGAATCCATAACCTAACCCACTTTCAATCCTAAACGCATTCATAATCATGAAAACAGAATAGCAATTGAAGAAGAAAGTGAACAATCACACATAATTCGAAATACTAAACCAGAACTTATTCTTCTCTTGCTTGGGTTGGATCCTTGGATTGATTGATTATTTATCCTTCCATGATCATCATCAATGAAAGCCCCATGAAATAAGTGCATGAAAATGAAAGAAGGGAAAACGAAAATGAAGAACAATGAAGAACAAGGAAGAACAGTTGAGAGAAAATAAGAGAAAAGGTTTTGATTCTAAAAATTTAAAAAGAAAAATGTAAAACTATTTCTGCAAAATGAAATGTAATGTCATAAGTCCTCCTAATGTCACTAATATATAGTGACTAAGTCTGAAGAAAAGAATGGGCCATTAACAACCCATCAATTCTAATTATTTATGTTATTTACACCAATAAAAGTCCAACTCGCAGCCAAAATATAAGTGCAGTGGTTCTGACTTCAAAGCCTAAAATGACCCTCCAAATGGCAGAATTGGCCTTGGCTTATTTCTGGCAAACTTGTAGATCTTTTCGTTATCTTTCCAAAGACTACAAGAACACTCAATTCAGAGTTTCATAGAGCTCATTAGATCCTATACAAGGCAGATACGTTAAGTGAGCATAAAATCCGAAAATACACAACAATTAGCAATTAAGCCCACTAAATTGCCTAAGACAAAACCTGAATTAGAATGGGAAAATAAAATTCCAAGAGAAGTCAAATAAGCTAAGAATGATAGAAAAATATTTAACTAAAGGCACTCCATCATGGAGCTTTTGAGAAATTTTTTGTAGTTCACATGTGTTTGGTGAAGTCTTTTGATGTCTTTCGTCCGTGAGAGTCTGAAAAATCTCTCATGAGATATTTATAAAATAATATTATCTTAGTAACATTATCTATTGTAGCATTTTCAGATGCTTGAACCATTGTAGCATATTTGACTATTAAACTATGTTATTTTGTATACTCTTTTCTTGTGAGAAATATGATTATTTGGCATTTAGGATATGTATCTCTATCAAATATTATTTTGTGGCATTAGAGATTTTAGATTTCTTACATTATTATTTACGTATGATTGAAATTGTCATTCTAGCCTTGATGATTCATATTATTGGATAATACTATCTAAGTGGGAGAATGTTAAAATATTTGTTGTGGATTAATATCGATCAATAATATTACATTATCTTTTCATATCATCAATCTACAATTAAAGATATGATAATCATATATGTGGATATTACAGATTGTTTTAGATGGTAATAAAGATAAGATTGACCTTGTGATGGGTTGGGTCAATTATTCAGTAAATAGCCCATTGAGGGGTTCCTACCCATTGCTAAGTGATTATAAATTTGTTATCCCATTAAACAAATTCACTCGCTATGACTTTATGTTTCTTAGTCACATTATAATGACCCTATGATAAATCCGGGTTCGTATGACAGGGTGTCACAAAGGGGGCTGTATTTTGGAACTCAGATAAAAGGGGGTGTGGATAACACCTTTTCAAATCCGGGATCTTGTTCTATGTTAGTTTAATAGGAAGATCGGGTTAGTACATGACCGGGTTATCATCACATAAGTGGTGTATATACTTAGCACTTTTGGGTAAAAGCGTTGTTGTATAGGAAGGAACTCGGACAAGGTAGGGAAGAGCAACCGGGTAGCTATATCGGTAGAGCTCGTATATTCCTTTTCTTTGAGGTCTGAGTTGTGATCTTGGATAGACCGAGTTGTGATCTCAGATGAACTCGGGTGATCTTGGTTAAGCTCGGATGAGCTTGGAGGAGTTCGTATTTTGTTGGCTTGTAAGAGCTCGAAACCCCTTTTGATAGAGTTACCGGGTTAGTGATCCCGGAAGCGGTTGGGAGGAACTTTGGACTTGTGAGGTACCAAGATAGGAACTCGGATTAGGTCGAAATAGGTTGGATTAGGTCGGAGGAGGAAGAAACATTGGATGTACTATAGTACTAATGACGGGTTCTTATGCAATCGATTACATATGTATTTGTAAGCGATTAAAATAGTCGGTACTTGCTGTTTAACCCTGACTTTGTCTTTTTACGCGTGTCAACCCTGCATATTCACTTTATACAAGTGACACGTGTTGACTTCCTGCTGGTTGTTTTGACGCAGGAAGACTCTCATATTATTTTATGACACGTGTTAACTTACAGGATATTTAAGATATGCACGAGTGAGATATTTCAGCAGTAACCTTATTTCCACCATCTTTGCTAAAACACTTTCTCTCTCTTGTTCCATATTTTCCTCCATTGTTAAAGTGAGAAAAGCTTCTTAGATAACCATTTCTTGACCTAAACACCTTTACACCCAACGTGAGGATTGAAGAGAATCACCTTATAAACTAGTTTCCACCCTTTGGTAGTTTTAAAAACCATCAGGCGAGGAGGTCATTTCTTCAAAGAAAGTGCAAAGTTCCAATCTTTAAGAATTAGAAGGCACGTTAAGGATATCCAAGCTTGGAGAAGCTGTTATCTAGCCTTCCTTGAGGTTTTTATGGTAAGACACGTGAGTTTTACCATTTCTTTTGAGTCTGGTTATAAGAGGAAAAATGACCCATATGAGTTAGGTTTGGTTTTGGGTGATGGTTCTTTGGAAAAGTATACTTAGGAAGTTTTGTGATGAAGGTTAAACCTTGAAAGTTAACTTTTCTGGGTTTTGGGTATTTTGTTATGACCGGATAGATCTTTGTGGGGTTTACAAGTCACTTGTTGGTGGTCTATGTCTGAAATCTGGAAAAAGAACTGGGTTCTTTTCATGAGACGGTTGAGAACCGTTCTTGATATCTTTTGTGCCTGATATAGGGCTTGATAAAGAAGATATCCGTGGTCGTGAACACGAGGCGAGGTAGTCGGTGCTGTGATCAGAGAAGGTAAGCTCTCTGTTCTTGAGAGTTTGTTCCCTTGATTGTGTTTCACCATACTCCTGGGGAGTGATGGTTGTTGGATATCATGGTGCGTGTATTTACCTTGTGTGTTATTGCTTTTTGATTGAAAACATACATGTAATGGAGATGTGCATTGGTTGTATAATTTGTATGACTGGATATACATTTGTGCACGCGGAGTGCACTGGTTGGCTAATTTGTATATCTGGGTATAGATTTGTGCATGTCTGTACTGGAAGGGCACCTTGGTGGAATTATCACGTGGAGCCTGTGGTCTGGGACCTCAGGCCGGGATATGTGATGTGTACGCGGAGTACACTGGAAGGTATACAAGAGGGCACATTATGTGTACTGGCTGTCTAACTTGTATATCTTATATGCAATTGTGTATGATATCTGCACTGGTTGGCTAAATTGCATATTGGTGCTGGAATGGAACGTGGGTGTGGTTATGTACATGTATTATTTTATGGAAAGGTCGAGTTGACCATATTATTTGTAATGCCAATATAAATGCTATGTACTGTGGAAGTGAACTAGGGGGAGGTGAGTCTCCAAGAACCCTGAGTTTACTGAGATTGTATCTCACCCCGGTTGGGGATTATATTTTATTACAGGTGATAGCCAAAGAGTGGAGGACGAGGTCTGGGGTAAGAGACCTGAGTAGGGGTTATCCAGCGGATCTCAATTGAGAGGCTGATTTGACTGAGGCCGGTTTGGCTATTCATTGAGGATCCCAGACAAAAGGCCGAGGCCAGGTTCGAGGAAGCGGATTTTGGAAGACGGATCTTTTTGGAGAGCCTGTTGGCTCAATTTTATTGTATATTTTGTAACCCGGTATGGGTTTGTTTTGTATGAGGTACCTTATGGAATAGAACCCGGGTGCCGGGATGTGTATAAAATTTCATACATAATGTTTTAGTTGTATTGTATGACATAAGATGATGTCTTCTTATTTAAATGCTTCTGTGTTTACTTAAGTATATTAAGTATTTGTTGCGCTTAAGACCATATTATAATGTTAATGAACCGGATGCATATAGGATCGTTACACACTCTCTCTTAAATAGTCCCCTAGAAAGTGGGAAGTAATCATTTCAAGGTTAATTAAGGATTGTTATCGTCAAGCTACGTTCATGAGGATGAATGCAAATTTAGGTTAGTCTTCAATAACTGTTTTATCGTTATACTTACATGTTATAATTTGTATCTATTTGTCATTGTTTTATAATTTTCCATCAATAATGACTATAGTTATATTTATTGGAGTTTAGGATGTATTGAATTCATTGTCGAAAGAGGCATCTCACAAACAATAATATTATTGGTGTAACAAGAAGTTAACTTTGCTCGAAACTTAGGTGTGATATATTATTATTTATGAGGAGTCCTTTTTTGTCAATTTTATGAGTTTTTGACTTTGGTCAACATTTGTAACTTGGGTTGAGACAACCTTTCAAGATGAACCATTATGTAGTGGGACTCATATCCAATCCATAACATTATTCATGTAATACACATTAGAACAATAATTCATGGACACTTGTGCTAATTTACACTCAGATAAATAGGTAGGAAAAAGGAAAATATAAATGTGATAAGAGATATAATATGACAAGAAAATAACGATTAAAAAAATAATGTTAGTTAGACATATGTATTATGTAAATATTCATATTTTATTATTGTACATTTTATAACATATTTTATAATATTATTATTTCACTTTCTTTTTGAGTCTAGACTATAAGTATCTTTTATTAATTAACACAGCTATATATCTAGAATTTAAATGAGACCACTAGCTAAACTGAGATAATTATACGACAATTGATTAATTGATTAATGCATTTGATGATACTCGCACTCTTTCTTTATATCAACTATTTTATTTTATATTATTTCCTTACCTATCTTTACTATTAAGAAAATTAAACAAATATATTTTATAGCTACATTTTATATATATTTATAATACCCTCAATCAACTGAGTACGGGGATCAATTTGGTCACCAAATTCCACAACTGGATCACGTGAAGTGAAAAATTCAGTAAGGCAAGCGAGTGGACCCAAATTTCAGGTTCCCCTTTCGGATCACTGCATGATGCATCCTTTCATTCCCGCACAAGTTTGTTATAAACATCATATCAAGCGGGAAGTAACACTTTTCTAAATGAAATTTAAAATAAATTAATCTAAAAGCATATTTTTATTAGAAAAATATTAAAATTAAATAACTATAAAGATTATTATTTATCCAAATATTCATCTCAAAACATTTACCAAATACTCATATTTTTAATCGAAGTATGAAATTGACATTTTGAATCACAATATCTTAATAGAATTTTTTTTTCTAATTAAGGGAAATGGGCATTGTCAAATCCGATTTCCCAATGTGGATTTTCTTTAATTTAAATTAACTACTTAAATATCCCTTGCCGGTATTAGTTTTACAATTTATAAGTTTTTAAACTATTATAATTTTTTAATGTAGTTAACTATTATATTTTGATTAGTAAAAATGTATAATATTATTATTATGTTAGAATTTAAGATCACGTTTATTTTTTATTAGTATTCTTATAAATAAATATTTATGTCAATTTAAAAAATCATGATAATAAAAAAATCTACCATATTATAAAAATGTATTATTTTTAATTAAATTTTAATTAGAATCAAAATATATTTGTGCCATTAATTAATTTTAATTAGAAAATATATATAATTATTTATTAGTTACAATATTCTAATCATGATTGGTTACTATAATTAGAATAATTACCTTAATTTCAATAAAAAATATATTTGTGTTATTAATTAATTTTAATGATAATATATGATTATATTATCAATTAGAATATTCTAATAATTATTGATTATGCAACTATAATTTGGTGAGAATAGTTAACGAGAATTAACTTAGTTGGTTGAATAAAAATGTCTGAGTTGTTGTAAACTGTCTTTAATTCTCACGAATAAAAAATAAATTAGTGAGAATGAATATGGTGATATAGATATAACGTTATATCTGTCCATGTGGTAAAATCTTCTTTTATATAATATAGTAGATGATTAAAAATTATCTTTATAATGATTTTTAAAGTAGTTATTATTAAAAAAATTACTGCACATGAAATCTCCATTAAATAATAAATAATATTAAAAAAATTATATTGAGTGTATTTCAATTAAGTTGTTTTTTTTTACTATCTATGCATGCATGTTTTGCATAACTTTTCTAACTTTGATATTCTTATTATTTTAGTTGTCTGAAATGGTTGCACGAAAAATATGTGTGAATATGGCACAACCGAACAACTACAGCATCGACGTGTGTAAGCTGCTTTGCGGAGATTTATTACTCAAAGGCAACTTGGTCTCCGTTGAATGCATTATTGAGAGTCTTCATGGTCCAAAGAGAACTAACCCATATACTTGTTTCTATCACTGCTAACCTATAATTATATCAATCATGTACCCAAAATTCTCAGTTAAATTATATAAATAAGACGACACTTGATTTTTAAGAAATTCTCAGTTAAATTTTCAGGATTGAATCACACAGATGGATCACTGTATTGAGTCAAGCGGGTTATTTTTTTTAAAGTCTTTCACTTGGCAATTACTTCTTGTATCTCCCTCTCATTGTTTCCTACTCCTAATCTAGAATATAAAATTACATTTAATTTGGATTAGTTATCTTAAAAAAAAACAAAAAGATACATACAAAAACATCGTGGAAGACATCCCAACAAGGTTGGTACTCCAACCACTAGCCATTATACAAGCAGCACAAGCACACCTAGAATTAATTGAAAAAAAAAAAAAGATCTACAAAAAGACATGGGGACAGAGACCAAACCCATGAGAGAATATGAATGCATCATCTAAATCTTTAGTTAAGAAGACCGCTCTCATTTTTTACAAAAATCTTCACTAATGAAAAACATCATTTAGACGTATACTTTTTTATTATGTTTTTGATACATTTTTACTTTACTTAATTAGTTTGTCTATATTTGATTATTTTTATTGAATTTCTTATTAAATAAAATTTTCTTATTATTTTAGTATTAGATATCTTTCATATGAAAAAATGAATTGCAATGAAATGAATTTGTTTATTCATAAAATCGATTTAAAAATGGAAATAAAACATTTAACGATAAAAATAATGATTTGTTGAAAAATACACATATATATATATATATATAGAGTATGTTGACTTATATAAAGAGTCAAGTTTATATACTTATGAAGAATGTTCGTGTAACTAGTTTGTGCCTTGGGAAAGGAGAACTAGCACAATAGCATTCAAGTCTAGAGTGTAATTTGTCCTTTAGATCATGTTACAAAGTGCATATATAGGGGTTTATCGCATTTGTCCCATCCAATACTGTCGTGGGGGTAGAGGGGTAATCTTATTTTATCACGACATACCCCTTTGAGATCTTTGGGGGTGTAAAGCTGCTGAGTGACTTGGGGGCCAAGGATCCTTGAAACGACGTGCATAATGGGTCGGGTGATCGAAAACCCTAAAGTTTCAGGTAGGTGCCGAGCAAGGTACCATAAGTTTGCCAATCGAAGGGGGCGGAGGGACATGCTACCACAAACCGAAGGGGACTAAGGGGTACAGTCTCAAGTGTGTGATCAGGAAAAGACTAGAAGTGAATTGGGATCATCCCCCTGCCTATCGAAGGGGATTAAGGAGTACATAGCCCCACAATCTCAAGTGCGTGAGCATGAAGATACTAGCTGTGAAGTAGGGTCATCCCCCACCGATTGAAGGGAAAACGAAACGTTATACCACGAAACGTCACCTCGCATAATGGGATAGGAGTGAAATGACATGTCTGTTGGAGTTCAAATTTGGCGTGGGGTGCATTAAATGCTATTGCCATGCATCATGTAGTGAATTACGAGGATTTTTGTGCAACGAACAAGGCTAGCTGATGGACAAGCACACGTATTTGGCATGCTCTTAGTGCAAGCATTGTTACCCTAAGGGTTCCCGTGCATGCGCCTAGATGGGGGCCTATAAATATCCCTTGGTTCACAAGAAGTTCTTAATTTCTTATGCAAACAACTTGTGGGTCCCTTCTTGCTTCTTGTTCTTTCTTCTTGTTGTGGTTATACAACTTCCAGTGTGGCGTTCGTGGGAGCATTGCGACGACTTTGGTGGTTGCACTTGCAATGGTAAGTGGATTGTTGTGTACTAGAAATCAATTGCGTGTTGCTTTGAAGAATAAGGTACACCCCCCCTTCTTTGTAGTCTTTTCATTTGAAGTTCTTGAAATTTATTATGGGGGTTGGGGAATGCAAAGGCCTATTGCGGATGACATGGAAGTGGATTATGCTAGTCGTTATCCCTGGGAAAAAGAGGAAGCCATTAAGACGAGGTTAGTGTCACTACTACAAAAGGTGCATTCTACGACGGACCATCCACGTCGGTTGTTCAAAAACCGACGTTGTAGCATAACCGATGGCAATTTTGTAATTTTTTGAACATTAATACAACAACGACATCGGTTTATATCATGACCGTCGTTGTTTACCATCATACAAAAACAGTTATATAATAACTGTCGTTGTCTTCCATTATTCAAAGTCGGTTTTGATAAGAACCGACTTTGATGCTTTTTAAAATTTAAAAACAAATTAATCCCTTTTCTCTGCGCCCCTTTCTCACAAAAATCCCTTAAACCTTCTATTCTCGATTGAAGACCTCCCTCGCGAAAAACCCATTTTCAATCTTGGAAGAAGAACGACCACTGTCATTGCAACAAAAACTAGTAAGTCTGTGACATTGTTTGCTTTCATTCATTCGTTCATTCTTCACTGATTCTTGTTGTTTCAGGTTAGACGCATAAGCTGCTTTGAAGACCGTCGCTTCGCCACCGCGGCCACCAAAATCAAGCACAGTTTCAACGGCGAGTACAACATTGCTTCTGGCATCTGTCCGCAGCAAGTGAAGGTCTACGAAGTCAGGGAGCTAGGGTTCCAGTTCGATCGAACACTAGTTGGACTCCTTAGGACATTGATTTTGAGGTACTAGCTTCAAATCTAATGAAATACTATTGTAACCATACAATTATCATATGATGTAGTCGTGTCTACGATATTGTGGATGATGCACATGATGACCCACCAAATAGCTATGTTAGTAAGTGTTAGCTTAGGTATTGAAGTTGGAGCATACGAATTTATACCTGGGATGATTATCTCACCCTTTTGTTTTATATTTAAAGCATACCAAATTTTGAACTCAGTTTTGTTGCTATTTCGTCCATGTACATTGCAGTGGGGTGTCAATTTGGTCATAGCTTAGGTATTGAAGGAAGTGATCATGTATCCTTTAGGTAGTTCTTATGCTTTTGGTTTACACATATAGCTTTGGAGCATTTGATACTAATAGGTCCATCTTTTTCAAGAATTGGTAATTAATGTGTTACAACAGCTTAGTTCTTGAAAGGTTTCTGGTTCATCATTGTATCTTGTTTTTGTTTAATCTTTATTTTTTTGTGTGGTTCTTATGTGGATTTTAAGAAGTTGGTTTGTACTAGGCTTGATATGTTGCTAATTTTTTGTGTTTTCCTGAGAATGTTCTTATGTGTGTTTGCTGGCTTCAGAGATCATGTTGTAATAAACATGCATAGATACTTGCATAGTAGCATAATATACCTCACTGCATCTTCCCTGAGAACTTTAGCTGGCTATCGATCAAGAAGAAATAGTAGTTTTCGACCATAACAATAATCAGTTATCAAACAAACACGTGTCTTGTTCTGCAAATTAAGCAAGTTTCAAATAATTTACAATTTCATTTTTATTGTAGGTATTAATAATGTATGCATCGATTATTATCAAGTAAGTACAAATTTTGAATTAAATGAAATAGGAAATGTAGGCATAATACACAACAAGGCAGGGAATATGATGTGTGAAACCATCATCCATGAACACAAGGGTGTAAGTTAAAGAGCTTGTGAGTTGTGACAATTTTCACTTTCTAATCATAGGCTAGAATAGAGTGGTGGCAGGGTGAGTGATCATTCCTAAAGAAATCATAAAGATCCTAATTTTTCTCTAGTCTCAAAATAAAAATTAACAACTATGACAGAAGATGTAAAATCAAACTAATTCTACTTAGTTACTCTTATATTCAGCTGGTAGTTATATTTTACCAGTTAAGACAGATGGTAGTTAGTTTTCAGTTTTCGGAGCTTGAGTTAAAGAAATCATATTACACTTGTATTGGTAATCAATGATAGTTTGAGTTCCATTTTCATTATTCTCTAATAACTATCTTACTTTGACGTGCACTGGAGTTACAAACCTGAAAGGAAGCATATAATGCACAAAGAAAAGTGTGGTCCAACATGTCGAGTATCTCTCTATGTGCAAGCTCTATGCACCTGTAGTTACAGTTATTGTTAAAAGTGACCCACTAGGACAAAATTGTTTTAATTAACTGATAAAAAAACTAAAATGTAATACCAAAACGCAAAGAATATAAAGGCAAGAGGAGTTCTAGGAATATATGGCAAGTGGGTAATACTTGGAGTTGAAGCAATGCTTGAATAATAAAACCACAAAAACAAAAGCCATTAATTGCATGCCAATTCCTCATTGCTTTTACCTGCAAAAGTCCTAAGTCCTTGCATCAGTTCTCTATTGTTTTGGCTTCAAAGTTCAGATCATGCTTTCCTTTTCATTTAAGGTGAGAATCTCTGAAAATATTGTGCTGATCTTGTTTCCTACTTTTTTTTGTTTTGTATGAGGATGTTGTGGGAGGAAAGTGGTTTTACTTTTTTACCATATAGATTATAGAAGTGTTTGTGCTGCTCATGTTGAAGTTGAAGGAGATGCTGCATCTTGTTTTATTTATTAGAGAAGAAAAAAAGTTACTTTAATGGAAGTTATTGAGCTTGTAAAAATGGGTTGCTGATTAACTTTTAACAATGGTATGTTTAACCGGGAGCAATTACTTCCATGTTTGATCCCTTTCTGGTTTATAGTAATGATTTTTCACTTTTTTGTCTTGCTTTTCAGTTTATGTTTTGTTGAATCTGAAAGAAAAGGGCCTTAAAGCCCGAAGGCATGTGAGAAGAAAAAACAAAATTTTTCCAAGCGAAAACACACATACCACACAAGAATCATTCTTTAAGACATAGATGTTACCTTGTTTATATTCGAAACTTGATGATCAAGGATAGGCTTGAAGATACAAGCCCTCTAATGTTGATCCACACCACTTCTTGTTGAAACTAACTACTATAGTTAATTCATATTTAAATTCAAATATTTAAATTCAAAATTTTAAATTATCAAATTTAAATATTAGATAATTAATTTAACTATTTAAATTAATTAATAATATCTTGGACTATTCAAGCCCATTAACTCCATTCATGCGCCCCTCTCTCTTTAAGATAAGTATCCAAACTCTTTCTTGGGCCAACAATCATTATTAGGCCCAAAACCTTTAATGCTATAATGTCATGACAATAAAGTGTTAGTGTGTGACCCATTAGGCCCAACATAACTACTGACATAAATGAGTTTGGACCCAACAAGGCCACTACCCATTTAATGACAACACAGAGCACTAACAATGCTTTGTTGCCCCAGAACTAGTTAGGTAAATGACAAGATCATCCTATTAAATCTATTTGGTTTCCGTATGTATTTCCTTTCGTCTTGGTTACCTTCCCATAAAACCTAGGGTAAGGAAACGTATCAGCCTTTGCGATCTAGGGTAAGCTTTAATACGAAATAGGGAGTCTCCAATTTTACCCACTCTAAAGGCAAATCATCTCATGATTTCTTTTACTATGCATAGATTCCCAAGTCCCGTAAATGTCATCCCGATTTCTCCGATTTACAGATAACCTAATCTCTCACAGAGATTTGACGAATTCCTTCAGCTAGTCACCCTAGACTCATGTTCTTTCAGGACATGCCCAAAGGTATACCTATGTGTCTCCATGTTTCAGGAAGACCAGGTATACAATCAAAGCATGTCTTCTAGAACACAGTCTAGGTGAAAACTTTTGGTCTAAGGAAAGACATACCCAATTAATAAGAGACTACTCTAATGATACTATCTGTGAGATTTCCTCATAGAGTCTCTTTGTGGGTCCGTTCAGTGCGAGCTATACCCTTATAGGTCCACCCACGACTTTAGCTAAGACATCTCCATGTCTGTAGCTCATGAGGTATTTACCTTGTATCTGCATACAAGTAGTTAAGCCGTGCTAGTCTTACCCGAAATCACTGATCCCCATTCTCAGTGTCTCTAGACTAGGAACTTAAAATTTAGGAGTAGACATCTGGTATCCTTGAATCCTCATGATCGTGATCCCATCACTGATACTCAAGAGATACCTATTCTATTCCAAGGGTTTTATCCAGTTACTCATATATTAATAATGATATCGAGACAGAATATGAAACAAGATAAAGAGCGCTTATAATTTAAGCATGACAATATGAAAAGTACATGTACGTCCTAATCTAATGAAAATATTGTCTCTAGGACATCCATATACTAACAGAATCAACAGGGTGATTGATCAGAATTTCTATGTCTAAGTTTGTTTGAACTTTGAATGAATTTGTATTTTAATGTTTTATTTTTTTTAGTTTATAATTGGAAATCCCTATTCACCTTTCTATGTAATTAAGTTGAAGTTTAGAGCATGTTTAAAGAAGTTTGAGTTCAAAAAAATATTAATGGATCTTATGAGTATTCCTTTAAGGAATTGAAAATCATGAATAGCATGTGGGAGGCACTTTTGAACGATCTTATTTTTTAAATGATTGAATGAACAAATAAAGGGACCAAAAAATCAACAAAAAAAAAAAAATAGGGGGTCTCCCTTTTAGTAGCAGCAAGTGCTCCAAAATTCATTATTTATTTATACTTATCAAGTCAATCTCCATTTCTTGATTGCATCAAATTTGAAACCACAAACAAAAACAATAACATGTGGAAAGGGAAAAGCTAAAGAAGAGACTAATTATAAAAATATTCAAATAAAATGATAAATTTTCTGTTTTGTTAAAATGTTAAGAACTGTATTCTGTTTATGTGGATTATGAAAATCAGACTCTCTTTGGCGTGCTGCTAGTTCGAATAGTATATAATAAATCTGGAGAATATAATATGTTGTATACAAGTTTGTTTTTCTAGTTTTAAAATGTCTGCTTATGCCTTCAATAAATAATCCAACTCTGTTCATATTGGTTTCTAGCCTTTATTTGAGTAATATATTCCATATTCCTTAACTCCTGACTTCAAAGAATACCAATTTTAGACAATAGCCTCAATACTTCCTGCTTCTTATTCCATCAGGACTGAGACTGCCTTTTTGTTTTATATGGTTATAGCTTCAGTTATTTTGCTATCTATGTTTGTTGCTTAAACTGTTGTGTTATGTTTTCTGTAGAATATCTTAGATTTTGAGAACACTACTAATGCACAGCCTCCGTCACGGGTACAGCTTCCTCTGTCACAGGTATGTGTTACCCTTTCCTGAAGAAATAAGTGTAGAATAGGGAATTATGTACGCTACGACAAACTTACATAGGTGGAAATAAGTGTTGAAAGCATTGTGGTAAAGTTAGAGGCTGCGTGTAGTTTTGGGGTAGGCAATCATTTGGGTAGTTTTGGGGTAGGCAATCATTTGGGTAGTTTTGGAGTGGCTAGAACAACACAAACCCCCACAACATAAGCTTTACATGTTAAACCCAAACTTTATTGAAGTCCTTCAACATTTACTAAATTTCCCTTCCTCGTTAACATGTGATGGTGCTTTCTGCATGGCCATACAATGACAATTGAGATCCACAGCCAAGTAGCTTAAGCATACATCACCAGGTTATGAGAGCATCATCAAGCATCCAATTGGGTCTAGCCTCCATGTGTATACTGAGAAATGAAAGTTTGTAACCTTGGCTCTACACCAACTCCAGTACAAAAATATGAACTCCTCCTCTACAGCATTAATGCTGCATGAATCATGCAGGTAAGATAACTAGGCCAAAGAAAATGAATACTAAGATCTTGCTCAAGATGAATACACCAAAACTCAGACCATAGAAACTAGAAATACCACAAATTCTCCCATAACTCAAGACAACAAATAAAATTTTCTGAGGAAGAATTATTTTTTTATGGAATTTTCCAAGCACTACAAATTTAAACATCAAATTACAGCCAACAATTCAATTCAATATAACCATGTGACATCTAGTTCAGTAAACAAACTCAATAA
>CM023946.1:25704219-25717059 GCA_013407115.1 Glycine latifolia | reverse complement strand
GGGCTATTTCTAGCAAACTTGTACATCTTTTTGTTATCTTTCCAGGGACTCCTAGAACGCTCGATTCGAAGTTCTGTAGCACTCTATAGGCCCTGCACAAGTCAGATATGTCAAGTGAGTAAAAATCCGAAAATACGCAACAATTAGCAATTAAGCCCACTTACTTGCCTAAGACAAAAACTGAATTAGAATAGGAAAATAAAGGTCCAAGAGAAGTCAAATAGGCTAAGAATGGTAGACAAAAATTTAACTAAAAGCACTCTATCATTGATCAAATGACATTGTATTCTTATGAGACCGCAAGACCCAAGATCACTAAGGTATATGTGAGGAGGGGCAAGAGATGTGATGCACCAGATCATGCCCAAGAGAGAGAAAAATAAGGAATTTACTCCACTTAGTAAAAAACTACCCAGTTGGCAACAAAAGGGAGGGATGTGTCAGTCTGTTGTATGGGAGGGTATAAGCCTAGAAGGGGGATTAGTGAGACGGACTGGAATTATGTGGGGTTTGGGAGAGGCTAGGCTGCCTAGGCACTATTGAATTTCCTAGAGACATTTAAATTTTCTTCATGTTCTCTTCTGTATACAGTCTCATACCCAGGGCCTGATATCAGTTAATATAGTATAGTGGATGATTGAAACAAAATACTTAGATTTTCATATATTACTAGTGGATGATTGTTAATTCCAGAGTTTACATTTATGTTTCTTTGATTGCTACAGGCTCCTAGTTTCAAAGTGTTGAGGTTGTTAAGTCTGGTCTTCAACTGAAACTGACGCAGGTAAGGTATTCATTAAAAAATAGGTGAAATTTCCTGCACTTCTTGTCACTCATTGTGAACCAAAATGTGTTAAGAGTCCATTTATAATCCCAATTGGCTACATGTTATGAGTTAAAAAGAATACTGGACTGTCATAAGATTTAGTGCCTCTTCCTTCTAAAACAAAACTATTGGATGTTTTGATGGTGTTTTCAGGATAAAGGAAAATTCAAATGGCTGTCTTAATAGATGTCAACATCGACTAATGGATAAATTTTTGGTACTATAGGAGTTTGGCTTCAATCCACTCTTCTTTAGTTTGCCTTCATCGCAAGCAAGTGTGACCCTTCCTTCTTTGTTTACACAGCTCAACATCAAATTGGAAATCTCCCTGGTATGTGTTGATGACATAATAATTACTGTTATTATGTGCCTTATTTCATAAATATATCTGGTTTCTGGCAAAATATCCGAATGATATGTATTAAAGTCTGTTTTTTCTTGGACAAGAGGAACAAATTGTTGGTACCCTTGCGTACCCACTTCCTTGAGGGTTAGTACCCTTAATTTGACATTTTTTTCGTACTATTATCTAAAATTTTTGAGGGGAGGGGGATTACGTTACATGCCAAGTGTCATGATTTTAATGAAAAAAAACAAAATCTTGAGGCACTATTTTCGTTATGTTTTGTATGAAGACACATGTTAAATCTTACATTAGCAAAATCTTACAATGTGTAACAAATTGAATAGTATAGGCAGGATTTCATTAAATCTGAAATACCAACAAGAAATAATCGAAATGATAAGTTTGGCCAGAGAAGAGATACATCATAGAGAAGGAGATCACAAACATGAGGTCCATCCCTAGAAAAGGAAAAAATGAAAAAGACAACAGAAAATGAGAAATCAAGAAATGCATGTGAAGGAAACAAACAAAACACTCATTTTTCAATTATATGGTTCTTTGTAAATCTATAATGCAATCTGACTTGATTTCAATCATCAACTTAAGAGAACAATAATGCAGTTAAATTCATAGAGCAAATTGTAACATTAATAATATATATAACACCATGATTCTATAATAAGAAGTGCTAATTAGTCAACATGCTACCATTTTGCTTAAGCCACTTCAGCGTTCCCTACAATACTTTGTCTCATCCTTTTTCTCTCCCTTTTGCCTTTTCCATTCCATTCCTAAATATATTCCATATTGCTTTTCTTCTTGTTAAGTTACTTAGACAAACTTAACATTAGACTTTGCTATTTATTTTGTTTACAGGTATAAGTAAGTCATGTTGTTTCCTAGGAACTTTGTCAACAGTCGAAGCCGACATTCTTTGAGGATTCCGTCACATTTGTGGATTCCCTTCCGTTGGCATCCCCGAAGTTCCTAAACTTATTGTTTGTGCCGACTGAAGGAGGTATGTATGTCTTTCGTTGACTTTTTTGCGTATCACACTTACATGTGTATCATGTGTTATACATTGTTTTAAAGTTATATGCATTTTTTAGTGAACCTTAGTGTCCCGTTCGAGCTTCAATACAATGATTAATACTGATAGTTTGGATTAATCGTTGTATTGGACCTTGAATTGTTCGTTTGGACAGTTTGGGAAGGTTGAATTTTTTTACCTAATTCATGTGTCGAGGTTAAGTATGGTTTGTGGATTTTGATGAAATTTTGGATAAATGCATTTTGCTTTGATCTCTGGGTGCACATTTGAGATGTGGTGACTGAATGTCATTGGTTTCACTTCGTGTACGATGGAGGCGAAATGCTGCCAAAATTTTGTCAAATGAAACAACCCATGCTTAACCTTGACATTGAAGTAGGAATAAAACTTCAATCTTCCTGAATGGGTTAGGGCCACACCTTTAATGAAGTAGATGGAATGTTGAGACATGTTCAATAACCTCATTAGTATCACAGCAGACTAAACATGGATCGCAGTTGGATGAAAAAACCACGTATAAGTGACGAGTATGAGAATGGGGTTGAATTATTCTTGCAATTTGCTGAAATTAATGCACCATCATTGGTTGGTAAATTCTTTTGCCCTTGTGTTAAATGTGAAAATGGAAGACGACAGTCATTAAATGAGATTAGGTCACATCTGATATGTGAAGGCATAATCCAAAGTTATACTAAATGGATTTGGCATGGAGAATTGTCAGACATACCATCAATGTCTGAAACTGTATCTGGTGACGAGGTATTTGGATGTCGATTGGAAGAAATGATACGTGATATTGGTCAAGAGGGTTTTCGTGAAGCACATGCACCTTACTATGACCAATTAGAAAGCGATTCAAATAAGCCATTGTATGCGGGGTGCACAACTTTTACAAGAATGTCAGCCGTGTTAGGTTTGGTGAACTTGAAGGCAAGATATGGGTGGAGTGACAAAAGCTTCACCGAATTGCTAAAATTATTGAAAAATATGCTTCCTGCAGACAACGTTCTCCCCAAAAATCACTACGAGGTAAAGAAGATATTATGTCTTGTGGGTCTGGAGTAGCAGAAAATTCATGCCTGCCCTAACGATTGCATCTTGTACAGGAATGACTTCGCGACACTGCGCAATTGCCCCACATGTGGGGTATCTCGGTACAAAGTGAAGAATGGCGATAGTGGTGATGAGATGACAACAAAGAACTGCTGTCCTGCAAAAGTTTGTTGGTATCTTCCCATTATTCCAAGATTTAAGCGATTGTTTTCTAATAAAAATGATGCCAAACATCTTTCTTGGCATGCAGAAGGAAGAGTAACTGATGGGTTGATGCACCATCCTGCTGATTCTCCCCAATGGAACAAAATTTTTTTGTTTGTATCCTGATTTTGGGTCCGAGCCAAGAAACCTAAGGCTTGCTCTTGCTTCAGATGGTATGAATCCTTTTGGTAGCTTAAGTACCAACCACAGTTCATGGCCAGTTTTGTTGATGATTTACAACCTCCCTCATTGGCTATGCATGAAGCTAAATACATTATGATGGCTATGATGATAGCTGGTCCAAGACAACCAGGCAATGATATTGATGTGTATCTTACTCCGTTGGTTGAAGACTTGCAGAAATATTAGGTTGACAGTGTTGATGTCTTTGATGCGAATGTACAACAAACTTTCTTGTTGCGTGCAATGGTTTTTTGCACTGTTAATGACTTTCCTGCGCAAGGGAATTTGAGTGGATATAGTGTCAAAGGGCATCACACATGTCCTATCTGTGAGAATCAAACAAGCTACGTCCAACTAAAACATGAAAAGAAAACAATCTATAATAGGCAACGCAAATTTCTCAAACCTTATCACCCCTATCGGCGATTGAAAAAGGCCTTTAATGGAAGCCAGGAAACTGAAATTGCACCTAAATCGTTAGATGGAAAGCAAGTTTATGACCGGGTGAAGGACATTATCACTATCTTTGGGAAGACCCAAAAGAAGGAAGCGATGCAAAAGAAAATTTGGAAGAAGAGGTCAGTTTTCTTTGATCTTCCGTACTGGTCTGATTTAGAAGTTAGACATTGTATAGACGTCATGCATGTTGAGAAGAATGTTTGCGACAGCTTAATTGGAACCTTATTGAACATAAAAGGAAAAACTAAGGGTGGTTTGAAAAGTCAGCAAGATTTGGTTGAATTAGGTATACGTGAACAATTGCATCCCATATCAGAGGGTCATCGAGTGTATTTGCCACCAGCATGTCACACCATGTCAACAAAGGAGAAAAAAAGCTTTTGTCAATGTTTGCGAAGTTTGAAAGTCCCACAAGGATACTCTTCAAATATCAAGAGCCTTGTTTCAATAAAGGACCTTAAATTGGTAGGGTTGAAATCTCATGATTGCCACATTCTAATGCAACAATTGTTGCCCGTTGCCATTCGAGGTACCTTGCCTGACAAAGTAAGGGTTTCCATAACTCATCTATGTTTTCTCTTTAATGATATTTGTAGCCAAGTTATTGACCCAAGACAGTTGGATGAACTGGAGAACGAGGCTGCGATTGTGCTTTGTGATTTGGAAATGTTATTTCCGCCTTCTTTTTTTGACATAATGGTGCATTTAATTGTTCATCATGTTAGGGAGATAAGGTTATGTGGTCCGGTTTTTTTATGGTGGATGTATCCTGTTGAGCGGTACATGAAGGTCTTCAAGGGTTATACCAAAAATCATTACCAACCAGAAGCTTCAATTGTTGAACGGTATGTTGCTGAAGAATGTATTGAGTTTTGTTCGGAATACGTGGATGCAGTTAGACCTGTTGGGATTCCGCAGCCGCGTCATGACTTATCACAGGGAGGTTACGGTACACGAGGATTCAATGTCGTCACTATGACACGGGAACAGGTTGAACAAGCACATTTGTATATCCTGAATAACACACAAGAGGTTTTGCCGTACATAGAGATTCACAAACAATACATCACGGATACTCACCCAAAGATGAACATGATGAAGGCACTGCAACAGCATAACAAGACATTCGTTAAGTGGTTCAGAGAGCAAATCCTTAGAGATAACAGTGCTTCAAGAAAATTATCTCTACTAGCCGTTGGTCCAAAACTTAATGTCCCTACTTGGAAGGGATATGATATCAACAACTACTTCTTTCACACAAAATCACAGGATGATAAAAGTTGTGTGCAGAATAGTGGTATGAGTGTTGATGCCTATTCAGAACACTTTTCTAGTGCATTAGATAAAAAAATGATTCGGGCATCGATGCCTTACTATGTTGTCATAGAAGAAATATGGGAAGTTGATTATAATGAGTTCAGAGTGCCTGTTTTTAAGTGTAAGTGGATTAATGGAAACACTGGCGTTCATGTAGACCAATTTGGTTTTACCTTAGTGGATTTTGCTAAACTGGGTTACAAAGACGAGCCTTTCATCATGGATGAATAAGCCAGACAAGTCTTTTATGTTCAAGATCCTTCAAAGTCAACGTTGTCTGTGGTTCTTCAAGGAAGAACAACTGCCATAGTCCATGAAAGTCAAGAACCTCCACCTGACAAACATGAGGTGGCGCCATTGTATACGCAAATACCTGGAATTGGTCATGAAGATATGGTGGATGATGAGCATGCAAATCGTACCGATCATGAAGAAGGCTTGTGGGAAAACAAGAACATGTAACTAATCAATGTCAAAGTATTTGTGTGCATTATCAATTAAATTATACCATCCTTTTAGGGTACTATTTGATTTATTAAGTTTGCATTTCTGTTTAGCTTTTATTGTAAATGATGACAACTTAAATGGCTTTCTTTTGTATTTGCAGACATTAATGACAACACCACCGCGGCCTCCTCCGCCTTCAGAGGAACCTTCAGAATGTACGTCGAGGAGGAGCAGACAATCAACGCGCCTAAGAAGCTTGACATCAAGGAACTTGGACTAGCGTAGACCAAGCGTTAATGTAAATCCTCAAAATGGGAGAGCATCTGGGCCCCACAAAGGCAAGTTCCACAGCTACCTAGGAGTCGTAGCACGAGAAAAAATCCCTATAATCCACGAATATTGGAAAGATGTTCCGGAAAATCTTAAGCAGCTAATATGGGATGACATCTTGGTATTTCAAAATACGTTGTTTGTTTCTTATTTCGCTTTCATCAATTATTACATGATGAAGGTAATACACTTAATGTGTGCTGTTGTTGTTGGTGCAGGGAAAATTTGAGATTCCGGAACCACTTGCAGTGAAGAAGAAGGTGATGTCATCGGTGGCCACGAGATGGAGGCAATTTAAGTCTTCCCTAACATGTAAATACATATATGCTGATAAATAGGGTCAAGATAAAGAACATCCTTGTGTTAAGTATGGGTTAGATAATGATACTTGGGAAGCATTTGTTGCAAGCAGAAAGAATCCTAGTTGGCAGGTTAGACGATTGTATACTACAAGTAAACATGTTTTCAGTTGTTAGCCAATTACAGTTACTTAATATTTTTTTTACATTTCATACTTTGTGTAATACACAGGGAGTTAGGAAAAAGGCTCAGGAAGTTCAGAAATTCAATGATTGCCCACATGTCCTATCTCGAGGGGGTTACGAGTTGCTTGAAAAAAAGCTAATGGAAGAAAAGATAAAGAGAAGACAATAGGATGCAATGTTCACTAAGAACCCTACATTGCTGGATGAACCACCATCTCCAATTTCAAGACATGTTAAGTGGAAGATGGCTCGAACAAAGAAATATGGAAGAATGACATCTACAGCGGCCCAAGAAATATCAGATAAAATAGTGAGTTAATGTTATGTTTTTGTCTTCAAGCACCTAATATTTTTGTGGTTAACCATTGACGCACCCTTCTAACTGTCATGTCATGCTTCATGCAAGACTCGTTACAAGAACAAATAACAAAGGGAAGCTTTGTCCTACATGGTTGAAATGATATTCTCAACGCTGCACTAGGACGACCAGAGCACCCTGGTCGTGTTCGTGTAGCAGGGATTTGGACAGGCATCCCGTGGATCCTGTAGTTCTCTGCCATCCATCAATCAACATGATTTGGCAGACCTTATAGCAAATATGAAAGAAGAATGGAGGAGAGAACAAGAGGAAGTTACAAAAAAAACGGTTGAGAAAATCACACAAGAGGTTAAGGACAGAATGAAAGAAGAGTTGAAGGAGGCCATCAAAATGGAATTGTCCCAAATGGCATCACCACCCTCCCCTCCAATTGACTTAGATTTTCAGCAAATACTTGCACGAGTCAGCACAAAGGGGAGTTGTGCTGAAAATCCAGCGAATCCATCAGCAGAAGAACATGTTACCAATGTGGTACCTACTATGGACTGTAACATCCTTAAAATTATATTATAATTAATTGTGGAAATGTGGTGATATTTGGATACATGTATATTTAAAGAAAAATGACTATATCACTCTTTCCATGAAGTGGAAATTACAAAAATACCCTTGGATATTTTGAAAAATGACCAAAATGCCCCTAGGATGAATGGCAAAATTACCAATATGCCCCTAAGCCAAAAATGCTCAAATAACTTTAGAAATTTTATAAAAACATGATGGAATTATAGAATACACTTAGCAAACTAAGTATTAAAATATTTTATGACACAAAACTCTAGAATAAAATTTCTAGACATTTTTCGAGATAACAACTTTAAGACCTTATCTAAGAAAATTCAAGCATAAGAAAAATATGGAAAAATGATACATAGAATCTATAGAATTATCTCTTAATTGTAGGATGTATAAACCTATTTAATAAAATGGATTAGTAATTTTGATGATCAAGAATAATACAGACCAATCAAAATTAAAATAAGAACAGTCTTGTAGGCAAGGATGTGTATTATTCGATATAGATTGCTTGTAAGAAATTTTAAACTATCATTGAAACCAATTTTTGAAGATATCTAGAGTTCTATTATATCATATGATTTTTAAGAGAAATAATTCAAATTAAAATTAACTTTCTACAAGAAAAAGCCATGTAGAAATTATAAATGGAAGTAGATTTTTCCTTAACACCAAAAATGACATGTGATGGCATAAAAGGAAGAAAAATTTATGTTCCCACCCCTAGGTTTGAAGAGCACGTTTAGAATGGTGTAGAAGGAAGGAGAATCTTCTTGAAATGCCACTTGTAAAGGAAGCCATGTGATGGAAACAAGTGGAAGGACACTTGTATGACTTAGGTTAAGATAAGGAAGATTTTTCTTGAAAAGTAAAAAAAAAAAAGTCATCATTTCACTTAGTTACAATTCAATGGAACAAGAAGTAACTAAGTTAGAATAAAACTAAATGAAGGTAATTTAGTTAGAATGGAACCAAATGAAGGTCATTAAGTTAGGAAGGGCAAAAATGTCCTTGATTATTAAATTAATTTCTAAACACTATATAAAGGGAGGGGGGGACCTTAAGTTCAAACCATTCTCAAAACACTTCTTCTACCTCAATTTCGTGCACCCTCTCCCCTCATATCACCTTCATTTTATTTCATCTTTCTCTTTTAAATCTTGAATCAAGTAAGAAAAGAAAACTCCACCATCTTGAAGAAATTTCGTGAGAAACCTAGCAACCTTAGGAAGAACTTTTGACAAGCTTAGTGGAAGGATATCAAGGCTTCATCTCTAAGAGGATTTCCCAAGGAAGGAAGGAAGCCATTTAGCCATTCCATTCTCAAGACTCAAACTCACTTGAGGTAGGTTAAGCTTAAATCTCTAGTTAATCAATGGTTTGGATTAATTTATATGCTTTAGTTGGCTGAATTATGGTTATTATTTAGGCTTGAATTTCGTGATCTTTAAAGGTTATTCTTTAATAAGAATATGTTGATTTAATCCATAAGATAGGTGATGATTTATATCCATCAATATTAGTGATGTATGGAAGCCCATTTGATGATCTTTTGAAGGTGATTTTAATGATATTTTGGGCTGTATGTTGATATTTTTATGAAACTATTTTGATTTAAATTTAGAAGTAGAGATTGAATGGTATGTAGTTTAATGGTTTAAATATTGAATGATTCACTTTTGAGGATTAATTAGTGAGGAAGTAAGTGAAAGGAGAATCAAGATTGCATACTAGGTTTGAATCTTTTCTTGTGAAAGTTTCAAGGGAATTAGATATTATTTATATTGAGGATTATTAGTTAGATTACTAACATAATTTTTCTATAGTTAAAACTATTCTCTGGTTATGCATAAAAGATGGTAACAATCTTACTTGATTAAAATATGGTGGTGTAACCATACTTATAATACATATTATGGTGGTGTAACCATATTTATAATCCATATGATGATATGATGAAAATATTTTTCCATAAGGTATATGTGTTTCACTTATGGATTTGATTTTACTATGGATGAATATTGATGTGATAAGATAGGTGGATTACTGTTTCCAAGTCCAGTACGAGGCTTCGGAGAAACAGAATCTGATGCTACATACAGTACGATATGTAGTACCCAGGTGTAGGATACATGGCAATATTCATGCATGTTTACGTAAGACTATAGCAGCGTCTACATCTAGTACGAGGTGTAGCCACATACAGTACAATATGTGGAGGCCATTGCACCCTGGGATAGTTTAACTCATGCATTCATATAGCTTGCATATTTCTTATATATGTGTTTGAATATATTGATGTTTTACTAACCTACTAATAAGCTGGGATTTAGCTTTGCCTACTGAGAAATTTTATTTCTCACAAAAGTTTGTTTCATGTTTTTCTTAGATAACAATCATGGTCAGGTTCATTGAGGAGCTGGAGTAGTAAAGGAAGTCATGTATTAGACTGAAGTATGGAAAGTACTGTATTTGTATTGACTTTTGTAACAAGAACTATGGCTATGTACAATATTAAGTCTATATTTGTATGTTTTAGAAATTTCACTAATATAAGTTTCTCGGGAATTTATCCTTAAGCAAATTATAATAAAGATAATAAAAATCAGTAGAAATTTAGGTCGTTACAGGGACTGCATGTGGTTTGTGATCAATCTATGAAGCTGGTTGCCATGGGAAAAGTTGAGCACGGGGTGGCCACCATACACAATGTGGCTTATGCAGATGATGTGGTCAGAGTTACAGTCAAGGAAATTATCGATGGGGATGCTGAAGTCCCATTCCCATCGTCTGAAATCCAATATGTGAGACAGTGCCTTGACACATTTGTTGCATGGCCCACACATCTTGTGAAACTTGTAGCTGACCAGGTATTAATCTATGGAGTTTTTCATGGTTATTACAAGTTGAATGATTTATAAAGTAACTTGTTATTTTCAAAACCTATTAAACAATTATTTAAGTTGACATGGTTCTTTATGAGAATAGGATTCACAGTTGTGTACAAAAAAACCAGTGAAAATGTTCAGAGGTCAGGCACTGATGTTGATGATGACCCATTGGGCATCCTGATTCAAAATCTCTTTGCTTTTTACAAGAAGCCGGTGGAGTTGTTGTGGAATGGATGTAAATTTGGTCTCCCTAATGTAGTGACATCATTCTTCATAACTTTTGTTGATGTGAACGAAATCGTTTTAGGCGACAAAATTTTAAACATATGTATCCTACAGTTGTGGATGATGTAAGTACACTAAATTTGGTTATGTGCTTTAAATTGGTCATTTGTTACTGCTTAACATTCGAATGTTGTTGTGTTTTGGGATGTAATGTGTTAAAATTAGGTTTATGGAAGAGCAAAGTACAAGCTTAGGGCATGGATCGGTCTATGGATTCCTTGAGCCTCAGTCGATTAACTGCGTAAAGGGAACAACTCAAGACTATGAAAAATACATAGAAACATGGGTCAAGGAATCACAAAGACAACTGTACCTAGGAGCTTACTTCAATCAGTAAGCAAAATAAATGGTTTGGAAATGTTTGCAAATTTTGCCATGATAACATTTTCAAATTTTATTGATTGCAGGGCACATTGGCAACTTGTTGTGCTATGTCCATATGCTTATGAAGTTGTTTGGTTTTGTTCATTACATAGGAAGCCTGATATTCACATCAAAACCGCAATTAACAAGTTAGTTGAACTCATTGATCAAATTAACCATATATGTAAATATGTACCACCCATTCATGTTTTTAATGCTGAAATTCAAGGCAATGAAGACATTGAAGCCAACATTCCATGATAAAACGTCTAATGCCATACCAAAATGGATTGAAGTCAAGGTTAGGTCTTTAATGATTATTGTCTGCATAGGTATGTTATTGGCGTTCATGTGGGATAAAAACATTACACATTATTTGTTGTCTCATTTTAGAGCCATGTTCAAACTGGAGGCTATGAATGTGGCTATTACGTCATGCATTGGATGTGGAACATAGTCACCGGGTATGTCAAGAGTGAATGGAACAAGATATATTACATTTTGTATGCACTGTCTTCCATTTTTTAAACTATGAACTGATTGCATCATTAATTATCTCTAATTGGGTAATGTTCTTGTTTTTATGTATGATTTAGTGGTTTCTCGATTCGACACTGTTAGACATGACGTACATAACAACAATTCGGCAAAAATGGGCAGCGTATTTGTTAGAAGTTAAAAACAAGTCGCTGACACACCATTAGATATTATAGGACAAACTAGCAGCAATATGAGAAAGCTGTAAGTATTTTATATTGATGTCAACATGAATTAATTGTTGAGTTTATGTTTTGCATTGCAAATTGGAACCTCTACTAAGTGTGTTGATACTTAATGTTGCCTTTGTGAGTGTTTTGGACTTTTGGTTCATACTGAGAATGATGCTTTCCTGATTTGTTACTGCTTATTGGTTTCACATTTACAACAATGTTTAGAATATTGGATGGAAATATAAATTTTGAAGCTGATTGGTTATTGGCAAGCAGGCATTGTGAATTGCTCTGGTCAGGGAATACTCACCAACGAGTAATTCGTTTACCCTAGGCATGAGTAATGAATAAGAATAATGAAAATGAAATGCGGTGATAGTGAGATATTTTCTTCGAGGAAGTTGCTGCTTTTGTAGCTGCTATTGGGGTTAATGTGAATTGCATGGGGAATGTGGGAGTTGAAACTGTGTTTGGGTCAAAAAGTGATTGTTTTCATCATTGAAGAGATGAACATTTGAACAATAGAAAGAGGGAAATAATGGAGGAGAGTGAGTGATGATGAGATGAAATGGAACATTATTATTATTAAGTGGTGAAATAGGTCACGAGGGTGTATAGGAGTGAAAATACAATGAATACTTATGCAAATAAACCAAGAGGGGGGTGAATTGGTTTTACCTCCTAATTTAAAATTTTCTTTCAAACAATGTAACAGCGGAAGAATTTAAATGAATCGTACCTTATACAAAACCAATTTAGAAAGTAATTACCTTATCCAATCAATTAACTCTTGTGCAATATCAAAGTGTAAATGCTGAGCAAATGGAATACTAAAAGAATTCAACCAAACACAAATAGAAACTTAAATGCATAAGAGATTTATACTGGTTCACCTCTCAACCCCGGAGGCTACATCCAGTTTCACTTCCAACCCAACCAAGGTTAGAGTTCCATTATAACAAATCTTAGTTCTTTACAAGCATTCAACAAGGTCT